>NW_011627099.1:438572-556364 GCF_000204515.1 Acromyrmex echinatior | reverse complement strand
ACAAAATTTATTTTCAATTTTTTGATTCTTTTTCACGTACAATTTTACACGATTTTATTATACGTAACCATAAACCTTATCAAATCTTTACAAACATTCACATATGATGTAGGCTGACAGACTAACAATTGCTGGCAATGATTGGCTGATGACTGGCAATCAAATAAGACACTTGAATTATTAAGCCAGTAACACACGATACATGTTTTCATACTGTATCGGCAGATTACTAGAATTGCAATACATCTATCATATGATGCTGGCTTTAAGATACGATTTCCAACCAAAAAATTGTAAACCGACCGGATCATGGACACTGGCTACGTAGTTTAATGTCTACATTTTGTGGACATAGAGGCGCTTCGAAATAAAGTAACAGCTAAATCTCGAGCATGACCGCTCTCAAGCTTTTCTCTGGTCCTATTTGGAGAGTAATGATACTGGCAGCGCTGAAAAGCTACAGTTTACGTTACACTGTAGATTTTCAGTATAGGTAATCAATTTTAGAATATAATCTACGTCCCAACAATAAGGATCATTCCACAACTTGCATAGCCGTATAACCATGGCTGTAGTCAAAATCTCACTACAAATGTTTTAAAGCAATTTTTGATTAGTCAATTTGTAAAATTCTTTTTTCTAATTGATCAACCAAACATTTCAAAGCATTGTAATACGAATATTATCGTACAATTTTTGAAAAATCCATAAATCGAAGAGTTTAGTGCAATAATGTTTGTATCACAATGATAATTATTATGTACATGGTCATCCAATCATATAATTCTTGAATATCGCTTCTATCGAAAATATTGAAAATTTTGTTAAACAAGGATCGTACTAGAACAATTTATGTTGAGTTAATGGACATCAAGACCATTATATAATTACATTTACTATAGGCTTATGGAATATGTAATAATTTATATACGTTAATAATATATAAAATTTGTAACATTCACTGAAGAGGACCATTGAAAAAAGGTCGAAATATGAAATATTGTTTATATAAAGATTAATAAAACAATTTAATTATAGCATATGTTATCTTGCTCAAAAAGCCCTTATTGTATATTAATTGAAGTATTTTTCAATTTTTACGAATACAATATTATAAAATTATATATATATATTATAAAGCAATGCTTTATAATTTATGTGTTTAGAGTCCGATCGAAATTCTGAATTTTACGGCCGAAACTAGCCGGAACTGAAATTGAAAATTCGGTCGAATTTAGATCTCCAATATATCTCTAAGAAAAAATGCAAAGGAGTAATAAACGTATGGCCAAAAAAGATTCCCAATCCAATGATCTGGAAAAGTCATGAAAAGCTCGATCATATGAAAGTTTGATAATTTTTTTAATAAGAAACTTTTTTAGTTGTTTTTTATATAAAAATATCAACAAATATGTGTATTTATTTTTATTTTTTATTATTTTAAAATACTGAAAATTTATCGTGCATATTCTGTAATTCCATTTATCATTACATTGGATTAATTACTTTTGAATTAATTAACCGGGCAATGTACCGGGCAAATTAAAAATTTAACTTTTTGTCACACGTTTGTTTATATGGCTTTTTTCCAATGTTGGTATTTCTACAATTTTAAAGGTTGGCTATTGTGACAGATTAGAAAAAACAAGTTTATTCTACTTGTGCAAAACTTAGTCATATAAAGATTTTGAAATAGTAAGGATTTAAAAGTTATTGTAGGAATCGCATTCGATAATTACGAATTCGAATAAGGTAATTACGTATGTGAAAATTTCGAATGTAATAATTTCAAATGTAGTAATTGAATCGTCAAAGTAATCAATATTAAATAATAATAAATATTTTTCCTTACTGTGAAAATATAATTAAACAGATATATAATATTTGTTATATTAGAAAATTTAATTTCATTAATAGAAAACATTTATTATAAAGATAAGAAGATTAGAGATAAAGTTAATACAGTCAAAAATA
This sequence comes from Acromyrmex echinatior, assembly GCF_000204515.1. The sequence continues at coordinate 554,390 of NW_011627099.1, read as the reverse complement.
AAAGTTGATATAATTTTTTAAATTAAACTAATATTAAATATGGAAATGTTTGAGCATTTTTATTATAGTGTAGTTATTATTATTGTCAGGTATATAATTATCAGATATATAATTATCCTTATTAATTGACAAATTACAAAAATAAAATTAAATAATGCTAATTGAATTATAACAATTAATATAGATATGATAACAATTAATGAGATGTCATACAGCTGCAGATGAAAACTAAAATGAATGGTCTAAACATTCAGAGTATTTGTTTTAAATAAAAGAATAATAGTACATAATAACATTGATTATAAACATAAATTAATTTGTAAAAATTTCTTATACATTTTTTTATTTAATTAAAAACTTAGAATAAATATGAGAAAATCAAAGAATAGATATGTTATGGAAAATTTGATTAATTCTGCGTAGTATCCAAATAATCAAATTTTTCGTAAAATATGTATAAAATTAAAATAATTCAAATTATTGCAATGAAATAATGACTCGTATTTATATTACTTCACTGCTATTTATATCTTTTTCATATTTCTTAATGATATTGTCATAAATTAATAACATTATATAATTGATATAATCATTGTGTAACAATATTTTCCGATAAATTATGTTATATCTTTTTCTTTGTTAAATTTATTGATTCACAACAAATATTACACGCAATATATGGTATTGCAAATATATTATTATTTAATCAGCACATGTTCAGTTACTGGAATATTTACAATATATATATTAATAATATATATATTAATACATATACAAGTTTCAACATTTACGAATCAAAATACCAGAGAAGAAAGACCTAAAAAGAAAAGATTATAAAAGTATTTACCATTTGTCATTCCAAGCATTAGTTTTGAGACATAAAGGTTAAAAAATAGTTAGTTATAAATTACGGTTAATCGGTTATCTGTCCGTGAGTTGCGTAGATGTAATCGCACACTAATTCACGTGAACACAAACATTAAAAATTGTGTGGGTAATATTAGTGTAATATATACTGCGCATATATATTATGCATATATATTACGTATTATACGTATAATATTTGTTGCGAATTAGTTGATGCTCTTAATAAATAAACATAACGAATAAGATGAATTTATAATTTATCAAAATGATGTCACTAAATGATGATTACATCATCATTTAAAATTTTTGTATAAATATCAATAGGAAATATAAATAAAAATACTAACATATAAATCTAAAAAAGTAAAAATTTTCAGTATTCAAAATTACAGAAAAGTATAAATGAGATAATAGAAGCGGTATAATTAGTGCCCACAAATCCTTTTAAAAGTATATTAACAATTTAATAATTAACCACATCATTCGCAGTCAGTAATCGCGCGAGAATGGATTAAAAAGGATAGAAATTTTTATACGTATTTTAAATTCATTTAGAAGAAACTACATACAAAATTTGCATTAATAAATAATCATATACCAAGATAAAAAAACGTTTTTTTTACTATTTCATTTTTATTTAACGTATAATATTAATTCTTTGTGTTCTTTATTCGCGTTTTTAGTATATTTGGCTATCTAATGCACATCTCCTGGAGTATCAATAATCTCGTTGATGCTTGACATCTTAATCACTGACATTGTTTCAATTTACATTTGACGACTTAATATTATTGTTTTAAATTGTAACTAACATTAACAATTGTAACTTTCATTAACATGTTACGTCTTAGTGTTGTTATTGAGATGTTTTCTCCGTTTTTGAGTCAATGTATTTAAACAATTTACTCGGGGACCGGAGATTAAGTTGTGTAGTTAAGGATGCGATTCACTGGGAAGTATTGGATAATTTAAAGGAAGGGTAACCTTGAATCCGGTGCCAAAAAGATCGCGAAGTTTATAGGCGAATCTACGTGGATTGTGTTTTGGAATGGTTTTGTAACTAGGAAACGTTAGGTTGACCTCCAATTTATTCAGAGTATAGACAGGTTCGCGAGGTGAGTCTACCGGTTTGTCTTGGTCTAGCAATTGCGCAAGTTTTTGGAAATAGGGGAAAGGATCTTGATTCGAAATAAGGGCCGATTTAACTTGGAACCTCAATCTCTTTTCCCTTTGGAAAACGAGGTTCTGATGAAGCGCGAGGATAGTTCTCACCTTGACTGTAACTGACTGACTGGCTGAGTGATCGAAGCAGTGCGAGTCTGAAAGTGAGTCTAAGTCTAAGTCTAAGTCTAAGAGTCTGAGTTTAAGAGTTTGAGAGTAAGTTTAAGAGTTTGCGAATAAGTATAAGAGTTTGTGAATAAAATGTACGTTTCTATCTTCGACAGCTCCCTTTATATACTGAAAATGAGTATGGGAGTGTCCTTTCAGAACCAATCGACACTTCTCAAAATTTGGTAGAACCTATACTCGCGCTTCCTTTGAGATAAGGCAGCAAGGCTCCGCGTAAGCCCTACTCCCCACTCTACAAGTTTATTCTTAATAAGTAATAGTTGAATTTTAACAATTTGTTATAAAAATTCGGTTTTCCTTAATATCCTTTATGCGAGGCGAATTCACTACATTCATATATTTAAGATTAATTTAACTTTATTAGAAAAAGAAAAAGGGAAAAAAAGAAAAAGATATTCGTTCTCGCATTCAGGAAGGTTTCTATTTTACTGCTAATTACTTAATCGTTAAACGCTAATATAATATACGTTATTATTATATAATGTTAATGTATAATACGCTTTTATATTTGTTATTTTATAGAAGGGCTTCTTTGAGAAAGATCGTGTGATATTCTTAGACATTCTTTCTAGAATATTCTATAGATAATTTTTATGACGCCTAAAAGTACATAACGTGATCTATCTGTTAGAGTTTGAATGTTCAAATAAAGAAACTGGCTATAAAAGAGAAACGGAATTTCCAGTTTCGAAATAAGGAAAATAGGGAAATCTAGCGATAAGATAAAGTAAAGTATAAATTGTATATCTATGATGAATATATTATTCTATAAAGAATAAGGGGATTTTATTGGTATGTAACAAACAAGATTGTAATGCGAACTTAAGCATTTAAATTTTAAAAAATTTGTTGTTTTTATTAATAGGTCTGTTTTTTGCTGCATTCTGAACCGGTGCAATAACTTGAAATGAAACAATAATGAAACGTATATTTGTTTTATTTCAACTTATTGCACTGTGTGTACCAGTTTAGAAAAGTGCAGCAATAAAAAAACAGACCTAATATATAATATGAGCTTTGAATTTTATTAGCCCTACTTTATTTTCCTTTTTTAATTATTAAATTTCATTGATTTGATCAAAAGTTACAAATTTTTGAACGTATCATTACCACATTTGTATTTACATATCTGCAAAAATAAAATATTTAAACAAATAGATTTATTAATCTACATACAATTATTATTACTAATAATATTACATCGTTTTACATGTTTGTAGTTTTTTAAATTTGTTTGATTTATACTTATTTCTTTCTTATTTTCCTTATATAATTCCTTATATAAATTCCTTATATAATATAATTTAAATATAAAATCGGAGTACAGCATAAACTGTCACATCTGCGTAAGACAGACCGTAAGCTAATTTAATCGTTAATTTAATTAATTGCGTTATTGTGTTAAATAATAATTAGTTCTATCTGAGCTAAAAGTAAGCCTGTATTTATGAAAAAACTCCCCCCTCCCCCCCAAAAAAACTATCGCGTTTGTGTTCTGTAGAATAACATAAAATATGCATATAAATCTATAAAAAATTTCGTATAAGATTTTCTAAAATTTTATTAGAATAATAATAAGAAATTTCACAATAAGAATAAGATTTTTTTAAATTTCCTTTCACTTCGACATGCGCATATAAATCAGTAACAACTCGTTTTTTGTTGATTCATATGCATACTTAATACCTTTTTTTATATCAAAGTGAAAGGATTTCTAGAAATCTTATTTACATTCACTTATAGGTATTTTGTGCGGATGATTCCTATAAAAGAAAATGAATAAAATATGTGTTATTATACTGTCCACTGTGTTAGTTTTGGAGCCTCCTTTATAAAGAGTAGGAGCTTTTCAGAGTTCCCATAAGTGTGCAGAAATCCCAGAACTTTCATGGATGTGGAATTCTACATTCAGAATTTTGAGATATCAAATAATACTTAAATTATAACGATAAATTTTAACAAATTTTAAATGACAAAAATCAGTATTTAACTAAGATGCTGCACGTTTTGCTTATCCGATTTTTACATTATTATCCTACTTCTAGGCTACGTAACTTTCTCATGCTGTAATTATACTGACGCGTGTTATTGAAACCACTCTTCCACCCTTCTCTTCAATGAGGTACTGTATACCCTGAAAAGTCTGTATACCCTCGAAAGTTTTCGTCCTGGATCATATCCTTCACACTCTACTTAATTGCATAAAACTCAATATGTAAGTAGTCACGTTTATGCAAATTATCTTTTTATAAATACTTATAAATGATTCATACTCTATCATAACACTCATTTATCTTGATTTTCCATCTTTATTATCATTAATTTTTAATATGCATCAACAAATTTATACATCTTGTTTAACATATTATACATTTTTTGCACGTTTATCATTATTGTACGTCTTACCACTATTTGTACAAAATAGGACGAAAAATACTGCATGAAAAAATAAAACGCGCAGCTTTATTACTAATAGGGGTACGTCCCGTTAGTCACTATAAATACTAAAAATCTATAGTTTATGTTATGTATACTATTATAGATTTTCGGTACTTAACGCTTAAATTGATTATGCATTGTGCGCGCGATTTGTGAAAGTAGTCGAATCATTTCCCTTTGAGGTCGTCTTTTCTTCATGAATTTTTTTATCTCATCCTGTCCTACAATTCTGAACATACACAAGAAGGATATATATAAGCATCCTCTTTGATGATTGTTTTCGAATTGCTTTCACCTCGCCTCACTTCGTCTCCTGGAGGTCGTCCCGAGACACCTGGGAAACTCGCGAGACACGCCTGCACGCGCGCATATACGTGATCGGGGTGTTAATTATCAATTTTAGCGGCGAGATGGACTACGAGCTTAGTTATGAGACAATCCGATCTCTTCGTACATATCTATATAAACTACCGGCGAGCAAGGTTTAGTTAGTTGATCGTTTCAATTGCGAATGTAAATTACTCGTTGTGCGAATGTCTGACAGTAGTGACCGATCTCTCAAGAGATTATGACATGACTTTACGGTGTTTCTTTAGCAGGTGAGGGTACTAGATACGTAACTGAACTATACTACGCGATTTATCATTGTGTTGATAATTAATAGAAATTGACAAGCGATATGGAAGATTGAAAATCGATTCTATGCATGTATTATTTTATGTACTACGCAGAATTAAATTCTTTCTTCTTGAATCGATCAAGATTGCGATCTTCTTGATTGTATATGTTGCATATTTTATAACAGTAATAATTCCGTGAGGTCTTATCAGTTAATTTTATTTTATCGATGATTTTATCATTGCTGAAATATAGAAGTTGGATTAACAGCGAATAAGACGATAAATATCGCTAAGAAAAGTCTAACTTAATCGGAAACGGTCTACACAATGTAATTTAATTAAATGTCGTATGTAACATGAGTGTTTATATAAATTAGGAAAATTAGGAAAATTAAAAAAATAGACATAAGTTGCCAGAATTATGAATATGATGCGACAGCTTTTAAGTACACTTACATATTTTTTCGATGGGAAGGGAAAGGCATTTTTTTCATCTTATGACGTAGATATACAAAAATAAACGCGAGTTGATTGATAGATGTCATACTAATAACTTTCACTTAATACTGTATGATTTATGTGTGTATATGTGCATCGAATTTGAAGCGCCCTGTTCTATCAACTTTCTCCAAATTGTATAGCTGTCTTAAATTCTCTCTCAAAAAATAGCTCGACTAAACTTTCTTTTGTGCGAAGTGAAAGATAAACAGCCAGAAAGTTTGTGAGTGTGATTTGTTCCTATGTAAGTTTATATTTTTAAGAATAAAAGGATGGTCGTAATATTTTGTGTTAAAAAATATTTATTTTTGAACAATGAACAAATTCCATGATCTTGATAATCACGATAAATTTCGAAAATTTCATCGTATAACAATTTAATTAAAATTAGCTCAATATTATTTTAATATTTTAATTTATAGTTTGTAATCGCACATGTATAAGTTTGGATAAGTTAACATTAGTTATTAAGTAATATTCTCGATTTATCCTTGCTGTAAAACTTATATTGTTATACGATTCGTATTGCGATTACTCGCGATACACTCTACTTGCATGATTCGATTAATTAACAAATGTCTCATCTTGAATTGTAATGTGAGGAAGTAAACGTCCCTCATATTTTAACGGGTGAACCAATTTATAATGATTATTTATAATGATGCAATGTCATCAAACGTTATATTATGATGAGGATACTATATCGCGCAATTGATAAATTGTAATTAAGAAATTGTTGAGTCTAATGATTGTTCTACAATGTGCTTTTTGTTTCCTGTTTCTTATTTTTTACCTTTTGCTTTTTTCCTCTTTGTGATCATTTTATCAACAATTCTTGATATATATTTTCTGTTTCTTCTGAAGTTCGTTAACATTTATCTCGAACAACAGAAAACGAAAAACGGGATAAGAAGTAAAAAGGTAAAATCCAATAAATAGCAAAAAGCAAGAAACAGCAAACCAAAAAGCACATTATAGAACATAAATATTTCATAATAAATAAACAACAAATCTGTAGAGGAAACTCATTTTCATTTAGCATAGAGTAAAAGGAATGTACATTTATAAAACTTATAAAAATCATAATCCTTTTATACTCGATATCTTATATCTTATTTTAATTATAATTACTATCGATAAGATCGAGTATAAAAAAGTACGAGATAAACTTTTTTTTGCGTTATAACATAACACGGAAGCAATAATATTGATTCAAGAAGATATTTCTAAAATTGTTAGAAATAGTAATTTGAAGCATTACAGAATTGAGAAATACAAATATTCGTTGAAGTTAAACATATATTCATAAATCATTTATTCCCTATTTGCATATCCTTTTAACGGTCCAAGTAGCAAATGATTGAATTTTATTGCACCGTCTTTATTATTTCAAAAAATATGTCACGGCAATAAATCGAATGATTTATTACTAAGCAGTTTTCTTACTATTTCCTGCAATTTATTATTCATGTGATATAAAAATTATATTTTTTGTAATTAGTTGAATCGTACATCAGAGATGTGGACCTATCTTGCCTTTCTAGCTGTTATCTACGTTATATATACATTGAAGAATTACGTCAGAATCCTCAGATTTATCTTTACCCTCGATGGACCGAAGACAGTGCCTATTTTTGGCAACGCTAACATTATTCTCGAAGGAAATCGTGAGTAATTCAATGTTATTAATTGAAATTGTTGTATATTGTTAATTAATCGTTAGCTATCTAAAATCATGATCCTACCTGCATATTTTATTCAACCATCCAAATTCTATGTTATTTTTATATCAAAAGTTGCAACGGCCTGCAAATAAATACAGTTTTTAAGTATTGAAAATGATAAACGTACATGTATAAAAAGATTTTGATTTTCTAGTGATTCAAAGGATGATAAACGAGGCACAGAATTATGGTCGTATTTTCCGGATCTGGCTGACGCTTCTACCATACGTTATACTCGTCGAGCCAGAAGACATCCAAGTAGTACTTAGCAGCATAAAGCATACACAAAAGATATTCTTTTACAAACTGCTCGACAATTTTTTGGGCAAGGGCCTGATTACGCAAAATGTCGACCAGTGGAAAGTACATCGAAGATTTTTGCAACCAATTTTTCATCGTCAGGTGCTCGAGAAATTCGTTGGAATATTCGGCAAGTGTGCTGATTGCCTAATCGATAAGTTACTTGAAAATGATGGAAAGGATATAAATATCACCGTATTTATCAATAATTCGGTTTACGATATATTGATCGGTACGTAATGTAAATTGCTTGTTCTTGAAAATAGATTTTAATAGACGAACAGAAAATTTCTGTTTCATTATCCAAGAATATCACAAGGCCGGATCCAGACATTTGTCAAGGAGAAGGGAGAAGGGGGGACCTACTGGCGGATTTATATATTTTTGATTGCCGGGTTTCTGAAACATCATGTGCCAATTGTAACGAACGAGTAACAAAAGCAAAATTAATTATTTTACATAATTTTCGTATCTTTCCTTATTACTTATTATTAAATTTACGCGCAATAACGAAATTTTTTTAAAGTCAAATTCGAAAAGGTAGATTATTCGAATTATTATCATTAACATTATATTGAAAAATTACTATGTAAATATTTAATTTACAAAACATTTTATTTAAAATATCAACAAAAAATATATATACACCCCAAAAAAAAAAAATATTCTGCTATTTAATAGTTCTGTGTTAATGTCAGAGGATTTTCCATTTATATATGCCCTCAAGAAAATACTCTACAAAGTAAAGGAATAGCATGTAAATGACAAACTTCTTCTAACAAATAAGCGTACCATTAATATTTTATATATCCTCTTATTTCAAAAGGCTGTTCGAATTGTTATAATAGTTATATCTTCGTACAATACACTCAAAAGAAATTCAGGAAATTTAAATAAATATTTGTTTAAATAATACCAATGGGACCATTTACTTACAGTAAATAAATATTTATTTAATTTATTTTATTTATTTTTATCATTTTTTAAAATTAAATATTTATTTTCTGTAAGCAAATGGCCCCATATATACTATCTAAACAAATATTTATTCAAGTTTCGTAAATTTTTTTTTAGTGTATAACTAATCGATCAAACACAAAAAAAATTAATTGAGTGGTACGGCAAACCTATAATTTACTACGCGAATTCAACATCGATAGCTAAGAAGATTTAATGGTTTAACAAATCGCTAATGTTATTCAGCTGTCAACTTTGCTATTTTAATATAGAAAATTGATCGTCTGTATATTACGACTGTAGATTTGCTGAATCAGTGAAGTTTTCAACTGTGTTTTTTTCCGTGAAGTCATCGAAGAAAAACTTATAAAAGTGGGTTTGTCTATTAAAAGAGCTTTGTCTATTATCTTTGGTTTTATGAAGTGCAAACATGAAAAAAGAAAAAGATAATAATAGTACCCACATGATAGCATAAATCAGAATAATATATATTATGTATCTATGTAACAATAAAGACAACATCGTCATATAATGAAATTCATATAGAACGTACTGATGGTATTCTACCGCGTTATAGTATTTGTTTGTAAAAATCGATGCTTATCGCAAACGATCACGTATGCCAAAATATTTTACTTTTTCATAAGCACGACACGTGGTCAAGTGCATGTTAACTAGCATAAGCATCCACATCGAGACTTATCGAAATAGTAATATTCATACTCGTGTATTATGCTTTTATTGATTTTCAGTATTACGTACCGCTAATATACCTTAAAAAAGATTACACGTACTTCAAAGTCCCCTCTTCAATTATCACACGTTTTAATATTTCGAAGGCGATCCATGATGTTTACATCAAATATTAGTGGTTTGACATAATGTTTATTTCAGAGACGATTCTGGGTACGCCGGCAAACCAAAGAAAAAACGATGGTGAGAACGACCCATTCAGAAAGTGAGTGCAATATCAATAGATTTATTTTATTAGCAAATCTTGTTATTAAAATGCAACATATTTAAAAAATAAAAATCATGCTCTAAAAATTATCATATTCTAAATGTTTCTAAATGTTTTATCATATTCTCATGTTTTAAAAATCATCTTGATAAATTATTGAACAGGGGCCAAGTTATGATGCCATATAGATTTGCACGACCATGGTTGCTAATCGATTGGATTTACCGATTGACAGCAGCTGGAAAATCGGAGGAACAGCAACAGAGAGATCTGTTCAACTTTTGCTTTAAAAAAATGAAGGAGAAACGCGAATTTTTGAAAAAGAATGGCTCTCTTATTGTCGATGACAACACGATTAGAAAAAAATCTCTACTAGAATACATGGTCGAGATTAGTGAAAGAAATCCCGAATTTACTGAGCGGGATATCATCGAGGAATGTTGCACTTTTATGCTGGCCGGCCAGGATTCGGTTGGCACTGCCACTGCCATAACGCTTTTCCTTCTGGCGAATAATCCGAAATGGCAGGAGAGATGTGTCACGGAATTGCATGAAATTTTTAACGATGACACAAGGTCGCCAACTATGCAGGATCTTATGAAGATGACATGCTTAGATATGTGTATAAAGGAATCTCTGAGGTTGCATCCTAGCGTGCCACTTTTTGCTAGAACACTCGGAGAGGATGTAAAACTAGGTAAAATTTTTTAGAGAGAAAAAAACTATCATGATAAAAATCAAACTTAATAATAAAGGGATGTAAGCTAAGCCAGATATTTATTGCTAAAATTTAAACAGTGAATTTAATAATAAAACAATAAACAGATGTTTTGACTTCTATCATATCATTATTAATGTTAACAAAAAAATAATTATTAATTATTAATTTCGGATAAATATTATATGGCAATTAGTAATGTAAAATTTAAATTATTATTAATTTGCTTTTATTAATTTCAGTAAAATTAATATTAATTCGATCGTAAATCTTATTAAGATGTTACCAGAACTTAGACGCAAGCCGCAATAAATAGAAAGGTCTTCTCGTATAATAGTCATGTGTAAATTAACAAAAAATGTGTGGACTATACTCATCCATTTGTCAAAATGTGTAAAATGATCAATGAAGTTATGTTTATCCTTTAATTAATTTATAATTATTTATAATTGAGATAGAGTTAGTACAATTTCATTACATAATTCACAAATTGTACAAAATTTACAAAAAGAGTTTTAAATGTAGACAGTTTAATTTGTAGGTGTCAGAACTTTTTCCATGAAAATAGGTATGGTTTTATGCTCTAATTCTGCGAATAATATTTACTTTTACAGTTTTTTTGAAATTTACAATTATATCATTTAATTATTTAAAATTATGTTTAGAGTATATAAAATATATATTATATAATATAAATTGTTTTTAGTACTGTTACGTAGATAACACATATCTTCAACATTATTCGTAAATATTTAGTAAATATTGGGTCATCTAAAAACCGTGGATACTTTTTAGATGACCCAATAGAACCAATAAAGATATCCATGATCTAGACGTCCAATAAAGATACGATAAAAATAATATAATTATATGCATTATACATAAAAATATTGCTTTTTTAAATCATTCTTGAAAGATGTTATTACAATATCATTTTGTATCATGCAGGAAAATATATAATACCGGCCGGTTGTGGCGTATTTATAGCGCCATACTGCACGCACCGCTTATCTCATCATTTTCCTGACCCTCACGATTTCAAACCGGAACGTTTTAGCTCTGAAAACTCCGAGGGAAGACATCCATATGCCTACATACCGTTTAGTGCAGGACCTCGCAATTGTATCGGTAAGAATATAGCAAATATAAATTAATCATAAGATACATAAGAGAAGTATTAAAAAGGACACACATTCTACAATATATTGTAAAAAAATTACAATTATTCTTCTCATCTTCGATTGTGATTGATCAATTTCTAACTTTTGATTTCTAATTTAGTGTAGACGAAGACTAAAAATTCTGTTTTATAAAGAAAACTAACGTTTATGTTTTTAAAAGTTTTTCCAATATATCATAAGAGTCATTAATTTTTTTCGAAGAAAGATACTTATTATTTCTTTTTCGTATTTTTTTAGGATACAAATTTGCTATTCTTGAAATAAAATCAATCATCAGTGCTATTCTGAGGAAGTGCCGATTAGAGCCAACTCTTGGCAAGGAGAAAATGATAGCTAAATTTCGATTGACGGTCAGAGCACAAGGTGGACTTTGGGTCAAAGTAAGAGCATGCGATATAAATTAACGCAATTAGATTAATGATTCCGTTCTCAACTTTGCAAATTATAAACTATAAGTAGTGATTATATCTCAAAAATGATGATATCTCAAAAATAATTTAAACTGCACTGTTAAAGTATTTCTTTCTAAAAGCGCTGAATGCATTGACCAAATATCACTTTTCTTTAGTATTGAAATGACATATAGTTAGCTTTTTATTTTCATTATCTCATCTTTCTTTGTATATTATTTAAACAAAATGGTTGACACAAAAGTAAAGAAACGCGCAAAATTTTTCAAGAAATTGTAGAAATATTGTTGTCATTATTGTTGTGTATACAATACGTATACAAATTTCTTTCTATTAGTATAAACAAAAAATAAAATAACTTACGTTTTGCAAACGTTATGTCTCATATACAGTCAATAAAATCATTGATTTTCAAGTATTATTGTTTTGAATCATTGAAATGAATGAGTTTACACAAAAGCTACATATAAGAATACTATACGGTTAAATTAATCTTTTTTAAGTTGTGATAAAACAAAAAAGGAAAAAAAAGTCGATAAGAGTTAATGCAAATGTCGGTGCGTATGTTAACAAAGAGTATTTAATTTATTATTTGTAGTAATTACATACAAGTAAAACGCAGATATTTTCGTAATTTGGATTTTGTTCAAAATTTAACGTATATTAGATATAATACTATTTTAAATAGTTCAAATAATAAGAAAAAAATATCGGTTAAGCTGTAATGATCTAATCTAATATAAACAAAAATAAGATTAACAAAAAAAAAAACATTATTTTATTAGATTTTGTTCTTCTACTTAATCCATGTTTTTTTCTATTTAAAAATCATAATAAAATTTTGCGTAAATAATTATAATTATTAAAATACTTTGTACAAAAAAATTAAAATTGTTGTTATTATTTTTGAAGTAAAATTGCTTCAATAAAAATAATAGCAAATGGACAATAAATTAAAAAATATGTTGTTAAATAAATATATATGTTATTCATACAGTTGTTATGTATATAATTTTAGTATTCATTTACACACGCGCGCGCGCGCGCGCACACACACACACACACACACACACACACACACACACACAGAAAGTATAAATATTGATATATTTCCAATTCCAAACCTTTTGCAGGGACGTACAGCTGATCCTAAGGACAGAAGCACAAGGTCTACATAACGCATAATGCATAAGAAAATAAATGAATTAAAATCCTTCATTTTCTTCTTTTTTATAAAATGAAAGACGAGAAGCATAAACTCTTACATAATGCATAACATATAAAGCATAAGAAATTCAATCAATCAGTTTTTTATTTCATGGAAACGAAAGAAACAAGGATTTTGATTGGTTTATTTTCTTATTTATTACGTGTTATGCGTTGTGCAAGAATCTGTGCTTCCTACTAAAGACTTTGATTAGTTAATTTTCTTATGCTGTATGCATTTTGCGTTATGCAAAAGTCTGTGATCAGGCTTTAAAGGCTTAAACACAATAGGCAAAAGCAATAAGTACAGAAAACAAGGAACAGCTGTCCAACAGAGCTCTGGGGTATACAATAATATCGAACTTACATCAGAGCTCTGATTGGACGGCTCGTTATTCTCTATTGCCTGTGCCTATTGTTTATGTCTATTGTATTTAAACCTTAAGTTATTGTGTATAATAGACTTAGGGAGCGTTTATATTGATCGTAACTGTCCTATAAGCGCAAAATATTCCTAGAATATTATATGGATATTATTAAAAAAAAAAATTAAAATAAGTTATTATAATATTGGGTCATCTAAAAAGTATCCGCGGTTTTTTGTCACTAGATGTGTGTTGATGGTCATATATCTAGTGACAAAGTCCGCGGATACTTTTTAAATGACCCAATATTTTAAGAATATCATATAATAATTTTTAATATTTTATGAGAGTATTCTATAGAGGTTATATGTCCACTTACATAATATCCTTGATATTGTATCCTTAATATCCCTGACTTATCATTAAAGTATTTCTAAATATTAACTATTTTTAATTTAATGCAATTTGAATTCACAATCTAGTAAGTTCTTATCAATTTATGCTGCATCTTGTGCTAAAAAAATGTTTTGGTGTTTTAAGTACGTATTCAGTAGATACTACAACTGCGCGCCATTTTCTATCTTTAAACGTATATTTATTCTGAACAGATGTAGCAGTTTTACAAATTAAAGTAAATGCTATTATAATAATTTTTAAACAATATTACAAAAGTAACATTAAATAATGTTACTTTTAATAATAATGTAACATTATCAGAAGTGGACATATAACTATTTATTAATATTTCGAAGATATTTAATATTATATAATTTTTAGTAAAATATTCTTGAAATGTACATTTAACATTCTAAGAATATGCTGGAAATATTACTTAATATTAAATAATAATATTATGCGCTTATAAAGCGTATGCCGTATATCATAATCTGTAAAAATGGACCAATCACCTTCGAGTATTCTTTTTCTACAGTCGAATGAGAGGGGAATACTTGATTATGATTAATCAATTCTTATACAGATTATGACATATGGCATACGATTACGGCCAATATAAACGCTCCTTTAGGTTTGCTGCAAAAATTCCGTACAAAATTCCGTAACAGTATGCGTAAAGCCAGTTCTACATTAGTTGCAAATCGATCGCAAGTTTGTTGCAACAGCCAATATGAAACGTTGATTTCAAAATGCAAGCTTCAGATTGGGTGTCGCAACAATCTTGCAATCAGCTTGCAACTAATGTAGAACCGGCTTTAAAGACTGTCGCAGACAAAATTTCTGTAACAATAACCTTAAGACGTGAACTTAATTCGATAAGCCAATCAGAATGCTGCTTTAAATCTACGTACTCTAACGGAAATAGAAATAGTAAAACTTATCCATAAGGCGATTTTCAATCGATCATCACTTGCGATCAGTTTGCAACTAATATAAAATCGGCTTAAGATTGATATTTTATATGTCGTACATATGTACAACAAACAAGCGTGTTGATTGGCTATAGCATGGAAAGATCCGAGAATCTCTTTATCCAATCAACAGGCTTGAAAAGTTTTGTCGACACTACATGAGATATCAGCCTTAAGGCACTCTATGCGCGCGCGCTTTGGCGCGACTTGTGTTGCTTTTACGGTAAAAATTGAACGTAATGCTCTGAAAGACAACGCAATCCAATGCGACTGACGTTTCGCCAGGAGAAAAGTTTCTATAAATCGTGCAGATTTCTATCGCTATTATTAATCTCGAATTTTTTTCAAATATTCGGTCGATTTTCCATTCGCCATCCGAGCACTATTCGGATTTCGAAAGCATTCGTTCGATATTCGAACGAATACCTATATGTAAGAGCATTGGATCACCACGCCGATCGCTCTCCCGCGAAGGAGGGATGTGGAGGTCGCATCCTCGTGCTCCGTACACGCGAACGACGGCGATAGCTATCAGTTGGCCGTGAGCCGTCAAGTGAGTCTGAGTTTGGTGGCTGGTGTATGTAGCTTTGCAGCATCGGGAGAAGCGATCGATTCTACGGAGCTGCGCTCTCTCGCACATCGCTCTTCTCTGTTCAGAGCGTTTCGTCTCGGAGCATGTCTTCGTGTAGACAGCGAGAGGTGATCGATTTACCACTCTCGTATTGAGAGATGTTAAAATAATCTCGGGACAAGATAATTAAATCAAGTTCGAAACGTAAAACGATTAGGAGATACAGGAAGACGGTGACAATCGTTAGGCACCCACGTGATTAATCGGAGGTGCCGCGCGAAGGTGTCGATTCGATACAAGGCTCTCGTGTGAGATTCTGCATCAGTGACAGGAGCTCGCCTCGCCGTACAGAAGTGTGACAGAGAAAAAGGGGTGGGGGAGAAGAGGGAGAGAGAGAGAAAGAGAGAAGAAAAGGAAAGAGGGCGGAAAAGAGGGAGGAGGGAGAGAGGAGGGAGGAAACCGATCAATGTTCACGTGACAATCAACAACGCGAAGTGAAGTTGCCGCGAAAGGGTGCACGAACAACGGCCATATTCAAGGCGAGCCCGTTGTCGCTCCCGGTAAACGTAGGGTCGCAAAAACAGTCTCGTGATTATTCATCGGGATAGAACGCGGAACGTGGTAAAAGAGAACAAGGTAAACGACGAGAACGGGGAAGTGCAGCAATTAAGTTCTTTTCAATACTACGGTGACAGCGATCCCTTCCATCATCTCGTCGAGATGGAGTTCAAGTTCAACGTAAATAAACTCTTGCCTAGAAAGATCAACAAGGTCACGCACAATCTGGTGCCGGAAGACTTCAAAGGTGATCGACGTGAATTGAAGTGAGTATTCTTCTTTCTGAGATCCTAAAATAGTATAGTTCTCCCGAATTATCAATCATACTACGCAGTGTCCATTTATATATCGAAACTCGCGCCCGTACTTCGCAAGTGATTTCATCGGCTTTCTGTATTTATTAAATTATGACGTCATAAGTATAAAGCTATATCTTTATATTTATGACGTAAAATGTATATATTTTACTAATGTAAAATGTACGTGTATATATATTGCTCCAGTAGATGCTTTAAAACATAACTAAAACGACATAACTAAAAAAGTTAACTGTTCCAGAAAATGAGAAAAGTATTTTTTAAATGGCAGAAAATTATCGATTAATAAAATAAGATCAGCAAAGAAATATTTTTAATATCAACTGTCATTTTCGTTATTTATGGTTTACAACCTTTAAAAATCATTCTCTGTAAGTTGACAAGTTTAACTTTTTTTAAAAATCTTTTTTTAATTGCGCTGATTTTGTTGATTTTTTTTTTACGAATAAGTTAATTTTTTTTTTTGATGATCGATAGGATAATTTACTTAACTCATTCATAGTAATAAGTCGTAAATTACATTACATTTGAGTTATGTCATTTTTAAAGGAGCGATATGTATGTATATATGTGATGCGCGCGCACATTCATATTCATACTCAGACAGCACAGAATATTTATGACAAATATTTATTAATATTCATTTTTTGAAATATTATATAGATATTTCATACATATTTTATATAAAGCTTTATTCGAAATATTATTAAAATATAGACTAAACATTTTATGTAATATTTATGATAAATATATTATAAATAAATATTTCTAATAAGTATTTTTTACTTGGATTATAATATAATGTCTCATTAAATATTTTTATAGCACTTACTATAACATTTACAATAAATATTTCATAATATTTATAATAAATGTTTATGATCTGTGCAATCGAAGCAATCTAAGATCACAAAAAGATTTACAAAATATTTAAAATAAATCTTATAAATATTTATACATATTTTATGAATATTTTATAAATATTGTGTGCTGTTTGATATACATGCACGCACAATTACAAATCTTGTTATGAATTCCAGATGAGAAGGCTTATTTATTTCATGCTCAATATTCTTTCTTATAAATAATAACAATATATTAAACAATTAAATATGATTTAAGTGTAATCACTTTAAACAAGATATTCCATCAATTCGCTTTTCTAATGTTTCATATCTTTTCGATAAATGATAAGACATCAACTAATAACGAGAATACATCCATTATCTATTTACTGAAGGAATGTTACTGACGTGTTCAAATCTGCTATTGCGTTAATTGCTACCTAATTGAGTCAATGCGGAATACTTAGAAGCTGCAGAGAGTAATATAGTTTTATATATCATTCCTATATAATTAAAATTTAGATTACGATGTTATATAAACAATTTCCACGATAAAGTCTAGCTAGATAAGATTCCGCATTCCATTTATTTAATCCATATTCGTTACACACACACGACAGACGGTGGGATACTCTTCTCTCTCCGAGATAGCTTTCTGCCATAAGAAAGTTAGCGAATTGTGAAGTAAATGAGTTTTTTCGAACAGTAAAGTCGGACAGACGGTTTTGTATATACCGTAGATTCTCGGTTCAAGGAACTCAGGTTCACTTGCAATAACTTCTATCGAATTCTTGGGCAGTGACTCGCGACGCTCGCGGAAGTCTATGACGAAATGGCAGAGAAGTATCATGGTTTCTCACCGTGAAAGATTTGTCCTTCGTTATTTGTTGTAGGTATACAGAAAACCTAGGTTACTTGTTCTCCGGTTACATACCTGTCCTCCTTGATAGCAGCAGTTGATGCAAACACGCGCTGCAAAATTATTATTCCGATATTAACTCATCATACAGTACTTATATCATTGCAGCAATGTTGCAGCAACATTGTAATTTATGTTCTAATAATATTGCAGTAACATTACGTTTTAGCAATATCGCAATATAATATAACAGAAGCGCGAAGATTTATTTCTTCATATTTCCTTTTTATTTATATATTTGTACTGAAAATAATCTTGAGATTGCATAATTTTGTTAATTACATAAGTTGAGCTACAAACGTAAATATGCGATGCACTTTTATAAGAATATATCAAATACTTGTTGTGAAGAAAAATATTTTTTTTTAATAATTAAAATTTTACAATAATATTTCTTCTAAGTGATGTAAGATACAAAGAAGCATTTTCGATTCCTCTATAAAATTTGTTAAAAGCTAAAAAATAGTTACTAAAAAGTAGTAACAATACTGTAAAATTAAATAATCTATTGTTAAAGTTAAGCTAGCGCCTTATGTAAGATACTTCCGTGAAATTTCATGTCTTTAAAAGCTGTAGATTTCGCAATGCAACTTTCCACATTCGGTGATTACTCACGTTTTTTCGTCGTCAATCCATCATACTTCACGCCAATAGCATATAATGAGCATAAGAGAAGATATAATACCGATAGAATAAATTAACCCGATCTTTATCGCCAAAATGGATTGGCGCGCGTCCAAAACATGAATCAGGTCATCGCTGTAACTGAATAATGTGTTACACGAGGAATCTTTCTTATTAGAACGGTGTAAATAATTGCATCTATTATATATAATTTTCTAACGTATAATTTTGTGTAATCTAATCGAATATGAAATTAAATATTGCATGCTGCGCTACAATATTTAATATTGATTATTACAGAATGCATAAGAAACCTATTCCACCTTATGTCTTAACAAATCAATATCTTCCTATTTAATAAATAATTTACTTTATTATTATTCAGATGATTGCGCCAGTTTTATATATTGTTAGTATTAGTTGAAAATGATTATATGTATGAAAGTAAAGTTTTTTTTATTATTTGCTATCTAATGTAAAAAGAATTAATTGACATAAAAATTTATCTTGAATTAATGCTTTCTTCTAATAATTATACTTTCTACTTTTTTCTTTACTCTCTTTCCTCCTCCCCCTTTCTCCTCTCATCCCTCTCCTTTCCTTTATCCATGCTATAGCTATTTTCCGCTAGTTTTTAAAAAGTTTTGTCCTTGACACAAGAACATCGGATGAGAATTAATTAGCATAGTTTTACGAAATTGATGCTAGCATAAAATATGAAGACGAAAAGTAGAACGTGACTGTTTCGTACTATTTCAGCGGGTAATCGCTATGTAAAATCATTATATATTCCGTAGCGATTGTAATTGTAGCGTTGAAAAATAGCGATGCTTGATTGAGATGTTACTTCTAACTTGCATCTAGTTTAAGAGGTATCTGCAATAATTTGATATTTTACATTAACATTTTTAAAATCAGAAATTCTTCACATATTTTCAATTCTTATATTATCTTTTCCATAATTAGGATGCTTTCAGAGATTTTTTCAACTGTATTGGATTACATTTTCTTAATTAATTATATTATAAAAATTATATTATAAAAATAGAAATAAATAAAAAGTATTAAAAAATTTATGTACAAATTATATAAAGCGTCTTGTATACCAACATATCTAGCTAATTTACTCATTGCAAATTAAAATTGTATGCAAATGTATTTGATTTATTTGGTTTCAAATATAAACGTAGGTGTATCTGATAAGTATCATTTTTTTTTAGCGAATGTCAAAGATTATTGAGCAGAATATTGGACGATATGGGCGAGGCATCAGCGAGAGCTCAAGGACTCAACAAACCAATTACTAGCGCCCTTAAACTCCGAGATACAGATCACATGGTTTATTTGCTAGTAGATAATGAAGGGAACAAGTAAGTTTTTCTCTTCATTTAGATAGATTTACTTGAAATATAATATTTTTGTTACATAAATAATTATTTACTCTTGAGATTTGTACTATTGTTTGTGTTATATAGACAACATTGTATTCAAATTTTTATATTTCGATAATAAATAATCCAATAAATTCTTGATCCAATAAAATTGATCTAATAAATTCTTAAAAAAAAAGTTCTCAAATTTTAAAAAAAATTTCTGACGATTAATATTCAAAATCATACAAAATACAATAGTTTTTATTATTGACACTTCTTGTAGTCACCTCGTCCTATAAATTGAAATATCTTATTAATTCGCGAATTTTAAAGAGATATGGAATGATGCTAAAATAATATTTAAAATCGACATTTTTTAGCCGAAAATATTGGCAAGTAGATACTGCTCGCAAACGCTTAAATGGATAATAGCTAAATACGCTAGGCCGGCTAAACTACAAATAAAGTGAAAATAGAAAGATAGACATGACGATTGCTATACTAATATCGTTTATTTACGTACATTTTTATTTTGTGCATTTACGAACAGAATATTATTTTGCAATTGTAAGGAAGTTTTCTCAATTCATTTTATCTTATCTAAGATTATTCTTGTAGATCTAAAAATATTAAGAATCTTTTATATTTACACTGTTATTGTTACTCTCTAAATTCTTTGGCGTGGAATCTTATTCTTAAAAGTAAAAATTGTGCCAGTCGATTTTGAAAAAGAATAGCTCAATTTTCATTCTTTAAGAGTGAGAGTTCATTTAGAGATTGATTCTAAAAGTTTTTGAAAATACTCCAGACTTGAGATTATACTATTAGGTGTTGGAATTAATTCGTAGCGTTTTACAAGTGATGGGAAGTACTTTCATTAATGTATTTTTTAATGCTCATGTGAAATAAATAACATTCTTTCATTAAAAAACGCTACGAATTAATTCCAACACCTAATATATATACACGCAACATTATTTTTATAGTAAGTATATGAAATGCAAAATTTTATTCCAAGATATAAAAATAGAATACACTCCTGAGTTGTTGACATGCAATATGCACACAGTCGGGCACTCGCGAGCATTCGTGGGCGTACGTACCCAATTTCAGCATTTTATCGACTCCTGCTGGAGTATATGAGATACGCATCAGACCATACACAGATATTACGCATTGGCGATCATTACGATACTGTAATGATGCGACGTGACATAGTATTTTTCCAAGTCATTTCTTAGGAAATTGTGATTCATTCGCATAATAAAATCTCTTGATTTTGCAGTGGACTCGGTAGTGTGGTGGGATTACTGAAAACAGGATCGAAAAATTTGTTTCTGTTTGATGAAATGGGAGAGCATTATCAGCTGCAGGCGAGATGTATCTTGGATTTCTACGTGCATGAGTCGCGACAACGTATGGGTTTGGGCAATATTCTCTATCAGCACATGTTATCTGTAAGTTCAGTGTTCATTTTCAAATCTTAAATTATACTTAATCTTTACCTTCGATAAAGAATATGGATAAGTTTAAAATAACATATAATTAACAAACTTTGATCAGTAAGTATTAGAATAATCGCAACTAAAAATAGTTAATAAAATTATAATAAAATAGTTAATAAAAAGAAATTAAAACTAATAAAATATACATTTTTAATTTTATCCTTAAGATTATCTAGAGAAAAAAAAAAATTCCTCTGATACAAGTCTGAATGATATTTCACGAAAATAAATATTAATGAATAACTAAATGCAGAAAAAGTAATTCAGAATTTAATTATAAAAGATTACTGTTTATTTCTTACCTTTATATATTATTTTTTTTTTGTCATGTTGTGATTATATAATTGTTTTATTATACAATAAAATATTGCTATTATTATCGTTTCTAAGATGTATTTGTCGAAGGTAGCCGATTGTATATAGCATTCTCTTTCGATAATTGTATGTTAATGAAACCACGAGAAACGAACCGTTCTCACGTGAAGAGAGAGTTTCCGCTAAACAATACTCGAACTTCCCCGCTCGAAGACAAATCTTCGATGCGCCAGTGTAAGGCATAATTACTTCCTGCACGGTAGATACTTAAATCGTTAAGACTGTGCGAAACAGAAGTTTAACCGTTACAATCGCAATTACACAGAGAAAAATGAATAATATTTATATAACAGACCGATAACATTTATTATTAATATGGTATTAATTAATATTAATAATAATAACAATAATATAATTGCAATCTTTTACAAACATAATGAAATCGATTATTTTAAACTTTCATAAATAATTAATATATTACGATTTTACTACATTTGTTAAAGATTTCAATATATTTAAATAGAAATTGATAAAAAATAAACATAACATTTGTATATTACTAAATGCAAAATATATTTTATTAATTTTTTTATTAATTTTTTAAGTTTTGTAACAAAAAATATAGATTTAAATAATATAGATTAATTATAGTAATTTGGAAATTTATATTATTAAAAAAAAGTGACAAACGCATTTACGCAAATTAATAAACAGCAATAACTCGCAAAAATTAATATAAATAACTGTTTTCAAAAGAAAATTACAGTGAGAAATAATTTTTAAAGTGATAGAGAGAGAGAGAGAGAGAGAGAGAGAGAGAGAGAGAGAGAGAGAGAGAGAGAGAAGTATAGCATATACACACGCGTATAATATAAAGATAAGAAAAATGAAGAATTCTGCAAACTTTGTGTTTTTCGTTCCGCTCGAGGACTCAAAACCCTGAAATCGGTGTCATGTAAGGACAAGTGCAGAGAACTGTAACGAAAGAAGACGGACGTTCTTTATTTTTGTGCTCAACTTGTCTAGAATACCATATTTCTTTGTACATAATATAAGATTCGTATAATAAGTAGATATAAATTTAATAACTTACTATAAATGATATATATGTTTTTCTTTTTTATGTAAGATCAACTTTTGTCTCCATTGTTAAGAACTTATGAAAACTCGAGAAAAAATATTGTACATATAATTATATAAAATTATATATATACAATTATATATAAATAGATATAATTATATACAATTATATATAAAATATGTCCATTTATATACAATTATATAAAATTATATATAAAATATTTTTTCCCAGGAATAATTCATTTTATTAAATATTTTTTATCTTTTTAATCTAAATTGAATAAAAAAATTTAAGTAAAAAAATTTTATACTTTTATTGCATGAAGAACTTTAAAAAAATCATCAAGATTTCACAAGCGCGTTTATTGAAATATTAATTTTGTATGTAGTATCTATATATGTATATTAATATATATATTTTATGATATCTAAACAAGATTTGAAATCAAATTGATAATTGTAAGTTTTTACTTGTAAGTCGAAATAATTAGTTACTATGGTGAAAATTAAGATAAAACGCGCACAGTCACAAAGTGAGTGTATGTGTCATTATACTCAACCGTGTTTATGACATTTACTAGGATTTCACTACAAATAACGTGCATTGATTATAACCGCACGGAATAAAACTTCAAATTCGACTAAACTCGTGTCTACAGTATTTGTGTTTATATCTCTTCGCTTACCTTTCATATTATGACTCATTCGAAAGTACGACGTCATAATTATTTGCGTATCCAACGTTACACGGCATCAATGTGTGAGATACATGCGACAGATAATATTTATTTTGATTATAGTAGAAATTGTGTGTGGGTGTGTGTGTGTGTATGTGTGTGATTCTAGTTTCTCCATCAAAGTATTTAATAATATATCTATTGACAAAAATTTGCGATTATACAGCGCGATGTCTTGTACATATTAAAAACGATAATTTCATTGAATACATATTAAAGACGATAATTTTATTGCACAAATAAGAAAACGTGCTAATTAGAAACGCGATATTTTTATATCAACTTCGATACTAAAACTTTATGAAACGTTCACTCAGTTCGCTGTAAATGGTTGCTTAGGACTTTCGTATTTTCTCGCGTGATTGCAATTTTATAATGCACGGACTCTTTCGTGGTCGCCGCGATTTTCTCGCGAGAAAACCGAGATATTGTGAAAACGTGATTGATCTTAAAAATAAATGCGTGACGAAAGGTCATTATATTATATCGCATACGGAGGAAAGCGGGTGTTACGCTCGAAGGTAACTCGCAAGGTGACTGAACTCATCCAGCCCGTTTGTTTCAGCACGGTTCGTCGGTTTGTATTTATAATGGTATACTGATAGGTATTTTTTCCTACTATCATGCTTCTTTTACGTGAAATAATTAATATTAGAAACTTGATTTTTCGCATCAAATATGATTAATCGCATCCGGCGTAATAGCCTGACCTATGAAAGTTAATTACATTTATGTTATTACATTCTTTCATGATCGTGTATACATGCATATAATATGAACTATTAATCGAAGCTTGAATGTTTTAAGATCTAGCAAAATACTGTTAGTATACTACATAGTTATACTAATAATAAATTAAGAGAAATATGCACTATTTAAAAAAATGGCGATAACTTTTATGTGACTGTAAAAAAATCAATTTTTTTGAACATTGATTTTACAATTATTTGTTTTGTATTTTCAGATCATATAAATTTTATTTGAAATATTTTCCATGATAATGCATTATTTATAGAATATTCGACGTGAGCAATTAAAATGAAGTGTACCATCAAATCAAGTTTAATTTGTCTTTCTTTTTGCTTAGAAGTAGATTAATTAATCTTATTCTTTTATGACATATAATTCATTTTAAATTATAAAATACGAATATTTATTTTGAGATTATTTATTTTATCCTTTTTATTCGCTTATTCATATTTTTATTTTAATATTTTTTATTCTACTTTTAATAAAAAAGTATTTTGATTTATAGGAGGAAAACATTAGGCCAGTAAAATTGGCAATTGATCGACCATCGGAGAAGTTCTTAGCTTTTCTACGCAAATACTACGGACTCTCGAAGATTATCCCACAGAACAATAAATTTGTCGTCTTTGAAGGATTCTTTGATGACGGTACGTAATTAATACTTTGGTATGAATTTTCTTTGAATACACGCAATGTGGGTGACACATTAATGTTAGCAAACAAATTATTTTCTTGAATATCTCCAATATTTACTAAGGACTACTATAATAAAATATTTCTCTGAAACAAATTTATTTAGAAATAATAAATTTCTCTGAAATAAATTTATTTAGAAATAGTAAATTTTTTTTCTGACTCTTACAGTGGTCCGTTTTTTTTTTACGGGAAAGTATAGCTATTCAAAGAATTTCTAACGCACACCTAAAATTTAAAAACGTTGGATATATGTAAAAGTTACAAATAGATTTCAAGAGTAGAATTCAAGAAAACTTTTGTTTTCGCGTTTGTAGAGAGTCGAGACGTAAGGAGCAATAGATACAGTTTACCTCCAAGAGTGAACTTGGACGATGGTACGCCGGGCAATAATGACAATAACGGAAGGAACGGTGCTAGGTAGGTGCGTCAAATCGAATTACGATTTATGAAGCGACAGATGCGAATCGTAAACGATTTACAGTTATATGGAAGAAAATGATATATTGCTTTTCAGTCTCAACGGGGTACCATACGTGGCATCCATTTCGCGCAGTTCATTCGGTAGATACGCTGCGGCGCGGCCGCCCTGCTCCATGGCAAATGTGAGTACAACGACATAGAGAAGTAGCCGAGAAAAACTTTTAAGTCACGTTTTAATTTATCGGTTCTGATATTATATACTATAATATATAATAATATATATAATAATTATATAAATGTAATTATTAAATTGTAATGTATTAAGAAAAGAAAAGAAAAGAAAGAAATGGAGAAAAGGGAGAGCAAAAATTGTGTGCACAATTGCAATGATATAATTAAAATTACCGCATTTTGATATTTAGCTTAAATATCAAAGCTTAAATATTTATCTCTAAATATAGAATATATAATAGAAGCATTATTTTTTAATTATATAAAAAAATCTAAAATTTTTAATTATTGCTAAAAATGTATATAGCTCTACGCAGAAAATATTTTTATTTCTAGTTGATTAAATAAAATCAAGCGTAAAAATTTCTTATCGCGAAACATATTTGCGATATTTACACAGACGTTTTCTTCTTTATTAAAATCTAATATTATTGTATACTTGAAAACATTAACCATGCAATTTCTCTTAGGCTTTCCATATTTCTCTTAACTTTGTAACACACAAAGCGTAACATGACTAATCATTACATATTGACGCTTTCTTTTAGATAATCCATAACACAGCGATGCTTGGTCAATCAGCCGAGCATACTGGGTGAGTAAAATTCACGGAATGGTTATTGAAGTGATCCAATTTGAGCCTGTGCTTGTCTTATAATTTTCTTTAATATTTAATTGAAGGCTATTATGTGTAATAATATTACACGTGAAAGAGATTATGTGCAATATCTTTTGGTTGTGATATTTTGGAAGACTTTCTCTCATAGTTATGCAATGAAAATTTGATTTTTGAAAACTCCAAATAAAATTTTTAATCGTAAAGAACAATAAAATAATACTCAGTATACGTAATACATTTTAAATTAGCAGAACTGTGAGAGAAAATTTCTGAAAATATATGTTATTATTTTTTTACGCATTGTTGCACTGTAAACAAACTTTTTCCTTTTTAACGATCATCATCGAAGCTTGAAAAATCTTACTAAGAGTATATGTGCTCAATATATTTAAAATATTTGAAATAATGCAAGATGCTTCAAATAATTCGTTGTAACAATGTCATGTGTCAATAATTATTGAATTTTGCTAAATTAGATTATAAACATAATAGGTATAAATTATGAATTTCTTGATCTCAGCTGTGATCTATTAGAAAAAGAAAATAACCATTGAATTTAAGATTGCGTTCGATTTCGGCGCTTACGCTTGATTTTTCTTCAAGCTTCGTTCTATTTTTCTTCTGTAACTGTAAATGATGAGTGATAAAGGTTGTATCCTTTATTCACGAGTACTGAAAATCTACAGTTCATGTTATTATAGATTTTTAGTACTCGCAGTGACTAACGGAACGCAATTATAGATAGAATGAAGCGCGTGAGCGCTGAAACCGTACGCAATCTAGAGCTTTGGATATTAATTTTTTGTGGATCGGCGCTTTCTAACAACGCATAACTTATAGAAAATCTTACTTTCTAAAGGTTTTTGGGGTCGCTAAATCCGATTCTGATCTAAGATTAAAAAATTCAAAATAATGAATTTAATATGGCAAATTTAAAAAAATATCTGATTGTATACTGCAAAACTCGGTTTTAAAAGATTCTTCAGATCGATGAATCTGATTTTGGAGGTCGATTGTGTATCTTAAAATGAGATAAAAATTACAAAAGTGAGAAAATTCATTAGATATTGACCAATGAAATTAAATATAATTATAATAAATTATAAATATTTATTATAGATGATAATAATAATAATAATAATAAATTGTAAATAATATTCTAGTGATTTTACTTATTTTTGTAATTTTCAACTTTATTCTAAGATATAATCGGTTTTCTTGCCTCAGAATTCAGAAATTCCAAACAGTGGATCCAATATGGCGAAAAATTTAAAAAATCTGATTATCACATAAAACTTCGTTTTAATTAGGAACTTTTTACTTCAGTGTAACATCAAATTTTCAGTTTCGCTTTATTTGAAGCTCATTATTAGTGACAAATCAAACTTTGCATTAAGAAATGTTTTATATGACTATCTCTGAATTAATTTTTGCTTAAAATTGAACGAAATTGTATTGTCAAAATATATTTTATTTATACTTTTGTAGAGCCCTATTTTAGGAACTCGATTCAGAAAATCGTCCACTAGAATACGGAAAGATCTCATTGTACTGCGCCTTTTAATATAGATATACATAGAAGTTACCAATACAGTTGAGTTTGATTATTATACATATATATTAATGAAAAAATAAAGAATTATGTTATTTACATTTTTTTCATTTTATTTACAAGGTTTGAAGAAATGAAAAAAAAATTTTAAGAAGATCATAGTATCATCAGTTGTATATATGAACACAAAATTAAATATAACTACATGCTTAATGTATATGTCAGTAATATAATCTTTCATCCTATGAAAAATTAGTACAAAAATTATTTCGTTCTATCAGTAAAATAGAGGACGCCAACATCCCGTCAAAAATGTTTATTTACACGCACGCACGCACGCATGCACGCATATTCCAGCTTAATTTATATAATTTATTAGCATAAGAATATGTACATTATATATATTTATTTGATGCGCTGTATTAAAATTAAATTGTAGTTTATAAGTTTGTATGTAACTATTAGTAATTATATGTATATGAGTTAATAAAGTTTTATTTGCTAATTTGCTGTGCGCACAATCACATTTACGTTCCCTTTAATTAAAAAGATGAAAAATCCAATTAGGAATTTGAATATCTTTCAACTTTTGTACACGCAAAAGAATTTTTTTAACCTTATTGGATATCTTATTTATGATCTAGGACATCAATGTTTCAAGATGCAATCCTAAATGTATAAAAGTATTTAAGAAATAAAACTTACAATTGCAACTTTTTAATATTTATATATTATAAATATCAAAAATAAATAATCGATTTACGTGAAAAAGTAAATTTTGTCGATACAAAAATAATCATAATGATTATCAACTATACTTTTTTTACCTAATTAATTATATGAATGTAAAACTTGATATTTGTTCGAATAAGAAAAATAAAAATTCCGTCGTTCTGTTCACGCAATTAATTTTTTCCAATATAAACAATGTTTTATAATATTCTTACATGATATTATATTTCAATATTATAATTTATGTTTGCATAAAAAATTGTGTGATTTTTTTAACGTTTTACGTTCACCAGCATGAGCGAAGCATGTTTTATATTAATTATTAACTGCACATACAATTGTATGTGTGAAATGAAGTTTGTATATATTGTATATAAGAGATCTCGGTGAGAATACGCTCGTGACAGATTTACGCGTACTTGAGACTGATAAGACAGAAAAAAAACCATGTGATGTGAGTGCATATTGCTGCCGATTGCATATTGCTTGCTTGCCTGTCACCTGTCACGACTTGATAGGCAAGTTAATTTTTCAGCAATAGCAACAATGGCAATGTATCGCCGCCTCCACCATTGAAACTGGAGCGACCGCGTTCCTTGAGCCTCTACTCTGAAGAGGAGCAGAAACAACGTAGTCTCGAGATGAACACCGTTCCGACGCCTGTTGTGCCGGATAATCAAACTAAGTCGTTCGTCCCCATTCTATTGGAAGCTGAAAAAACGGAAAAAAATGTGAAACCATCACCGTCGTGCAGTCAGGAAGTGGCCACTGGCACTAATCAACACGGCCACTTGGATCTTAAGTTCTACCATTCCCCTTTATGGTGAAATGATTTGGCTGATACACAGTTTTCTTCGTTTTTTTTTTAAATTTAGAAGCAATTCAACCATGCAAAGTTAATGCTAAATTTGATTTTCCTTTCTTTGCTTTGTATACATAAATAGGATTATAAATCTAGGAGCAAAAAGTAAATAGTCGCTAACTCACAGTTGAAGCACTGAGATAGATAATTTTTAATTTATAACTTTTTTCTATTTCCTTTTATATTAATATAATAGAACTGTGTCTCTAGTTTTTTTTATTATAAGATTGTAGCGGCATATCATAAATATGGAATCTGACGCAAAAGTAAGCAATATCATAATGTCCACATTAAAAAATCGTGTTAAATATTTAATTTTGCTTTATCGCTGTTTTTTTTTAAGATAAATATAAAATAATATCATAGGATAAACAAATATAAAATTTCCGTAAGAACTAACAAGTCCAAAAGTTTTTAATTTTTTTTTAAATGTTCTCCAAATATTAATCAAAGTTTAAAATTTTGTATTACACTTACTATATATCTAGAGAAAAATTCATTTTTACAATTATTTAATATCATTCATACTATGAAAATGAGAAGTTGTTTGTTTCTTCAAAATGTAATTTTCTGGACTTGTTCAGTTTTTGTGAAAAACTCTTTAAATATATCATGTATACATGAAAAAAAGAAAAAAAAAAGAATACTACACATTCTTGGAAGTACAAGAATAAAAACGTACTCGCAGTTTGTACTCAAGTCAATCTATTTATAAAAATTTCTTCATGGATACATTTCGACGAACGGCGTTATTGCAACCTTCTTTATATTTGTACCATACTCCATGTTTTGTTAAAATATTTTTCATCAGAGAATATTTTTCTTGTGATTTAGGGGATATACGATTCATTGTTTTATTTTGTTTTTGACCATTTTTATTTCCACTCGTAATGATATTTCCAAAAAAGTCTTTGTATACCTGAAAAATTGTTAAGTATGAAAAGATTGACAATAAAAAAAAAATGCATAAAACGTACTATTTCCTTTAATGATGTCGCATCCTTCGTGGATTGTTTCGTATTATTTACAACATTGGAAGATATATTCTGAACTAAATTTTTTACAATTTCTGGATTTCCTGGTTTTGCCATGTTTTCCGAGTTAACTTCACCAAGTCCTGTTAAGATACTCGCACGTTTTAAACGTTCGACCTCCAACTCTTGTGTGATTATCTGTTGTACTGCGTATGCGAGACTTCGATGCGCATTGCAATTAAGAAAAACGCCAATTTCTAAAATATTACTAAAAAAAAAAGAATATGTTTCATTCTAAATAGGATATCGAATATGTGTTAATGAATAATTATTGTTATTATAACATACGGGTCCAAATTGTAGATGTATCCTCTTTGAGAATTTTTTTCTTGTACGAACGATAAACCAAATTCAAGCATTACATTTATTATTCTGGCGAGATCAGACTTCTCTTTTGAGGAATATAAATGAGAAGGAACTGTTCGTAATTTGGGCGTTAGAATGTCTGGCAAAAAACCAGCGATATCTGTAGTTAGAGTGAAAACATCACGTCCGCATACTCTTCGTACTGCTGTTAAAATACCTGTGTTCTTTGCCGATTTTTGAGTTATCTAAAAAAATGACAAGGATAATGAAACATTTTAAAAATTTGTCAAAGAATTATCATACAATATCTATTGTACCAAATGAATTACAATATTTTATATATATATATATATACACACACACACACACACACAATGATTCTTATACGTTAATACTTCAACGTATGAATTTAGATAATCATTTCATCTTGATCAATATCATTTTTTGTAATTGTACCTTCTTTTATGCACAGAATCAATTGATGTAAAAAAACATAGTTGTTTAAAAAAAAATGTAGTTACAAATTGCAAATTGCATAATTTAAAAAAAAATAATTTTGTGTTTTCTCTTTTCTCCAATTAATTTATTTCATTATTTTGTAAATAAAAGTATTAAGGTACAGTTGCCAAAAAATAAATAGTTTATAAAATACTTTATATTTCATGCCAAAATTGGACAAAATAAAGTACAGAGGAACTTTATTATATAAAAAAAATCATATAACTTTCATAATCATAAAAAATTGATTTTGGGACATATTTTTTAACATTAACGTCTGTATGTGTATGTAAAATACTTACTTCGTTGGTAACGGTGGGATATGATAATTTCATTTTCTGTGTTCTTGCAAGATACAAATGCCATGCAATAAATCCATAATTTGTGTAGGGCATAAGTGACCAAATCTGCTTGTGTAAAACGAGCGATATTACTAAATCATAAAATTGAAACCATTCCAGAGACATAGGTACATTATTAAGTTTCCGATCACAGATTTCAGGGTAATTATGAAATATTCCTTGTATCAATTTATCCGTTTCGCCTAAATAAATAAATAAATATTTAAAAACATTTATATATATATATATATATATATATATATAAAATAAAATTCATAATATAGAAAAATTGTAAAGGATTGCGTTAAAATACGTAAACAAATATAAAATTACCATTTTGAATACTCCTCAAAATATTTTGTATTCTTTCAGAAATATTAAGCATTCCCTCTTTGTTCATGGGAATCGTTAATATATTTCTCCACGAATCAAATAAACTCTTACGAGTATCTTTTAGACCTAGAGATAAATTATCTTTCAAATTAGAGCTACCCATATATTGTAACGCTCCTATACAAGCTCGAACATCACAACCGGATCTTTCTGCTATTTTTACAAGATCATTAAAGTCCACATTTAATTTTTCCTTTCTCGCTAAATCCATTAGACGTTCTGCTAATCTCAAAGGACTTACTTCCTGTATCGGAATTATTACAGCGACAGCTCTTAATGCTCTATAAATATAAAAATTAGATTATTTTTTAACTCAGGTGTTGTATGATAATATTTTTATTATATTATTTGATGCTTTTAATTAAAATTACCTTAATGATGGAGCATATGGTTCATTACAAATACATATTATAGGACGTGTACAGCCATCAGACATATTTTCTGATTGTTCTTTTTTCTTTTTCTTTTTTGCTATTAATTTGCCTTGAGTAAATTTTAATAAAAGTTCAATAGATGCAGCCGGTGCACCATCAATTTCATCAAAAATTAAACAATTCGGTCGGGGATCAGCCCCCATCACAGCTTTCATTTCTGTTGATGCGAGGAGAATTTGTCTAAATAAAAATATATAATACAATTTTCGTATTACTAATTTTGTATTACTAATGTCATATACGAGTGTATATTACCTAAACTTATCAGGAGTTCTTTCATCACTTGCATTGATTTCTACAACATTATAACCAGCATGTTTGGCTGCTATATGTGCTAAAGTCGTTTTTCCCAATCCAGGTGGACCACTGAGTAAGGCTATCCTCTTTATTGGATATCCTTTACTATCCACTTCCTCAATGTCTTTTTTGTCATCAACATTATCCTTTTTTCCAAAAGTAGGCAACTTTTTTTTTGGCTTTATAACATTTCGTTTAAATACTATTTTATCCCAAAGTTTCAACCAATGTAACAACTGTCTATTAACGGTTTCATCTGATAATAACTCTATGTATGATCGAGGTCGATATTTATCGACCCACAATTCATCGTTAATCATGTTTGTTGTATCACATAGAGATGATGGTTGCCTAGATAACTCCTTTTTTCTTGCCATCTATAATATGACATCACATTATAAATGTAATATAAAGAAAAATGTAATATAAAAAAAATTGAGAAATAGACATACGATTTCTTTAGCCTGCATTTTCAATTGCTGATAGGGCACTGAAGACAAATTAGCAATTGGACTTGTGGACTGTTTGATATCATTCTGTTGGTTTCTGATTCTAATATATAAACGCTGATAATCATACGATCTTGTGACAGCCACAAAATTCCATGATGGAACTCGTAAAGAAATAGAGTTGTTCTTGCTGTATTAAACACGGAAATAATATGGATGCAATATATTATAAATATTATAATTTCTATTATGCAAATCATTTCAAATTATTAGGTGTTGGAATTAATTCGTAGCGTTTTTTAATGAAAGAATGTTATTTATTTCACATGAGCATTAAAAAATACATTAATGAAAGTACTTCCCATCACTTGTAAAACGCTACGAATTAATTCCAACACCTAATACTAATTACTCACTTATTGTAATTTGTCTTCGTTGTATTTTCATTTTCATGCAGCAATTGTCTAACACCTAAGATTTTCTTAATAACTTCTTTAGGTTGATTCCATCGAAGCTTCTTTTCTTTTGGTTCTTCTATAATATCATCATAGGTGTCAACTAGAAACAAAGATTTTATGACAATTATCCTAAAAATAAAATCATTTCTGTTACTAATTAGTTATCAATTGATTACCTGAAATATCCATGTCTAACAAATTAGAGATGTCACTAAACAATTCATCGCAGCTACGTTTTTTACTACTGCTAGGTATACTATCACAATATTTTTCATAACCACGTTTTTTATTATTGCTAGTTATGTTGTTGACTTTATCAGCATTAACAGGTAGAGGAATTTCAACACCTGATTGATGTTTATTATCATTAGCTGTCCAAGATATTCCACTCGTACTAGGACCAGGATCAAATTGCGACAATAAATGGTTTTTATTATTATTATTGACTTTATCAATATTATTAGGTGTAGAAATTTCAACACTTGCTTGATGTTTATTATTATTAACTATCCAAGATATTTCACTACCGGGATCAGATTGTGGCAATTTTCTTTTCTCAAAAAGTCCACCTTCAAATAAATTAGCTAATTATTATTTGTTTGACAAGATGCAATAAATAGTAAAATATAAGGAAAATATTTAAATGAGACTTCAAGTATTAATTTATTTCTCAACTTGTTTCTTTTCGTTTTAATTTTAAAAATATTTCAAAAATATTCAAGAATCATATTATACAATATTTACCTTCTAATTCCCTCAAAGCTTCATAGTCTGCCTTATGAATAAGGTCAAACTCTTCGTCCATATCTAAATCTGGGTATTCGTCAGCCATCCTACTTCTCAACGTGGATTAATCTTGCGATGTACAAATTCCAAATATTCCAATTCCAATTTTAAGGCCTCTTTCACCAACTTCTGGGGTTAAGTTAATCGATGATCACAGGTACATGGTATGTATACATTTTCACGAGATGCTCAAACCGGCCAGAGGAAGAAAAATCACGTGATCAAAATTGACGAATATTAAGTGTCAAGTTTGATCACGTGATCCTCTTATTTCTGACACGGCCGGTTTGAGCGGGTCGTGAAAATGTAAATTGCATTTTTAAAGTAAGCATTTATTAATTATTTCTTTTCTTTTAAATTTAATATAAATTTTTTTTGTATTAATATATATAAATTATTAATATATACAAGGGACATTAATTGTTCCAAACATTGTCTAAACATTTTTTCGACATCTTTTAATTAGAGATGTTTGTTTGTAAACAATAATTTAAAAAATAAAATAAACAATAATTCTTATCAAGAGAAAAAATGAATAAAAAAGTACAATTTAATAGGGGATAAATATTGTATATAGAGGATAAATTCATCAAGTATCTTTAACATTTCTTCAGTTAGTTATGCAAGATTGTATATGCAATATTTTTGTGCTTTTTGAGTTGTTGATTGACCCAATACTACAAATTTTAAATTAAATTTTAAAAAATTAAAAATGACGTTCATTAAAGCATATTTTGCACAATCTACACAACATAAAAATATTAACATTACTCATTACTTATATACTAAAAATATGAATATTACATTAACATTGGTTTAACATACATTTAGTCAAATAATCATTAAAAAATTTATCCACCATATTGGATCTACTATTTTAAATTTATGAAGAAATTACACAACAGCACAATAAATTTTTTTTTTGTTGATTTTAATTTTCATTTGGAACAAATATATATATATATATATATATATTTGCACGATTTCGAATAAAGTTATTACAATAGGTCAAAATAAAATGAATAGTATAGAATTCTAGAATAAAATAATTTTATTGCACATATTAAACAATTTATAATTGTACAATATTTTTCTTTTTTCATTTAAATATCGCAAATGTTACATGCTATATCAAAAATAAAATATATAAAGCGATACATCAAATATGCAAATTAATATTAATTTATTCGCATTTTGAAAAAAATCTTACAATTGCGTTATCAAATAGAAATTATCTTATAATAAGGCCACAGGAAATTTTATTTAATTTAAGGCACACATGGAAATAAAAATAAGCAAGATCTCTCTGTAGATCGGATTCCGATCTTACACGTAATTATTTTATATAATCACTATTATTTTTATGGACCTCTTAGTCATCTCTAGACATTATATTTCTCGTGTTTATTTCTAATTTATTATTTTCTCCATTATTATAATGTTATCATACTATATGTTGTCATTTTAAAAATTTTTTAATTTATATTTTAATCTGTTTTATGATTTTCCTGTATAATGATTTCTTATAACGAGGAAGATATTAATATAGTCGAGAATGTACATTTTGATTTATCATTCTTTCTTAAACAATTTCAAAATAAATTTTATCTTTTCAATCGTAACTACCATATATTATTGATTATTATTTTTATTTATTTGCGTTTATACATATATCGAATTTGATAATTAAATATCGAATTCATTTTATCAAACGGCAAATTTCAAATTCATTATTCGTGCGCAATAAGATATTCGATCAAAGTAATGCTTGCAATTGCTTTATATATAAAAGCTAGTAACATGTAAAAATTATTATTTAATATTTCATATATGTATATGTGTGTGTGTGTGTGTTTATATTTTTTTTTTCTTTTTAAACAAGTTCGAAATTTTTGAATTTCCAAATTCGAAACATATTTCAGCTGCCATCTATTCTCTATGATATAAAAATATAAGCTACCAACACATAAATCTTCTCTTAATAATCTGTACTTTCATGATATGAATATACAAAACAAGATTTATCAATTAAGATTTTTTAAATCAAGGTGTTAATGTAAAATCAATTATTTCTCCTCAATTGAATTATATAAACTATTACGAGTAATCTTCACTTGACCATGACCCAATTCTTTATAAACAAAATTTATTAATATGTATGATATCATTAATTATTTTATAGAGTTGGACGCCTCAATGAATAAAGATGAGCTGCACATATTGCTGCCTATCAATTTCATGGTCAATCTTAACATTGTTTTAAACATAAACATAACATTTGCTCCAAAAACTGACATAAATTATGATTAATAATATAATAAATCTTTAAAAATCAATGCTGTAGACAGTTTATATGTTACGTTAATAATGGAAATAAATATGGGAAGCATAAATCTTCTGTCTATTGATATGGAAGTACAAGTCTGTCTCACTTCTTTTACAAGTTATACATAAATGTTGTGAAACATGCTTTTTGCTATTAAAAACATCATATTTTCATTAGCTTCATGCAAAAACATGAAAAATATTTTTCAAAACCGTACAAAAAATAACAATACGCATAAATTGTACGCAATAAAATTACATATGTGTATGTATATACAGGGTGTCCTAGTTCAATAGAAATAACAGTGTATCTCTTAAGTCGAGAAAAATTTCTGAACAAAAAGTTGTACGATCTGAAAGACAACAAATAATGATAAAATCTATTTTCATAAAAATTTTTTTACGAATTTAAAAAAATATTTCGTAAAAAAATGATAGATTTTTTAATAATTCTACTTTAATACTTTTATATGTAGAATAACTAGAAGAGTATGTAAAAAATTATACAATTTCACTTTTTAAAAATGGCTATGATCTTCAATACAACTTTGAAAAATCTATTTTTTCAAAGATTGATTTTGCCATTATTTACCCCTCTTTTCTTTACACAATTGTCTGAAATATTATTTTCGAAAATGCTTTTCATAAAATAGTACCGTACCAAATTAAAATGAAATATTTCACACCTTACATGTATATATTAAAAAATTATACAGAACTATAAAATTACTTGAATAATCAAAAAGATGCTTCATTATAAAGATTTAACTAATTTCTAGATGATTAGATTTAACTGAATTAATCTAATTGGAGCTACATTTTTCTTTCTCTTTCATATAGAGATATCCCTTAAAATGTATGAAGTTAAATTCAAGTTTAGTGTGTAATTGGTGGTATCATAAACATTTCAATATTCAAATGCAATACATGGATGCAATCCATTTATCTTCTATGACGACCCAAATAAGCTTTACAGTTTGGACAAGTATGATGAACATCCATACATTCATCTATACAACAGGGAATCAAGCAGCAACCAAACCAACATCTAATATAGAAGAAAATAATTACACATTATACATCTAGTATAAAAGAAAAATAATTAGACATTGTACACATTTATATAAACATAATGCATAATCTGAATATTACTCATAATTACCCCAATAGTGCTATGATAACACCTGAGATATAAGCGATCATGCCAGGTTCAGTTTTTGTCACGGTATCTATTTCAGCATGGCAGTGTGGACAAATTGTATGAGTCGACTGTGGCCCAACTGGAACAATAGTCGTGACTATAGTAGGTCCGTTTGCATCTGCAAAACAAGTGTAAAGATAATTAATAGAAAATATAACAGAAAAAGTAATTAATATGTATTTTTGCCAATTATATTAATATAAATTCAATATCTTTTTGACTTACAAGTTTGCGCTGGTGTAAATGGACTAGCTGGAGGAACGCCTCCTACATTTTGAGAATAAGCAGGTGGTGCATAAGGCGGTGGTTCGTAAGGCGGTGGTGGTCCATTCTTATGCATGGTTTTCTTCTATCTATTAATATCACAAATTTGATAATGTAAGTGTGTTGTGAAGAAGACAGGCTTAACCACAAAAACTAATGAAATTAAGCTAATTCGACACACTTTTGCAAAAGTAAAAGAAAAAATCTGACAGAAAAAATACAATTATCAAATTTCATAGTGTTATGCATAAATGTTCAAAACTTTCTATTAATTTTTATTCTTCTAATATTCTATTAATTTAGTAATAAGATTTTGCTAGGCGCTAATATATCAAAACAATCTATATAAATCTAAATCAGCACATCGACGTTTGCATTTCAATTTATATAATTACTTAAGACGCAAAAAAAATCGTTATCAGATAATGAAGTAATGTATTATAGTAACTAGTTGCCTATCATTACATCTTAGCATGACGCGAGACGCTAAAAATAGAAATTATCGCGAGGATATAAAAAAATCGAAGGAACGGTAAAGCCTGTTGATAACTGTTTTCGAGTAGACTGT
Organism: Acromyrmex echinatior; assembly: GCF_000204515.1. The sequence continues at coordinate 515,367 of NW_011627099.1, read as the reverse complement.
TGGTTAAAAATTATTTCCATCGTGAAATTTCGCTTAAAAGAGAAAAAAAATGAAATGACAGGACATGGAATTCAAGCGAAACCTGTCCCTCGTCGAAGGTATTCGAAGGCCGTTATCCGAATACGTACGAATGCCAATTGCAACATTTAATAAGCATCCCGAACGATATTTGTGCTTTGTTAGTATCTACAACAGCGACAATACATTCATGATGTAATTATTTATCTATTTTACATAAAGCGATAAATCCAACCTTTCGTTCAATTATCGGATTCCCAACGATACCAACAGAGACTGCTAAAGGCACACGCGACACACGTTTGATATGCAGCACTCACTAGCACTCACAAACGGCACAAACTTCTTTTCTTTTTCTTGCCTTGTGTTTGCGGTGTGGATTTCCGTCTATCAGAAAGTATGGCGAATTCACATTGCGTGCGATATCCAGGGTGCGGTCCATTTGGCTCGACAAATGCTTCGTTGACCAATCGGAAGAAAGAATTTTACAAATCGGCCAATCAAAGAGTGCTTCGAAGCATTTGTATGTAGCGATGTTACGTTGATCTACGTTGAGCGTACTTTATGTTTAAATACATTCGATAGCGCTGTGTAGGTTGAGTTAGAAAATAGGTTAGAATTTTCTTCTTACAGTTTATGACAAAGTGACGATTATTGTTGTAAGAAATTGTAGCAACTATCTTTATATAATATTATAGAATGTTTAACATGAAACAATGCCTGATAGCCTCAGTTAGGATTCACAAGAGATTGTTAACCCGATTAATCCACGTGGATATTTTGTCGCCTGGACTTTATTTTTCGAATATAAATGCTCTATGTTCGAATAATGCAGTTTACAAACGATTTTATTGTCATGATACGATCGATGAGAAAAATGTAACGAGCGCCGAACTGAAATATCATAAGCAAAAGTTGGATAAGCAGAAACTAGAAAAATATCTGAATAATCCCGAGAATCATAAGCGTTTTCAAATATTAGAATTAGAAGTAGATGTTTTGCGACACACTGCTGAAAGAGTGCCTCAGAATATTGAACCAGGAGAATGGTTGTGTCTACTGAATATAAGGGTGAAAGCAAAAAGAAAGTTGGTATTTTATTTTTTATTTATTTATTTATTAGAAGTTCACTATGAATTAATTCTGATCGAAACATGTTTCTTTGTGCAGAAAATATCTTATGTTTTTGTGGCGTAATGAGAAAAAATTAGAACATGAGAAGGAGAAGAAAGAGTTCAAGAAAGCTGAATGGCTCGCTAAAAAGCAAGAATTGACCGAGGACACTGGTGAATTGAAATATGGCCTCTTGAATAATTCGCTATTCTTGCGTATATATGACACAACTATAAACCATTATTACAATGGTAGATTGATTTATAATATGATGTTTGAACCAAAGCTGGTGTTTGATTGTGGTTATGAGAAGTATATGACTAAACGTGAGCTACACAATTGCAGCAAGCAATTATCTTTGTCATTTGCCTATAATCGCATCCATGTCAATCCTCTGACTCTTTATTTCTGTAATTTTAACAAAAACGGATTAATCAAGCAACATCTTCATCAAAACATACCTACTTTGATGCAAGATGATTTTCCTCTCATAATGACATCGCAATCTTATTTAGATATATTTCCAAAAAATCAGTTAGTGTATCTCACTCCACATTGTAGAACAAGTTTAACTAAATATGATCCAAATATGATTTATATCATAGGTGCATTGGTAGACAAGGTAAGCTAATAATAAGACTTTATGCATTCATTGCATAAATATTTATTAAATTGGATTTTATAGGGAAATTCAAGACCATTATCTTTGGCAAAAGCTAAAAAAGAAGGTATTCAAATGGCTAAATTTCCTATAGACGAATATCTCTCTTGGGGCGTTAGCTCGTCAAAGAGTCTTACACTCAACCAGTCGATTAAGATAATGCTGGATTTGAGACACACGGGAGATTGGAAAGAGGCATTAAAGAACGTGCCAGTTAGAAAATTAAGACCTGCCAGAGAACGTAAGCTACAAAACAAAATGGAGAACTCTATATTTTCAAAACAGATTCCGGACTCCAACATTCAAAATTTTACATTTCAAAGCAGGAAAACAAATTAATGTTAATTAATTTTGTATATTAGGCTGTAATAAATTATATAAGAGAAATTATATAATATCTAAGAAGAGTTTGTTATTTTATTCTTTATTTCTAATATTAGAATTAAATCTTGACAATTACAAAATTTCATAAATGTGATATGTACAATACATACATGATGTTTGCTTTGTATGTTTCTTATGGACCATCATCTTGTTTATTTATTTTCAAATATAAATATAAAATTTCTCAATTTTTAAATTATCTAAAAATTATCAATGAAATTGCAAGATACAAAAGTCATTTATATGAGTCACTAAAAATTAATTATTTTCAAAAAGATTATTTTAATGCATAATGCACATATATGTAAAAAATTATTCGTAGTTAATCTTTTTTGTAGTAGTTAATACTTTTTTTCCAATATCATATACCTTTCCCTTGTATTTTAAGTACAGAAAATATAACGATGCTACCAGAGAGAAACCTAAGAGAGACCATGCTAGCATTTTTTCTGTTCTGTCAAAATCGCATGTACACTACCACCATCACATCTATTTTCAGTAAGAACTACGTAACTACGTTTTCTGACACTATTGATAAAATCATATCGTCGAAAGTAGATGTGGTTCGTTTCTGTACTAAAGCCTCACGCTTTCATCCAAAGGATTTAGTACAGAAACGAATCACATCTACTTTCAATGATATGATTTTATCGATAATGTCAGAAAATGCAGTTACGTAGTTCCCCACAAGTTCCCAAATTGAAAATGGATGTGCTGGCGGTAGTGTGCGATTTCGACAATAGGAAAAAGGTTGGCATGGCCTCTCAGATTTCTCTCTGGTAATGGTTAAATAGGTCTTTACGACACATGAAAAATCATCATATTGTTTTTAGTTGTTCATAGTTGACAAGATTCTAGATGGCGTTATGGACATCTATTATTTCTCGAGGCACAAAGTTTCGAAAATTCAATCTCCCAAAAATTAATTTAAACAATTAATTTAATGCAACAATTGAACTGATTATAGAAGAATATAAATATGGCGGGAGGGAAAAATCAGACTGGATTTCAACCGGTAAAATAATACAGAAAATATTAGAAAATAAGGAGCAATATTGTTTCACACATTTGCAATCTAACCTGTATAATATTTTGCAAGGATTCTGATGTTCATATAACTTATGAGGAACAACAAAAGATTAACAAATTTGCTAGACAAAATGCGAAGTTGGAAGATTATAAGGAAGAACTTAGAGTAAAACAGGTAATCTGTAAAAAGGATTCAAAATCGATTTTTTCTTAAGACATTATTGTATGTATGTATACCTTATTTGGTCATGCAGTGACCATACATTCTTTATTGTAAAGGACAGTCTTTTGTTTTAGATAGCTGTTCTTTAGATTTTTTTATTTCTCTAAAATTCAATTTTGACCTTTATTTTCCAATGTTCTTTACTCTCCTTTATTTTGACATTATGAGAAATTTTTTTCTAACTAGTGTTCCAATGTCTATAATATTATATTATTGTGAAATTTTTACGGAATATATTTTACAGTTTCATGTACAGTTTCATATAAATACAATTTGTTTTTGTTAATTATATTTATTAATTTTCTAAATTTATTCAAACTAAAATCGTTTTTATTTTTTTATTATTTCGAATCTATTATTTTAGATCAAGAATTTGTTTCAATATAGTTGAATCAATTTCAAACCATCAAAACAGTATGCATTATCTCAATTTGATTATATTGTACAATAAAATTTTATAATGCTCAATTCTTGATAATCACAAACATATCAATCATGTAACTTTTTCTGTAGAGCGGAATATATATATATATATACATATAAATACAAAAAATGTTCACTTTTCACATTTCTGCTCTATGAAAAAAATTACATGATCAATATTCTTGTTTGGTTTGAAAACATGTAGAAACAAAGCTCTAAAATTTTTAGATTTGTTGTTTATTTTCTTTAAGAAAATATGGTCGTTGTAGTCTTAGACTTTGCATATATTATGGATAATAGTACCAATAATGTGCAAAAAAGATTATTGATGTTATTATCATTAACTAATTATTTGCAATTGGCAGAACGAATTGAAGAATTTGGAGGATGCTTGTGATGAACTAGCTCTTATGGACGACGATGCAAAAATACCATACTTTATTGGAGAAGTATTCATCTATCATTTCCTTGAGAAAACACAGGTGATTAATTTATGTACTAATTGTAATGATTTTTAATATTATCTGTATTAAAAGTTTCAAATATTTTAATTTTTGCTTTTTTTCAATGGTATTGGTATGGTTTTTTTTTTATTATAGTTACTCCATCAGTATTAACAAGAATCTCTTTTTTAGAGTTCTTTAGAAGAGGCTAAAAGTAAGAAAAAAGAAGAAATTGCAAAATTAGAAGGCAAATGTGCAGATTTAAAGATAATTATGTCTCAATTAAAAACACAATTGTATGCGAAGTTTGGTACTCGTATAAATTTGGAATCTGAAGAATCGGATTAATATTTTTCGTCATTGATGCATTTATTATCATTTAATATTAGAAATTTACATTATTAGTATAATTAATAATTAATTGTGAGCAAACACAGTGTTAAATTATAATTAATAAATAATTAATAAAAATATAATTACATACATTTATTTGCATGGCGCAAATTTCCTTTGAGAAGGTTAATATAATTTAAAATAGAATTTATTTAAATACTTCTTGCAAATATGTAACACGTAAAAGTTTTTTTAAAAAAATTATTTGAACAATGTTTCTTGATTAAAAGAAATTAGCAAGGTTTACAATATCATAATTACAAGTTGTCTAGAACCTGACTGGGATTTGATTACAATAACTTATAGATTTCTAAATACTTTTTACAGAAATTTTCTTTAATAACATGTACATATTGATATAGTTACTATTTTCATAAGCTAGTTACGTTCAATAAAATGATCTTCCAAGTAAGCTTTTGGCTTTGTAAAAGTCCTACCAAGTAATCTTAGCTTTTTTGTTATGAATCTATATGATTTATAAGCTCTTTAAGCATGAAAATGAAAATAGCAATAATGAAAAATTACTCTCTTAAATATATATGCTAATTAATAAAGTTGAGAATAAAATTTAGATATTTTGCTAAATAAAGGACAATAAAGATAGAACTTTCGAATTTACCGTTGAAGATACTTCTTCTTTTGATATGTCCAGCAGTTATTGATTATTTCCATTAAAAATAAATAAATATAAATAAAAGAGATAAATTTTATAAATACTGATTAGTAATATAGGATACCGATTGCCAAAGCTAATTAACTAAAATTATCAGTGGAACTGAGCCTAAAGGTTAAGTAACACATACTAAATATTGCATAGGATAGAAATGAAATTTGGATATTAGCCAATTTGAGATCTGTTTTCTGTGGTTGAACTAGTGTACACTTTTGGAACTTAAAATGAGATAGGTATATATTTGATGTTTGGCGAAAGCAAGAAAAAAACTTCTACTGCAATCTATTGCAGGAATAAAAAACAGACTTTATTCTTTTATTTTAACACTATAAAAACGATTGGAATACATTCGATTTTAAATTTTATTACATTTTCTTGTAATATATATAAATTTATAAATTTTCCGTCTTTTTCTAATAATTAAATATATTGTTATATGATTGTTCGTTATCAAAATGTTACAATAATTACTAGAGCCTTAATTTCATGATAGTATATTATATTGAATACATTAAAAATAGTATATTTCAAAATTTTAATTAAAATAAATTTTTTAATATAAAATAAATAATTATACATAATCCGTATTAATATTTAATATATATTATAATTAAGAACGTTAATATAATTAAATTACAATAAACTAATTTGCAAAAAATCAGTTTCAAAATTTAAAAATAGTAATAAATTCTTTTTCTTCGATTTAATCAATGTTCATGTAAATATGGTTTTATAATTAAACTTTATGTTTTTATAATTAAACTGAAATGAAGTCAAATATGTAATGGTAAGTAAATATAGCAATACTTGTATATTTGTAATACTTACAGGAGAATTTCTTAATTACGTTTTTCTTTTGATCAGTCATTCGACACAATGAGCTCAAATAATTCCTGCACAGTAGTCTTTTTCTGTCATCCGGCTTGAGGTAAATTTAGTTTCACCGGCTTCAATGATCTCAGTACATGTTCTACCATGACTTATTCAGTTACTGTCTAAGGTCAACTTTGAATATCGTGATTAATAAAATAATTATCACTGTGCTTACATAAAATATACATTTTACAACAGTTTTAATGCAATAAGAATACAGTTTCAGTGATAAGTAAAAAATTGAATGTTATATAAATAATATCTTCTTTATTTTTTGATATTCATATAATATATATATTATATTGTATATTATAGTATGTATATATATATATATATATATATATATATATATAAATTAATATTATTATAAAAGATCTTTACATTACGTGTATGTATTATGCATTGTATTCATAATGTTAAGAAGTAAATCTAGAATTGAGAAAAGAAGAAGATTGTGTCTAATACTTTTTTCAAATATATTTATATATGTATATTATATTATAATATACATATATATGTAACCTATATATATATGTAAACTAATATCTAAAGGAGGGAATCTATCTACACGAGGGAATGGAGATAGCGAAGGAACTTATATTAACTCTCAAGCAAAATAATAAGTCGCACGTTGGATATGGATTGCAAAAGGAGTGTGAAGCTCTTGTTGGGCACATTTTACAAAATATGGTCAGATCTCAGATGCCTCCTCTGCACGCTGTAACGAAAAACAAGGAAGATTCTATTAGATATAGAGAAGAAGGTATATATCTTAAATTTCTCATACGTGCTGTAATACATTCTAATGAACAAATTTTCAGGTAATCAACACTTTGTGATGGGTGATGATCTGGAAGCTATCGAGTATTACACTCTGAGCTTGGCATATGCTGATAGTGATGAACTTATGGCATACGCACATGCAAATCGATCCGCTGCTTTATATAGGAAACAATTGTATAAGGAATGCCTGATAGATATTGATGCAGCTTTATATCACGGATATCCAAAAGAGAAACAGAAAAACTTGAAGGACAGAGGGGATAAAGCGATAACGGAGATAAAAAAGTTGCTGCAACTAGACTCGAAGGATATTGATGATCAGAGAATTACAAATGAATCATATTTATACGATAGTATCGAGAGATCTGTTACAGAAGACGTAGAGAATAGGGCAATGATGATAAACGATGAAGGAATCCCGCAGAAACAAGGTACGGCAACTAATGAGAGTTATCTTCATTATGCGAAGATCCCTCCGCGGAAACCGAGATATTTGCAAGAAGAGAACTTCTCCAAGTTAATGAACGGTCCAAGCCGAGAAATTCCCGCTGTTAGTGATGGCGTCATGATATTCTTCTCTGAGAGATATGGCAGACACTATATAGCGACACGGGAATTTAAACCTGGTGATATAATCAGCATTGAAGATCCGTATGCACACGTTATCTATGAAGAACGGTGAGCTATTAATTAAATTGTATTATTTACAATTTATTTGATTTATTATCTGTATTTTTCGATTCTACATTCTTGGTATATCTACATTCTTGGTTCGAAACAGACAAAGAAGGTGAAGGTAAAATATATCACAAGTTACTTATAAACTTCAAAAGTTTAGATAATATTTGATGACCATAAATCTCTTCTCACCTTCTTTTATTTTTATTTTCTTCTTAGCATAAGAGAAAAACTATCGAGAACCGATTCTTACAATTCTTTCTTTAATCTTTTCAAAAATGAGAGACCATGATTTAATCATTTTACAAAATTATAATTCTATTTAAAAGCTACAAAAAAAATCAAGTTGCAAGAAAGGATTGATTTTCTTCAAACCATGATTAAAGTTTTAGAAAAAAAAGTATTAAATATAATATTGCGATCAAAATGTCAACTATATAAGAAAAAACAAAATAAAAAAAGATGATTCAAATATTCATTTATAAGAAAAGAAGTTATAAAGAAGTTACATAGGTAGTTTAATTTTGTGATTTCACAACTGCATTCTTCCCCTTAATTGTAGAAAACTTGTATATTCGTTGTTTACAGGTATTATACACATTGCCACTATTGTCTAGCCAGAAGCTACAATCTAATACCGTGCTCAGAATGCCCGATAGCTCAGTATTGCTCTGAGAATTGCAGGAAGCTGGCGTGGGAAGCGTGTCATGAGACAGAATGTCCAATTCTAAAGTTGTTGACGAACTTGCTCAATGTTGACAAAGATAAAATAAGAATGATTTCGAAGATCATTCGATTGCTGATTGTAGTGACCGAGAATGGAACTAGAATTAAAGAACTGCAGCAAGATATGAAAACTGCAGAATCTAATTCAGGTATATACATCTATTATATATAAAATATTGGTATATTGGAGCATTGATAATCACACAATATTTTGATTCTTTCTATTGCAGACAATAGAACGGCAGGATTTACAGATACTGGGATATTAGACAGTTTTAGCGCCCGGTCCGCACTGAGTCTGGCGACCAATATGACTACGAGACCGCTAATCGGGATCAGCGCGTTCGCCTGCATCTCGGCCCTTGCGGTAATCCTTCTAGCTACGCAGACAAAATTTTTTCCTAAGAAATATGAGATTGATGATTTGAAGGATATCAGCGAATTTTCTGAGCTCAAATTTTGCGCCAGTATTATGTTTCGTGCTTGTGTAATAATGTCTTCTAACTGTTTTTCAGTGAGTTTCCTTTTTCATAATTATGATTTCATTAAACCATTATTACTTGGACATATTCTTTATGTCTTTGAGAATATGTTGTTAAGGAAATTATTATATAATTAGTTTCTCTCCCTCTTTCTCAAAATATTATAGTTATATATTATCCTATAGATACAACAAGAACCAGGAATTGTGTCGGGTTCGGGATTATATGTGGCTCACAGTCTATATAATCATTCTTGCGCACCAAATACTTTTCGACATTTCGAGGGACTGACCATGATCACGCGTGCCTTAACACCTATACATCCCGGAGATCAAATATTCACAAGCTACGGCGGTGTTTACGCGCACATGCCACGATCTGAGAGAAAGCAAAAGATACTGCAAGATTATTTTCTCGATTGTGATTGTTCGGCGTGCAAAAATGACTGGCCGACGTATAATGAGATTCTGCGAGAACATATTGGATCTATCTCCAAAAATAAGCAACTCGTCGAAAAACTGACGCCTTTCAGGGAGAGATTACTCGCAAATATGTACGATATCGAGGCGGTGAAGGACGTTCTAGACATACTATACAAGGAAGTTAATAAACATCCATGTGAAGAAATACTCCACGCGGAACAGTATTTAAAGAGCTATTATTTGGGTAAATTTAAATAAATCCTACAATTAATGCTTTATGCTTCAGCGTAGTCTTCGTTTAGCTCTGCTTATTGATTTTCGCTTTGATGATTCCTTGCTCACTACTATTCTCTGATTAATATCTGCAGCTTTAAGTAATTATGTACTTAATACACTTTTGTTTTTCTTATTAGTAAATAAAATTACTTTCAGCAGCAATTATTGATACAATTTTTTATATAAATGGCTATTTCCTGCTTTGCTTATTGCTTTATCAACACGCTACAATTGCGGGGCACAACAGTAAATATTCTTTTGACATGTTCTCAAAACATGTTCTTTTGAATTTCAGATCCATGAACTGTCAAGAAATATTAATGGTAAGATTACAACATATTGTTTCAAGAAATATTTTTTTCTTTAGAACATTATAATATCTAAACGTTAACTTATTATTAATGAGACAATTTGTATTACGATCAATGTTGCGTGAAATATGCACCAAAGAAAACTCAAAGTAATTTTTTTTCGATAAACGTGTAAAACTTTATTAAATTATTGTATTGGATATTAGATAAAACAGATTTACTTTATTTATATTTATCTGTAAAATATTACGATATCCTATCATAAATCATTGGTTGTTGAGAAGGAATTATATCAAGGAAAGCCAAAAAATGATCTAGGAAAATAAACAATATACACGATTTGAAATAGAAAATACATTAATAATTACTTATATATTTCATCGTAATAGGCATTCAATATGACATGTTACAATCGGTATTTAACAGTGTCGGATAGGAAAGTTTTAGGGGCAGTGTTTCAATTTCTTATTTTGTGTGTACACTATACATTACTTTATCAAAGTAAAAAATAATTTACAATGCGCGTATCTCAGCAAGCTCGGCATCGATTCGATAAAATGAAGTATCGTTAATAGTACTTTACACTTAGCGATTAAAAATTAAAATTCATTTTAACACCGTAGATGTACTTTTTTAGCTTTTCAAACATGGGTGAAACACACACATGTGCGAAACATGACAATACATTATGCTTCAAAGATTAAAATGTATTCAACATAGATTTGTCAATAAAATTGCAAAAAAATTTTAGAGGATGTTAAAAACTTATCTATAAAGATTAAAACTTATCGCACTAAAAGAATAATGTTACCGCCATATATTTAGAGTTAAGATTATTAATTCAAATTTTGATCATATGTATTATTTATATATAAGGAAAACAAATTAATGTGATCAAAAATGATCAGTAAAATGATAAAAAATAATGTCATATAAAAATGTGACAAGAAGAAGGGCACATTTCCATCAGTCTGTTGCACTTGGGATTCATTTTTATTCAACATTTTTATTCTTTTAAGAGATTATCGGCGCATGTGTGTGATTAACGAAAACTGCAGTTTCCGGAGTATAAATTATTCCCATGACAATTCTACTTGAGATCAAAATTATAAAATATAATTGGTATTCTTGTAAAAAGATAAGCTACGAAATATATCAATTTGCTGCGAAAAAAGCTATATTGTATATATATATGTAGTATGTTTTTAAAAATTGATAAAGTATCAAGAAACGCATTTTGTAATAGCCTATCATATTAAAGACTATTCATGCGACTATTACGTTCTAGAAAAAGACTGCGGATAAATGCAACAATAAAATAACTATGTCAATATTATGTAGTACGTTAAGCGTTCCCGAATATTCGAGGATCCCTCGAACGTACGGTGACACACTCTTCGATAACGCGAAGAGAGAGGAAACTTAACGATTAAGCAACATTGATAAAAAATATACTTTTCAACGCGTTCTCGCTACATCATGGCCATCGACAGGTTTTATTCTTCGATTAAAGCCATGTTTAATCTCCTCGCTTGTTCGTCAAATATATAACTCTACTTAAGTAGCTACATTTTTTTGATGTTCAAAGCATCTCTATCGCACTATACTTTTGCGAAGAACTATAACAAGACGCTTAAAACGTTTCAAATACTGCGGATACTGCGGATGTGTCGCATGTCTTCAATAATTAAAAAAATATAAAATAACAGTAGATTTAAGGCTGCCACAATTCATGGTTTGTGATGTGTTTCATCATTCTCCCTATCTCTCAGTAAACTATAATCCTTTTTAAAACTCTACGATTATACTGATTATATAACATGCACCAGAGTTCATTATTAAATTAATGAACAAGTTAAAATCGGCCATGCAAAAGGTTAATCCTCGTGATAAAAATCGTTTAAATTTATTCTAAAATTATATTTTTTTATACGATATTCTTTCATAAAATTGTCTTCTCATCAATAATAAAAATTTAAATATTTTTACTTTTAAAATAAGCATAATGAGGATTTGTATTTCTTATACCATAAATAAAATATTTTCTAGGCCTATTTTCGTTAAAAATCATTGATTCCCATCAATTCCAAAAGCTATTCATTTGGAACACTTTCAAGTGGAATACAATGATATAAATGTCAATGAAAATGCGTAAAATTCGTATTAAAAATTAATCACTCGTCGCTCGCGCGGCGCAAGTGATCATCGCTGAAATGTTGCATAGAAATCTAAATTTCTTAAAAAAATCTATGATATATAAATCCTATCTATATCGCCGCTGTGTACACGTTTATTCAGTAAAAGTAACTAATTATTGATGGCTCTTCTTGTAAATGGAGCACGAAATCGATGCATGGTCAGCATGGAAAAACGATATGGAACAGGCCTACGAACCGACTTCTTCTGGCCTAGCCAACGGCGCCTTGGATCTTTCTGTGGTAGTAGTCACTGTAGTCGTGGTGACTTCCAAATTGGCCAAATCCGCGGCATTAATCTGGAATATTTAAACAATTATTTATCGCTCAATAGAGATGTTTCTTGAATAGAAAATAGTAAAATCTTCCTAGTTAGTAATTCAAAGCTTTACATTTATGTTAATGTTGTCTGTTGTTTGTTAATGAATATTGTATGAAGGGAAGAGCAAGGAATTAATTAACAAAATAAATGAATGAAAAGCTGATGCACTTAGTAGCGAAAGATCAATTGACTAATGGCGAACGACAAGGTACTAAAGCATAAACATGAGATTATTATCGTGGTAACGGCCGACACCAATTAATTATAATTTTATATTCAGTGCCGTTTGCTGACCTCGACGTTCGGGGGCAGAGTGATGGTAGCGTGTGTCGTTGTTGTCTCAATACCGCTGCGTATCTCTCGCTCTACTGTAGTGCCTACGCAATAAAATAAGTGCCACAAAAAATAACGAAAAAAAAAATAATAATAATGAATGCAAAAAACGTAAAGGCAAAAGAAATAAAATGAAAATTATTGAAAGACAAAGACAAAAGATTAATTGTATGTAATGTTCCAAGTAGCACATGTTGGTCTTATGTGCGTTTCCTAAATGGTTATAACATTTTAGATATACGTTTAAGAAACGTATATAAAAACATATATGGATCATCACGTGCTACCTGAGGTGTGAATTGTAATCTGTCGAGTCTGTCAATTAGTGAGCCTGAAAAATGAGTAAAATAATTGATATAAAAAAAATCTCACGCATTAAACCGTTCATATGTAAGAAGCTATATTACAAAAAATACTCAAGATCAATTTCTTTACGAATTGTCAATCTGGCAGTCCGATGATCAGATCTAAATAGAATAATAATCACTTTAGAGATCTAGATCGATTGCGATTTCACTCACTGTTTACGTGTTGCGTTTCGTTCGCTTGACTCGTCTCGATTTCGCCATTAGCGGTCGTGCTATTCGTGGTTTGTGTAACCACAGTGGTCGTTTTCACCACTAGGGACTGATTTTGAGTGGATATTTCGGAAGTTCGTGAAGTCACCTCCATCTTAAGTCCTGCCAAACGATTATGGAGATCTTCGGAAGATGTCGCGTTTCTGAAAAGTGGACTGTTACTGCCAAAAAATGGCAAGTACATCGAAATGCTAGTATTAATTAAACATAGCGGCGAAATAAATTATTAAGCCATGTAGTATGTTCAATAATACGTTTTACAAATTAAACATCTATGTACATGAAGTGATATAAATTTTAAATTACAATTCACTAAACTTACAATTGAAATAAAATTTATTGTACATAAGCAAATAACAAATTAGAAAAATATCTGATAATGTCAGCTAAACTTACAGCAAATGATCTTTAACACTGTCGATCGTAATATCTCCGATAGAACTTAAATCCTGACGGTCGTCTTCTCCGTTTACATCTATACTACTTGTAGCTGGTCGCAGCGACGGTTCCTTCGGAGATTCTTCCTCTCCAGCTAAAAGACATGCGTTCACATCGACACTAAACGGCACTATTACGAATAACAACATTCCCTACTATATCGTTAATCGACATAAATGGTAGTAATGGTCTGACATAAATGATAGTTATGATTAGGATCGAAACACGTGGGTAAGCACACATGTATATGCGGGTTACAAGGTATGCCAAGCAGTTACACATATACACAATCGCGTTTACACAGAAGTCGATGGTGTATTCTATTACGATGTGTAAAAAAATATATCTGTCTCTTTAGATCAGTGGTCGGGTTTCGTTACTATTTTCAATCCGACTTTCATTGCACTGGTTTTTCCTTCCCCGTTCGCGTTTTAATGAGTTTATCGAATATGAGTAATTAAGACTTTTCGACACTTTGCTTCAGAAGTAGCTAAAAATTGTAATAGCCGAAAGTTGTAATTAAATCTGACCACTGCTTTAAATTATTCGCGTCAAAATATATGGATTTCTAATACTCACTGGCACTTACTACACCATTTTCCGTAATAATTCTGTTTGCCGCCGTTGGTGGTTGACTTTCCTGCGTCTCCCCTTCGGTTTCAGGTGCACCTTCGACAACACCTTGCTCTTGTGCAACTTCGTTAGTATTTACCGCGAACGATCTGGCATGCGGTGGTAAATTAAGCGCGCAATGCGCTTTTGTCATCTTCGCGGTTGACAGAGAAATTCGTTGGAGTTCCGAACTCGAGTGAAGATACAGCGCTTCTCCAGCTTTTGTAAATATCAAGGAAGAAATACCACTAAGAAACAAAAGATATACGTTAATTCTCAAATGTGTGACGTTTAAGACGCGAGATATAAAAAACAGAACTAACTTAATGTCCTCTCTTTTGATTGCAGCAGCATTCAACTGTCTTCTCAGTTCCGGTATACTCAGTACCAGACAATCACCAAGATTCGTTAGGCAAAGCAAGCAAGTTTCCTCGTGAGTTCCTGCTGGCTCAACGTAACACCAGAACTTCGCGAATCCTGTTTTTCGTACCCTAGACCCTTCGTGAGCGGTCAATTTGTACTTGCAATACGGCTTCAAGGACGGAAGATTAAAAATCTTGAACTGTTCCTCGCTAGCAATTACGACTCTGTGCGTGGAAGTCGTATCAGGTCCAGCCGTCACGCCCTTTTCGGCTTCGTAGGGTTCCGGCAACGGCACGCTGGATCCATCGAGAATCGTGATCGCAATTACGGGTGCACGATGCTTCAATTGTATTTCTTTACCCAGTGTACAGTTGACGTCTTCTTCCGTTCTCCTCACACCGGCTGGTATAGCTAACGTGAAGACGTAAACCGTGCCGTTGTTAGTGCCCGCCCAAAGTGTGGGTGTTGTATTTTGTACTACAAACATATTTTAAGTCATTTTTGTGATTTGTCACTGACATTATACATATTTACAAAAAGATACTAACGACTAATAATGTAACTTCTGGCAAAGTACAAGCACCGAACCATAGAGCCTAGAGCATCGTCAACTGGTCTCGCTTCCACTTGTCTCTCCACTGGTTTTAATTCCGTTGGTGATGGATCGCCACTCGGTGAAGAAGCAACGCTGCGATTATAATTTAATAATTACAAATGACTTTTTCTTCGTAATATTTTCTAATATTTTTAATTTAAACTCACCTATCTTTCTTTTTCTCCGGTGCAGGATTTCGTGTAGGACTATTAGTATTTGCTCGACGTTGCGAACGTCCCTTTCTCAATCTCCTGAAAGATTCTCTAAGAGATTTTTTGAAAGACTTACGTCGGGAGATAGGAGTGTCACCTGCACCGGAAAGATCTGTAAAACATTAAAACAATTATATTTATTCAAGATATTGATATAAAAAATAAACTAATTTTACACAGGAATTTCTGTTTTGGGTATTAATGTAAATATATTTTTCCCATTCTCTAGAGAGAGAAGGAGAGATTTATCTCAATTTAGAACTATAAAAAAAATTATTATAATTTAAAGTAGAACTATTTCCCAACAATATTTAAAGTTGCATCGCTGAAAAAGTTATCTTGTTTTATTGCAGATTCACATACCATTTGGATTAAGCGTGCATTTGACACTGACGGATTTTGATCTGATATAATCAAAGACCGCAAGTCCGTGCGCTGTTCCAGCGGCAAGTAATCCCCATTCGCTGTGTAATGCTAACGCCGTAACGGCGGCCGGTGGGTACAACTGTAGAAGACTTTGTGGTTGAAATCCAACCGCGAATGATATACTCGTCGTTCTTGGTGGTAGATGATCGTGACCTTTCCATACAAATCCGTCGCGATCGTTGACAATATTCATTATTACGGCTTTTATCTCCTTATTGATCGGTTCCGAGGAGATGGTAGCAGTTATAATGTGTCCAGCTGTACCAGCGACCACCAATGTCGAGGACAACGGACAGAGGAGAACCTTTTTCACAGCGAGTCGCGGATCATCAGAGTATGGATCAAAAATTCCTACTTTCTTGAATGGCGGCCACTCATCCTCGTCGTCCTCTGGAGGTTGCTCGAGAACGTCCAAATGCTCGCCAGTAAACAGGATCGACGAGTTGTACTTGTATAGAGGAGTCAGAGCAACGTCGGACGCATTCCAGAACCTGACAGTGCCGTCCTCATGTCCAGTAAGTAGCAGATCCTTGTTTCTAGGTTTGTCAGGATTCGCTGGCTTTCGGCAGAGGATTATGCCACCGTCGATGGGCCACGACTTGTCTGAATAAAGATGCTCGGTCTGCGCTTTACCGACTTCTACGATCGCTTCCCAAAGTTCTTCGGGTACATTAGGCACATGTTGGGAACAAGTCACCTATATGAAAGAGTTGATCATGAATCTATTATAATTTTATTATATTTATTTCAATATACTCACCGAACTCGCATGGAGAGATACTAGATAGGGCAAAGCCATCATCTTCCATTCAGGATTGGTCAAATCTATAGCTACTAATTCTTCCTCAGCCAATACTATAAGCGCTTCCGGACCGATAGGGTTCTCATTGTTCTCTTCCTCCTCCTTAGGGAAGACGGTGAAAAAATCGATAATTTTAGACGTAAAGTCAAAAACTAAATGTTTCTCCTTGGTCATGACAGTAATTGTATGTCTGTCTCCATAACTGGCGCGTTGCATACCACCGGAGAATAATACGAGCTCGCCGTGTCTATGGGAAAGGTCAATTGAATTCGTGAAAAAATGAGAAAGGGAGACATATACTGATTTCGAAGTTACTTACTCCGCGGTAGGATACACGAGGATTTTGGTGACGGCTTTACACGGAAATGGCCCGTAAAGAGTCGTGGGCTCCGGCACGGCGTCGCTACCAGGACTCCAAAACGCATAGGAACCGTCGTTGTGTGACGAGACAAAGCGATTCTCGGATATCCAATGGACCGATTCCAGCTGTTGCGTGGAGACGAATGTCTGCGCACGCGAAAACAAACCCATCAGCTGCGCGTACACGTTCCACCAAAGACCACCAAAGACACAAACGACAATCAGAACGAGCGATACCATCTCACAATTCATTCTTAATCCTGCTGTTCCATTCGACTCTATTTTAATCAATTATCATTTCTTAAATAGCCACAAAAGTTATTAAATTAAGACTAATTATATTTTCAATTCATTCTTTAAAATAGTAGAACTTTTCAGAATAAATAGATATCTCTATTACAGATATTAATATGAGTTTCTATAAATAGCCACAAAAGTTATTAAATTAAGACTAATTATATTTTCAATTCATTCTTTAAAATAGTAGAACTTTTCAGAATAAATAGATATCTCTATTACAGATATTAATATGAGTTTCTATAAGAAAATATATAAAAAAATATAGTTTTTAGTTTTAATCTAATAATATTCACATCTAATATTTTTTAATTCCATAAATTCATCAATTCTCCACACATTCCTTAAATATATATTTCTAAAATAAGATAAAGACAAATCTTTATCTAATGATAATCACATTAAAAAATGTAATAATAATTAATTTAAACAATTGTGAATATGTATTAGAAATGAATGGGCTAGCAGGATTAAATACTGATTCACACTGTGTGTTGTTTTACGAAAAACATATAAGCGTTACAGCGTGTAACTATTGCATTTGCCAAAGTGTACTTGTGTATACGTACAGATATAATGAATATAAAGGCTTACCTGCTGAGCTCCTGGAGTAGCTTTGTTCCACAATACCATCAAACCTCGATTATAGCCGATCAGGATGTTATCCGGGTGCCCTGGTTGCTCAGCTATAGCTTCGACCGCTCCTGGATTTTTCTTGTAGTCTTCCGGAACGCTATGCAACACAAAAACAACTTGATAATCTTACACAAAGTAACTTTTTTTTTCTGGTCTTAAATAATTTTTAATTTAGAATTTAAAATTATTATATTCTTTTAAATATAATGCTTTTTTCAAAGATACTTCGACTGTTTTAGAGATAATCAGATTGATCAAATTTTGATTTATCCTATAAAATTGCGATAAAATTGCCAATAAAATCTTTCTATAAGATTGATAATAAACGAAGTAACTTCCATAATTTTGTTGGCATTTATATTAAAATATAGAAGAAAAATTTAAATTTAATAAAATAAAAATTTAATTAGATTATGATAGATAATTTAATCTAATTGTTTACTTTTGCATCACAACATCTTGATAGATAATATTCTCCGGGGTAACGAAAGTTTTCAAGTTCAGCAAATAGATGTTGCCTCCTTCCGTTCCTAACAAGAGATGTTCCCCACTAGATTCGAGACACATTGCGGAAATCTTTTTCAATTTCCCTTCCAACGACAATGTCTTCGTTTCCACCACGGAACTTCTGTTAATTTCCCATAAATGTAATGAATTGTCGTCACACAAGGACACCACGCGACCCTGCAAAGTACGATACAAAAAACTGATCATAGAATATTAATCGGAATGAAGCATTATATTTCATAGGACAAAACATTTTTAGAAATATTTTCTATTTAACTTCTGTAAACATTTTTTTAAAAGATGTTCCAGCTTTCTATCATTACTATTTTTTTCATACATATTTTTAACTATTTTATTTAACATTTTATTCGACAGAAAGTTTTTAACAATAGTTTTTATCTTCGAAAGTCAACGTGTGTTTCTGATATGGCGGAAGTAATAAAACGCCTCGCAATAAGATCAACAGCGGCTGCTGGCCCCTCTCCTACCTCTATTATTACATGGAGAAAATACTCGCATAATTTCATGATTTCTCACAACTTCTCAAGTCTTGTACCTTTTCTATTTTGCAACTGTCGCGCGTAATACACAAAGCGACAATTCACATCAAACGCAACATCAAAAAAATTTATCTACACTCCGTTTTCAGGTTTGTTTATAATTATCAAAAAATTCTTTGAAAAAAAAAAACAAAATCTGTAGACATTTCGTAGTTAAAATAATGAATTGTTCTTCGTCATTAAGTAAATAGTAAATTTAATTTATCTTTTTTGCCAAGCATTTAATAGATTAAATACTAAAATATCGATTAAAAGTCTGTGAAAAATGAAGACTTTGATTTATAAAAATATATATAATAATTAAATTCCGATACTGAAATATCCTTTTTCAATTTTTTACAATAAATACTTGTCTATCAATCAAAATTCAATAAAAAAAATATGCTAATCGAATATTTTAATTAAATTGTGTATTTTATTTGATCTTACGATATTGCAATTTATGTATTTTTTCATCATATTTTTCTAGAAATATTTTTTCACTATATTTTTTCTAAAAATTAATAAATCGTCACAAACTTGAGATTATTTGTTTCTTTTATAAGCATCTCTTTTATTTAGTACAAAAATATTTGGTTACTGTATTCAAAAACAGTTAGTTATGAAAAAAGGTCAAAATAAATAAAAAAATCAAATTTAAAATTAAATGAAAAGCAATATTTTAGATCGGTATCATAGACTAGCTGCTATCTTATCGGCTTCAAAATTTACTTGGAAACGCTTATCGTGATAACGAACGTCTGTGCTTATGCCGTTATGCGATCGTAAAAATTAAAAATGCGATTTAATTATTAATACATTACTTTGAATAATATAAAAAATTATATGTATATTGCAAGTAAGTCAATTCGAGACAAATTGTGCAAAATTATAGCTCTATATGAAATATTTCAATGTAGGTATCATTATTTATTTTTAGTTATCATAACAAGCCTCTTAAACATCTTTAAAAATGCTCGATTAGAGACGTATTAAGATAATTTCACTAACGTCATCACTATATTTGCTAAATATTGGCAAGACGCATGTCTGCTGGTTAACGGATAATTGATCATTCGCAAAGAAAGTCTTTTTCCCACATTTTACGTTGTAGGGCTTTAATTGCATTTCACATTAATTGCGACGCACCGTCGTGATGTCGTTGCACTCGTATTATTTATCAGTACACGCGTGCGTGAGCACATTGTACGGTGTCGCACGGGATTATGCAACCCGCTGGCAATCGTATAAGCGGAACATGGTATCGCATTACTGTCGATGCGATGCGTGCAATTTTAACAGAACTACCGCGAGTTAGCACTTTTCTACGTAAATCGCGGAAAGAATAATTAAAAAATATAAATATATAAGAAAAGTGCACGATATATGATATACATAATCATATAAACGATAAAAAAAAATGCAATGAAAACTAATCAGTAAAGTTTTCAATAAGATTCTCATATCTTACACAAATTTGAAAAATTTAAATTTTTCAGATCAGCACCTGTGTCAATAAACTGTTTAATCCTTGATGTACAAAAAATAGTAGTTTATAGAATAATGCGATAAGAAATCGATTTTGAAAATTAGTTATTTTATTTAATGTTAAATATAATCACAAGTAATGCATCAAATCTTACCTCATTGGGCAGCGCGACGATCTTCGTGACGGCATTCTCACCGCTTTCAACGGAATGTTGTCCATAGAACTCTACGCCTGGCCTTCCGAAACTGATGTTTGAGTTAAGGAATTCCACAAAAGAAGGGATTATATAATATTGTATAAATATGTGACACATTGACACAGGAATGCGCCTCACGCGCCCGAGAGAATAGACCCTCGGATCTCAGATTTGCAAATGACCGATTTAACATGTTGACAGCGAGGATCATCGTTCGAAGAAACAGCTGCTGAACATATATAAGCGCATACTTTGCAAATTCTATAGTAAATTCCGCGATGAACGACGCAAAATAATTGTGCCATTGAGCTGTAATGGACAGTTGCATAATCGCAAATTATTTTGAATGATTCTGAAGGAGCTTAACCTGGATTTTATTTTTTTAGTATCCACTTAAAGATCATAGAAGATTCGATAATAATACGAATCTCTTTAAAAGCTTAAAGAAATTAATGTACATATGTTAGAGTTAAAAAGATTAAATTTATATAAATTTTCTCTAATTTTTAAATAAGATCGGTTGAATTACAATCATATCGAATCCTTAGATGAATCTTTATTGATAAAATAACAGATTTGCGTAACCGTCCATTTATTTTGGAGATGAAATATTTAAAAATATTTTAAAAAATATAAATAGAAAATTTATACCAAATAAAATGTGTACCAAATCATTTTTTAAATTCTAATCTTTGTACATATTCATTAATAAAGATTTTTTATTCAACTGAAAAATTGAGCGCGGTATACTCTATTTGATATAAGATATCAACCTATTTTTTATTTTTAATTAGTATTTTCTGCGACCGCAATGGTAATTTGCTTTTTCTAATTAAAATAATTTCAATGTCCATTTTTTAAAGATCTATTCAAGCGCTTTACAACGACACGTATCTATCGGTTTGTAAAAAGCTGTTGAATCTAAAAACGGAAACTAGATAAAGTATCGTCGTTTGAGCTGCTTCAAGTTACGGGAAGAGTTCAAGAGGTTTGTGATTAAGTTCAAATATAGTTGAACGTACTAGCGCTTGGAAAACGAGTACACTCGGCCGATGGTTTCACTGAAGCGAAGACTAGGTGTGTCGCACAGATAATCGTCTATACGTATATCTATTGCGAAATAATAACGATTATCTGGTGATTACGTAGTCCTTGAAAGCATCTGTTGACTGTGTGTGCGGTATTAAACTGGCATTAAATTGCAGACTCGCTGACGTGTTGATTATTTCACTACGATCTAACATCCCGTTTAATAACATCTATGAAGTTAAAAGTGCGTAATTTTCCGCGAATCGACGGGATAATTCTCGGATCACATATAGTTTTCTTTATGTAACTTTTTTCATCTTGCTACATTAAATTATAATCAACTTTCGATTGTGATAACGTACTGTTCAAATATCGTATACATTTTTAGAAAATTAATATTCTAAAATATAAAGTATAAACTTATAACATAGCATATAAATTTATAACATATAATGTATTGTCAAAAAGACTATCGTAAAAAAATAAAGCTTAAATTATTTATAAATATAGTTTTCTTTTAAAATATAAAATTTTCTGATTTAAAAATTGTAATAGATAAAAATAAACAACAGATCTAAATTTAGCGAGACTATTCACGCCAAATTACGATTTAAATTGCGCATCTTTATATAAAAATAAAGATTGCGTATCTTTAGAAAAAAATAATTGAAATTTATCATTTGATATAAATAATTTAAAATCTAGATAAACAACGTTTTTGCTCTAATTCTATTTACAGTTGTTATTTTGAAAAATTGTAAATCAGCGACGATCTCAAACTGTTACAATAGATGCAATTCCTAACTGACAGGTTAACCAGGTTTGTTGAGATAATTTTTGCGTACATACGTAAATTAAGTAACCGTTGACAAGGTTGAGAATCAAGATTAACAACGTGTTGCAGAATCGAATTCGCGCTGACCTTAATATTGTAAATTGCTGAAAACTTCAATCTTTCACTGTTCGACAGTTAGTGACCTTCTTAACGTAAAATGATTACGAAATATCGTATCCTCGCAATAAACACATAATAAAATTAGTCAGCAGTCTTTCGAAGTCAAACGTTTCAATTAAACGAATGCTGTATGTACATTTTTCGTGAACAATCGATATCTCTTAACTGAATTCTATATTATGCAAAACGTGATTGTGTCCTTTTAATCGATGAATTTAGTGCAACAGATAGTTGTCTACTCGATTCTCCAAGAAGTTCATAAAATTAGAATTGAGAAATATAAGCTTAGGTTGATTTTTCCGAAGCCGTTAAAAAAAGTAAGTTGAGAGATCGCTGCACTGAATTCTTCAATTAGAAAAAATGCATTCACATAATGCAAG
This sequence comes from Acromyrmex echinatior, assembly GCF_000204515.1. Next base: position 492,192 of record NW_011627099.1, on the reverse strand, counting down.
ATTATTACACGCGAACACCATCGTGAATTCTAAATGTGATTTAATATTTCTTCAATAATGCCCTGCTCCAAGCACAGTGCAAGTTTATAAAATATACCGCAAGTGATTTATGAAGTCTTTGTTAAGCAATCGCTCGCGGCACCACGAAACAGATTTTCCTATTGTGGCAATAAAAAAGTCATAACAAGTATTTACAACCGACCTGATATTTATGACAGTAATAGCTTTTCATTTTATAGAGAATATTTATTTTCTGTTTGATGAATTGTGACTAAAGATTCAAAGCGTTCGTTTAAATAAAATCAAATGATAATAAAATATTAAGCGTTTATAAAAATTTCTTTAATGATAATGTAACAATTAATTTTACAACAAATAATTTACGCTATTCGAACTTGTACTTTTTCTCTTTCCAAGGAACGCAGCCGCCTCTCAGAGGATTAATAAATCGATACGCGCGTCATTGAGTCCTGGTGGCGGTTGCGCCTCGGGACCAGATTATAAATACCAAACGGGAAGAAAGCGAGGAGGCGAGGAGGTAAGAAAAGCAAAAGGATACACCTTGATGGCGCCGGATGCCGTGCCGATGATCATCAGCCGCAGACTCGGATCCCAGGCGAGAGCAGTTGGCTTGTTCGGGAAACCATGCTGCACCGTCTGCAACGAATAAGATCTATTAGTAACGCTGATTTCGATCAATTTCCTAACGTCGTAAACAGAATTATGTTTCTAAGTGTCTTTCGTGTTGCTTATTGCGTGTATTCGTATTGCTTATTTTATCATTTGAGAACAAAGCAATTTGAAGTCAGCATAATTTCACACACATTATGGTATACGAAAAGTTTTCATCATATTCATTTAAAGAAATTTTGTGATAAATATAAAACAATGTATTATAAATATAGTAATATTTATAAATTATAAATATAGTAATCGTTAAATTAAATTTCTAAATATAGTAATTGTTATAAGAATATTAAATACAATTAATTTTACAGCTATTACGAAAGCATAAAAGATGATTGTTAGTTATATGAATTTGGAGAAAATCAGTAAACATATGCATTGTATATATATTATTCCACCACTAATATTTAGTAAATTATTTATTTTGATTTATTATATTATATACAGATATTCAAGTTATAATTGTATACGTTAATATATTTGCAAAGTTTATTAGTTTATAAATTTACATACTTTTTTATAATCTTAACAGTTTTGCATATCGAATATGAATATCATGATAAAACAGGATAGGATAAATTATTATATTATGAAACAGAGTAATTCGAAGAAAAATAACTGTTCCGCATATTAGTCGCATTAATTTTAAATCATTCACATATTTCCTAAGTAATGATATGATTTCCTAATTAATGTTCATTATTATATTATAGTTTTTCATGTTATTACTTCTGAATTATACTCATCTCAATTTTTGATCATTCAACATCTTTAAGGCATAATTAGGAATGGCACTGAAGTTTTGACCGGCTATTTATGGTTGATTCGGATGAAAGTTGCGATGAGTTAGTTTAGACGCGAGTCTCATGATGAGTCAGATTTTGACAATACCTGTTAATCGAACGTGGGTTATCATGCCGTTCATATCTACACGCGTGTATACGTTAGTATATGAGAAGATGTACGTTCTGATTGCGGTAAATGTACCTTCGAAAATCAGCCAGCAGCTAATAAAGACTCGCTCGAGTGATGAAATATTATTGTCAGTAAACTTCGCGTGGATCACGCTTATATATTTTCGTCTCTTCCCACGGCCAATTATAACACTCGCGAGAATCGCGGGATACGCAAGTAACGTCCTAGAAACCTAAAATCTGTATACGTTCTCTCTCAAATCTAAATGTGTACGGATATACAAAATGATTCTTGAAATAAAATTGAGAATCGGGAGAGCAATTTTTATCGGAGATGATTCTTGATCTTTCAATGCATAATGATTTTATTTTGTATGATTAATTAGTACAGCGAATAAATAATGATGCAGAGATATTCTCCTTGGACGGAAAAAATTGTGTTTTAAAGCAATATATTAAGCACTAATAGTTTATAAATGAAGATAAGACTTTCTGTGAATTGGTTGTGTAAAGTGCAATTAATAAATTATGTTAGTCATTTAAATGTAAATTTTATTATTTCAAGATCTTTATCCAAAATCAATAAGATATTTAATCTCACTCTTTCACTAGTTCACATCATATTATAATTTTTCTGTACTGTAAGATTGTACAATGGTGCATCGCGTTAAATGAAGTTCAATATAAATCTACATACATCTATATTTGTTTCAAATATTTCAGCTTAATTTCATTTTACAAATTGACATAATTTTAGAATGTTTTAAATGTTTTAAATATAAAGTTGAGTATTCAAACGAGATGACATAGAAGATGTTGTTTTTTATGAATTTATATTGAGCAATAGTGTAACAATCCTGGTTTTAATTATATATCAATCCACTACTATTGATTGCATTTGATGTACACTAAAGAGGATCCATGGGATCGAAACATCTGTGTGCGTGTGTGCGTGTGTGTGTGTGTGTGTGTGTTGTAACTGAATTTTAAATATATTGAATTTAATCACACAAAAACCTTGTGTTGACTCACATTTAACTATTTTTTCATATCCTTCGATTTATTTCTTGGAGCCTAATACTACTACTCTTACTAAAAATATTTAATATTACTTGTAGAGAACTTATAATAAAATGTTTACAATTTTTTAAGCGAAAAAATCACAATCCAAAGAAAATATCTTGTAAAAAATAATAAAATATAAAACTAAATTTAAATTAAGGTAAAAACATATTGGTATTTGAATTTATTTTACTTTGAAATTGTCGTAGAAATTTCCATCATAATTTTCGTAATGTAGCATATAATTTTTTATCACAAAAAAAGTACAATAAACCAAGATTGTTGAAATGAAAATTTATTAGAATGTATAAACTCCGCAAAAGCGATGTTCACATCTTCGAGGTAACACAGTTTTATTCAAACTGAGATTGCGATAAAAAACTGCTGTCATCGCAAATTTTCTTAAACTAAAATTTGCAATTCATTCATTAAATAAACGGTAAGGAAAGATTTCTTGAAACTATATAAATTCTCGATAAATCTTGGTAAGAATTCCTTTGAGAATTTCATTCCTGATCCGCCAATACATCGACTTGAATTGTGATTAGAAAAACCCGGTGGTCCTGGACTTTGGTTCCAAAACCATTTCCATGAGAAAAGGTGTCATTATCTGCAAGTTGTACTAAACACGATCTTTACGAAAGATACATCCTAAAGAGAGTTAAAGCGAGACACTGTACTGGTATTCTGTGCAACAAAGAAACGCAGGTCCCTCTTAGCTTCTTTTCAGTTAAATTCGTAATGAAACTCGCGAGTATCAAACAAAGAATTAGTAAGAAAAATTCGATTTTGAGAAAAATGCATTAAATTTCTTTTGTCTTATGATAGACTTAGTGGCAACTAAGGATTAAAGAAATCATCATAATTTATTATAATAATACTTTAATATTTATAATATTTAATATTATTTAGTAACTTAGTAACATAGTAATCTAACATTGCTTTCCTAAGATCCTAAGATCTAGCAAAAATTTAAATTTTTACTTTACTATTACTCATCTCTTAGCTTTTTAATGTCTAAAGAATAAAAAGTCGACCTTTTGCGATTTCGTAAGTAAAAATATAAAAATTTTGCACTGGTTGCGAAATATTGATGAGTTATTTACGATGTCGAATGAAGCTAAGCAAGTTCACGATCCGCGTGAGAAACGCAAATTGGCGAACGGCTCTTTCCTTCTTTCGATAAAATAAGACTTCTTCTTTTCATCTATATCTTCTACGCTGGTTTCTCCCTCTTTCTGTCTCCTCAAATAGCCAACAAATACCGATGAATGGACACTATTCGTATGTTGCTATTTTCGAACTGTTCGAATTATTTACATACCGAAAAGAAAAAAAATTGTCCAGACAAATATCAAGGTAATTGAACTGTATTTGCTTCGCGACAGTACTGAAAACTCAAGTATCTATTAAAAATTTGTTTATATCAAGTTCTAACAACAAAGAATTCTAATCCTTTCCGTCATATTTCAATTAAAAAAAATATATATATAGGTATAGATATATTATTTACTTAACTTAAATCAGAAAAATTACGTGTTTGAGGATTGATTTTTCTGATAAAGTTATCATATGACATATAACATCGATTCAATGATGCAGTTACGAGTACGCACCCAAGTAAATACGAAAAAAGGGAAGGTCTTCGGGATCTTATCATATTTTATTTGCACGTAATGTCGATATGATCACTCGCTATCTGTATGCTGTTGGAGTTTTTCGTTCGTCATCAAGTTATTAAAGAATTAAGAGTTAGGTAAGATACACCGAGTACTCTAAAAATCATGTCACATTAACTTATTAAATAATATTGACTTGTGTGGCGTATTAATAATATCTCGGACTGTTTCTTTCGTAATCGTAATAACAAAATGAAAAAAATATATTAATAGATAGAGTATTCTTAATTTCCAAATATAAAAAAATTAATTTCGTAATATAGAACAAATTTTCGATTGAATTCGGTTGAAATGGAAATTTTTCGATAGAAAAATCAACAAGTCAACGTTTCTGCATTAAAAAGATATTGCAAAATCTTAAAGAGAGAGAGAGAGAGAGAGAGAGAGAGAAAGAGAGAGAGATTTTTTCTCAAAAGAGTTAATAAATATCTCATTCACAGAATAGTGTATAATGAATTCAAGAATATCACATTTTGACAAATCAAATTTTAATCATCGAATTAAAAAATGCAAGACTAGGAAATCACGAAACATTTTTCAAACTATTCTTATTTTACGTAGATCTATGGGATTAGCACGGCATTCTTTTAATATAAAAAAATAATGACAAATCCAGCAACACTTTTCATAGTTCTATAATTCTGTATAAAAATAAAAAAGTTCCACATTTTTTGTATTAAAAAAAGAAAAATGAAAATATGATATACTAATTTTTGTTTTTTTTTTAGTACAAAAAATGTGAAATTCTTTTTTATTTATATAAGAAACTGTAAAATTATGAAAAGTGCTACTATTTTTTTTTATATTAAGAAAATGTGCTGATTTCACAAGATTCGACAATTTTTTCTCCATGCACTTCGCGGAACTTCTTCAAGAATTCACAGCACGGGGAATTAAATCGCTATAGGGTTTCACGATAATGCATATGACGTTACAGCGTCATCACGTCGAGCAAATGAATATACGTTAGGAATACTCTTAGTGAAAAGTATCAACAATTCTCTTTCGCTTGTATCTATTAGAAATTGCTACTTATCATTTACAAGTAGATTTGGCGAACAATAATTCAGAACCAAAATTGCTATTATATTCTTTGCAAATTTTATTTACAAATGACTTAAATCATTTCTTCGAAATTGCGATTTAAGTAAATTTCCGCTAATTCGTGTTTCGTTTATAATCATAAGATTATAATGATAAAAAAAAATGAACGCATTTTCATATTTTTATAAACTGATAAATAATCGATATTGCGTTTATCTACGATTAAATCTCAATATAACTTCACATATATAACTTCCTTTCTACGTAATGATTAAATTTAAAGTGCTTCGGAATTTTTAACGCAATAACGATGACATGTTTTTGCAACACAGGTGCAATATTGACTTGTTGATTTCCGCGTAATTCATTTAAAAAAGTCATTCCCAGTCACTTGCGGGACTGATAAGAGGTTTTGACGTTTCCTGCAGATTGCACAGACCCAACAGCAGGAAATTATCTGCTGTGAGGGCCTTCACTTGCATGCACCTTGTACATGTTCATCTTTTCAAACAATTGTTCGATCGTACGTTTAATAGAGCATAGTGAAAAATGCAATGCCGCATTCAACAAAGATCGTGACTTCGTAACACTTGAACGGTTATTGTTAGCCGAATGCCGTCTGTTTCATCATTAACTAATAACTTGTTGAGTAATGGTCATTCCTTCGCCGCTTCTGTATCTTATCCACAAGCATGTATGCTAACAATAAGTACAGAAGCAAATTCCTCGGAGACCAGTCCAACTTTTTACTAATTCTCTCATTAAACAATTCTACGTTTTTTTATGAAACTAACTCTTGCGATATTAACGATTTTGTGGAACTCAATTCAGAGATTGATTCTGTATGGCAATTTCAAGACTCTAGAGTTTTAATTTTATTCTAATTTAATTAAAATTGAAAAAACTATAGCATCTAAAAGATGTCTAATTTTCACTTTTTAAACAAATTGTAATTTAGTAATTAGTTTTATCGTAATGACACAAGATATTGTTCGTATTTTTATACAACAAAATATATTTAAAGTGATTTTTAGAATCAGTTCTAAATTGTACAACTGTGAATATCATTCTTATTGATAAATAGAAAATATATTACTTGTATCAATAAATATAATACGCAAGTATGAGCAGGCTATCCTAACACTCCTTTGAAAAAAAGAATTTCTGTACAGTTTTTACCACAAATTTTGTCAATAAAAATTTAATTAAGTTAATCAACTATTGCATCTTTAATATCTAAAAATAAATAAAAATTTTTACATCAATAAAATTAAAGAATATATTTATAGAAAAACAGATAACAATAGACACGATTATTTGTAATCAAGATAAAATACACTCGTTATCGAAATAGATGAACTATTAAAATTAAAAGGCTCGTCCAAAATTACCGTTATCAAAATCGATCAAATACTGAATACAAAATTGTGCAAATATAAAAGTTCTTCACACACGTAGCTACAAGAAGAACTTTCATATCCGTATTTTGGTAGCAAAGTTAAGAGACAAATGTACTACAAAGTTATTTTACTGCTTAAGATGCCTTTCAAGTTCGCATTCTTACCATGGAAATTCATGCGGCGTTTTGTAAGTACGCAAACACGTTCTGATGCATCAGATAATATGCTGTCGGCTTTGTAGTCCCTCACTGAATATGCGACAGTTTACGATCGATGCACAAAATACCTGCGGTCGAATAAAATCGTGCAATGTGTTCATGAATAAATAACGTGAATTAACGAGCCAGTACAACATTTGAGCGAGCGCAAATATTTTCGCGCATGATTAAATGTTTAAGACATTAACGGAGTAACGACATTCTACAAATACATCTCATAAAACATGAAATTTTCAACGTCTGCCTCGATGAGAAAATCGATGGTGAGATGATACAAGATATATTTTCGACTTTTGAGAAGATATCGAAATGTGTGTGTACAGTTAGAGGTACAATTGAAAAGCATAAATAATAAGAACAGGAAATAATAGACTTCATTGCCTGTCCTTTTCAATTATGTCTCAGGCTCTAAACTTGACTTAATAATAATGTAAAAAATTATTTTTCTAATTATGGTTAATTTAAACTAATGATTTATAGTGGTGATTTTAAAAGTTATTCACTACAAAACTATCAGTTTCGTGATTAATTACAGATAGAAAAATACAATTTTTACATTATCATCAGGTTAATTGTAACCATAAGTTAACCAGTAAATGAAAACCCTACAAAGTATTTGTAGAAAGATTTTACGATATAAAAAAAAAAAAAAAAACTAAAAAATAATGAGTAAATTTTGTAAAAAATGCATGTTGTGTATTCTACTTATCAGAAATTAGCGCGTTTCGCTAATGCCAGATTTCAACTAGCAATTTGTCGACAACAGTTCTTTTCAAGCAACGTAAGACAGACGTAATAATACTGACGCGAAATAACCTCATTATGCGGCACAACAAATCGATATTAAGTTACAAATCGTATTGTCGATGCGAAATATCTCGGAATTAACGAAAAATCTACTTCTAACGCCATTCTCTGTGAAATTCAAAATTAATTTTAGTGGAAATGTCAGAACGAATGAAACAACTTTTCGCAAAGCCTCGGGAAATATAAACAATAGAATGTTATGTATCTTCATTTCAATATTATGTATCACATTTGAAATAAATTCTTAAAGAGGTGACACAACTAAATTTTAATTTTAGACTCAATTCGAATATCGAATAACGCAATATAAACAAATGTAGATTGCTTTTCTTATATTTGAAAGAAAATTGAACCAAAATTTCATGAAACTGACTAAACTTTTTTTTTCTACGCCAAAAAAAAATGTACTCAATTTTCAACTTTATAAACTTTGCGAATAAATAACCATTTCTCGAATTGGACTCACTTATGGGATTTTTTTACTTCAATATTTACATGAGAAACATTTTGCTTTTTTAACTTGTACAATTGTAATGTGAAACATCTTTCTGTATTTCCATAAATCAACCGCAGGAAGTGGCAGCGAGCGCATCTCTTCGAGCTGCGTGCTCGTATTGTGAAAATTGTGCCAGTCGCAGATGAGTAAATAAACTACGCTGCAGCGTGTATATAAGCAACGAGCAGGGAAAAGAGGAGAATATACAGGCAGACGATAAAAAGATACCATTGGTACAGACAGTAACTTGATATAGCCGGCGAAACGAATCGCTCAAACCTGTCTGGACGAAGAGATTCACCGCTGTTTCCGTCGGTCAGAAACTGCAAAATTTTTCGCGACGATAAACGTTGATTCACGTTTGTTGTTTAATCTTATTCTCTCTGCTTCTATATTGTTTTTAGAATCGTGGAAAGTAAACGCTTATATAAGGCGTGCAGGATGAGAATCGAGAAGTTGCTGCAACTAAATTACTCTTTTTATAACAAGCAGACGAATGAAATAAATATACTCTTCGAAAAAATGATTATTTTCGTTAACGTATAATATTAAAAAAATAATGTACATTTGTAAAAATAAATCTTATAAAAAGAGGATTAATCTATGAGAATCATCTGATTACACGGCTCAATATGTTTTCAAAATGAATGATTATTCGAACTTGTAATCTAAGTATTTTTGAAAACTATTGTATGCACTTTTTAATGTTAGTAAATGGTATCTGTGCCTTTGAAAGAACTCCAGGTAAATTCTTTTTTTCAGGAAAATGGTTGCCTGGAGACAGTCTTTTCTGTATCATCATGTGTTGCACAATTGAATTTTCGGCCTTTTGGTCTTTTCGTATTCATAAAATGTATATTTTTCTTGCAAATAGAGATATTATGTGTTGATAAAAATAAATTTTTTCTCAGTATGATACTCATTTGTTTTATTTTACTCATTCATCCTAAAATAATGGGTATTTAATTTCAATATTCTGCGAGTTTGTGCTTTGTTTCATAATGTTGACTTAACCTTCATGAAAGTTATTGTTATTGAATTTAACTTTTAAATAAAATTCAATAACATGTTTCTGTAAGAAAATATATAGAAGTCAAGAATACATGTGTGTAAAAATTGTAAATTGATTACAGTTTAGAGACAGTTTGAGAAGGGAACTTAAATTAGATAATAGTCCCTTAGTTTTTTTTGCAAACATTGTAACTTAATTTTTTGTTGTAACAATCACAGCGTTTTTTACATAAAAGTCGTTATTAATTACATACTATTGATTGTTCTATAAATTATTGTAAATTATTAAGTAGTTGAGATCATTATGTATGTAAATTTAATATTTTTTTTAATGCAAGAAATAAAAAGAATAAACATGGATTTTCTCGATTAATAAAGAGATGAACTAAGCTTTATTTTTTTTCGCTGGGATATAAAAATCACTTCGAGTAACTATTTCTGAGTTACAGAATTGGAAAGAAATACCTAAGAATTATTTATATTTTGACTGATAGATATTTTTGATTTATCATGCCATGAAGAAACAAGGTTCTCACACATGTCGCGTCTTAAGATTCCACGGTTTGAAACTCGTCAACAAAAGTACTGAAAAGACGTACAGAAAGTTTCGTTAATTCGGAATTGAATTGAAAATGAGTTTTCTTACACGCAACATGCATTCATGGACAGGCGCACGTGTTTTCCGAGATATCCGATTTCCTAACAATGTTTGCTTTTTTAAGAACGCACGAAAATCCTATCAAGTGATTCATTCGAAGTCTTTCTCGGACGACCAAGTCGAATGAGTCGAATCGAATCATTTTTGATCAGATTGGTCTGGCAACATCGCCCTCGAGGACGTTCATTTCTGCCCATTCGCGGCGTGTTCAGGCGTGTTTCGCACCGGGTGTGGGCGAAGAATCTTTTTGCCGGGTGGCGGGTACGAGTGTCTGTCTCACCCTCTCCTTCACTCGCTCGCTTTCGCTCACCTTTCGAAAAGCGAAGAGATCCTTCTGTAGCTTCTGCCGCTCGGCCGTGGGCTGTTGGCCCTTCCCTCTGATGAACTTGAGCATCTCGATCCGCCGTTAACCCAGCTCAGCGTTGTGTGATCTTTTATCTCTCTCTTTCTTTCTCTCTCGCGCGCGCTCTCTCTCTCTCTCTCTCCCCCTTTCTCTCGCGAGCACCACGCGAGGATATAACTCGTCGCACGTCACAAGCAAGTACCGACACGCACGTTTAACCGCCGGTCGCGCGTAATTAACGCATTCTTGAATGAACGTCGCGCGCGATTACGAGTGATTACGAGATAGAAACGTCGTGTCGTTATTTACCGTCCGATCCGCCGCTATGTCGGCTATGTAAGCTATGTCGGCTATGTTCGCGATGAACGCGCGCGCCCGCGCGTTCCGATATAACACCGTCCGCGCACGTTAGTGTCCCTTGTCTCTTTCGGTATTATCCACCCGCGTCCGGCAGTTTTTCACCCCGCGCCACCGTCGCTCTACTCGCTCCTTCCTTCTCCCTCGCACGCTTGCGACACCACGACTCTCGTCACGCTCGAGAGATCGCGATGTGTCAGCCGACTCGCGTGTATATCACTGCTCGCGAATACACCTTCTTTTTGAGGGACACGCTCGATTGGGAATCGGGATCGCGGTCCAGAAGTCCAGATACGACGGGGCGGCGCCCAGGTTTCTTCGCGGAGCGCCGGAGCGAAAACGTGCGATACGCGCAACGGAACGCAGAACCATCGAAACGAAACGCACACGGCACGGCTCGGCACGGCACAGGCAACGAAGGCGTGCGCGCGCGATCACTCCACGTCGCTCGCTATCGCGTCTCTCTTAGTCTCTCTCTCTCTTTTTTTCTCTTTCTTACTCTCTCTGTTCTCACGCGCCGCCGCCGTCCGCCGTCGTTGACCGTCGTGTTTCGTCGTGTCGGCGTCGACTTTCCCACCGAGTTTCCGCCGAGTTCTTTCGATCGCCAGTGTTGCCAGATAGTTTTTGTCAAGAGTAACCGAATGGTGGCGCTCAAGTAGCTCAAAGTAGCCGGTTTTTGAAATTGAAGTAGCCCAAAGTAGCTAATCCAAGTTTTTATATCAATTTGAATGCAAAATGTTTATTTTTAAGAGTTCTTTATACATATCTTTATTCGTATGCTCGTAAATATGTATTTTATATATATATATATATATATATATAATCGATATATATGTATGTTATTGATTAATTGATTCTGCTGATTCGAGAAGAATTACTATTAAATAATTGTAATAACATAAAGTTAAATTGCTATTATTAACTGCATTGCATAAAAAAAATAGATAAATAAATTTTTTAACCTAACTTCCAAATCAACGATAAATAATAAAAAAATCATTGGTTTAATGTAACATATATGTAATTCACTTTTAAAATCTGTTTCCTTCTCTTATTTTACGGTAATATGTTTGATATATTTCCCATATTTGTCCATTTTAAATTCATAATAAAACACAGTTTTATTGAAAAGATATCAATAATCAAGCAAATCAAAAAAATATGATAACATGAATTGCGCATATCTACGTCTGAATCGAGAAACTGATAGCCATGTTCCGATAAACACTGCCAGTACTAAAAATCTATACTGTGCGTAACGTTAATTATAGATTTTTAATACTAGAAGTGTATATCGGAACACGGCCTATATGTATAATAAATGTGTATGTGTATATATGTATAAAATTGGAGCAGCCATTTTTTTGGCTCGTGAATCAAGCATGAAGTGAGCATTATTATAGAAAGTTTATCACTTTTGTAAAAAACTATTAGGGAAAAACTCTAGGTATCTGGCTCGCTAATGCTCATTTCCATCAATGTAGATCACTTTAATCTCGGTTCAACTTACTCTTCGTCTTTTTCTAATCTTTAGAACTAGAAAAAGACGAAGAATAAGTTAAACCAAGATTAAAGTTAATTTACATTGATGGAAACGGGCATAAGTATAGCTCAAAGTCACAGTATAATCATATCTAATAGTGAACGTCGGCATCTTTGATGTAAAGGGCTCCGCACAATAAAAGGAATAAGGAACAGAGAACAAAGAATAAGAATTTCAACCTATCAGAAATCATGTATTGTGGAATACACAGTTTCTGATAGGTTGAAATTCTTATTCTCTGTTCTCTGTTCCTTTTATTATACAGAATCCCTAAGTGGTCTTAGATCACATGATTCACCGCCATATTGTGAAGTATACACACACACAGTAGAGTTATGATAGGACAGGCTCTTAAATTTGAATTTCTATTAAGTTTCTAATACGTCCGCAAGTATACAAACCGATACATGCGCACTAAAAATTGCAGATCACAAAAAAGTTCACTGTCGCTACTGGATATAATTATTCTGTGTCAAAGTAGCCACATTGACTGCGTTCAGCGGACTCAACAGTTGAGTGAACGCTCGCTGCTATTAATATGTGCAACACAAATAATGGTGACACAATGGATCATTACATCCTTGTTGTTTGCCAATGTTAAACAAAGATGACATGATTACTGTGTCGCACTGTGTCGCTTGTTGGAAGGCACACAATGTATTTTTCCAGATCTAAAATTGAATTGAATGATCTAAAAGAATACACCAATAATAGCGAGCGCTCAACTGTTGATTCGCTAAGTAGTCCAATCAACTATCAGTAGCCAATTACGAAAATTTAGTAGCCACTTAGATTGCAAAACAGCCCAATCGGCTACAAGTAACTCAATCTGGCAACACTGCGCAGTGGCGGGCGCGCCCGAACGAACAATGACCTCGATTCGGCGGCCATTATCATTATTACCAACGGAGGAAATCGTTGAAACCGCTCGTCTCGACCTTCTCATCGTCGGTAGAACTCTGCTTTGACATAGCATCTCACTACGGACTACGGACCAGGTTTTACGACATCCCGATGATATCGATTTTACGTATACAAGCGACGAAAACGTGATGTATACGTCACTCTGGTAGGTAGACGCGCGCTCTTTCTTATTTCGTCACGCTTACAAATTTTTTGCCTCTGAATGCGTCAGTCGCGCCTTACATTGCGACAGACTATTACTTTCGCTCTACTGATGTATTCGTCATACGTCGAATGTTTGCATAAGACTGTCGCACGATTTTTATTCACATATTCAAGTTTGTATATGCGTCTTGTTAATCGAAATCAAATATCAACGACTTCGTCGATTCTCCCCCGATTCTCGGCTGCCATATTTTCATTTTTTTTTTTTTTTCGAAGACGAATAGCGAAAACTTTCGAAACGATTTTTGCCACAATAATATCGTGGAGCTTCGAAATAAAAAATGTGCTTCAATAGCAGCTTCAAATTTTGAATGAGCAAGAGTAAAAAGATCTAAACAAAGCGAGCCAATCGGTTGCTTCGACATTCGTATTGGATGCGCGTGCGAATGTATCGATGTGAATACATGTCAAAAACGCATGCCCGTAACCTACTCATTCCGAACATGTAACAGGACGTCACGCATTTAAGTCTCCGCGATTTCCTGCTTGACATTTACTGTGCCCAAACGGATTCTCAATATTACTATCGTGAAAAGAAGGCGGGTGATGATAAATTTTATTTTTTTTATATTAATTCGGGCTCGCAAAAATTCATAAAATTTAAATTATAGTGATTTGGATTTTTTGGTCAACATTCTAAATTTTGGCATCATCTTAGTCAGGAAGTTAATTCTCACTCTTGGGACCGGTGATACAATATTCCTTTTCAATTTCAGCTTGGCTGTTTCGTCATCTTTATTTTTGAACATTCTGAAAATAGACATTCTTCAAACAAAGAACCGAAATAACTATTAATTGATGTATTTATATATCTGCGTCCTTGACTCGTATTTACTGTTTTTTCTAATATTATAAATTTTATGTTTGTTCTTTTATATTATAGCTGTGTTACACTGAAGAAATAAAATTATATTAACAGAATTATTTTAATTGAAACTAATCTTGTTAATTCAGTAACACTTAATGAAACAAATACGTCATGCTTTTGTTTTAATAAAATTGTATATTTTTCATTAATAAAACAAATTTTAATTAAAATAATATTGATGATACAATACTGTTATTTTTTTTTCAGTGTACTAAAATATCTACATTTTTTGTTTTGAAACAATATATTTAAAATTTTTAGCAAAAATGAGAAGAAAAATTTCTAGTATATAGTCTAGGCTGCATTTCATTTGCCACTCTTGAAATCATTTAATCCATGTTTATCAAATATTAAATAAAGATAAAAGATGCTTGCGAGCACCAGATGGAACACACCTCTTGTAAGCAATAAAAAACAAATCTCTTATTGCATTTGAAACACGCGTTACACAAACAGGCTTTGAGAAGTTGGGAGGAGATTTATGATAATATGAGAATTATCAAACAAAAATATATTGCATTTTCTCACGCACATTCTATACTTAATATACAAAGTATAATCTTAAATTTGTAATTTATATAAAAATATCTAGAATTCGTTATCTATAATAATATATATATAATATTGTACCGCCTGCAGCCATATAATAAATTAATTACATATAATACAAAATTATACATATATAATATCATATACATATCACGTTGTTTATAAAAAAGGAATGTCTTATTTCAAACGACGTTCAAAATTCAGAAAAGCTGTATGTGAAGCTCAATCTTTGGAAAGAATCCTTTCTAAATATTATAATGTCTGGAATTTCTTGCTTCTTCTGATAGATATGTAAAGATGTGCCTCCATAAACTTATGTTTAGACCTTTTTCTTGATATGGTTTGTATATATTTTAGGATTGGCGAATAGAAGAAGTATAGTTGTTAATTATTTCTTCGGAAGACGTATAGCATTTCTTAATTTTGTTAGACAGTCGTCAAATGTAAATACGAAGCGACAAATATCCTAAGTATCTTATTGATATTCTCTGTAGTCTTCAAGTCGATGTTGTGTCGATTGTCGCCAGATTTATGCCAAAAGGGCGGAAATGGAGTCGGTATTACATGCAAAATGGGCACGTCTAGAAAATAGAAAATGCACTTTACAGTAGAAATATGTATAAATTGATTTTCTCATGAATAATTAACAAATATTTACTTTTTTGAAAAAAGGGAATATGATCGTCTTCGATATGTGGATCGAACGAGTACGGTTGAAAATACCTTTGTTCTGGTCTATCATATGAATATGAGTCAAATTTTCTCAAGTAAGCTAATTTCTTTTCAATATTGACAAGTAAGGAGTACCATTTCTCAGTGTTTTTGAAATAATTGTAAAAAGTCGGATCAGGTGCGCCTAGCAAATCAAGGAGGACCAATATGTCCTGTAAAAAAGTTACACAAATATTAAACAATTATAACAAGTATATGATAGTAATAAAAATATATAAATTTCAATATTTCTGAATTGACAATGTAAATACAATATATACCATTTTATCCAATTCAGAGAAATAAATTCCTTCACTGTGAGCAGTCTTGTTATTATGCCATTGTTTAGCTAAGTGTTTAGCACCATAAATCGAATCGTTTGGACCCCATTCCTCAAACGCTTCTTCTCCATCGAAGAAAATTAACATTAAGCTAACATCTTGCTGGAAAATATAAATATAAATATAAATTTTCCAAAGTTTCATACATATGAGCTGTTAATCTTGTAAAATTTCGTGTGATTCTTACTTGTTTAGTCAAATATTTACTCATGACAGTTGCCAAATTAATTAGTTGAGCGCATGGCACAGCACTATCTGTTGCTCCAACAAAATTCCTCTCTCTCGTATACTTGGAATCAAAATGGCAAGCCAGTGTCAGGTATCTTCTTGCATTAGGATTTAATTTTGCTATTATATTTTCAAACTTCAGTTCGCCGAATACAGGCGTGCGAGCTTGGAATACATCTGATTCGATCGTCCAACCCAGATCTTTCATCGACCTCTTGATATACTGAAAAAGAAATATATGTTTTTGCTGATTCTGTTAAAATAGATGATACTCTGACATTGAAACATTACATAGACATTTATCATCGTGTTTTTTTCAAATAGAATTTCTCACACGATATTTATCAATGATGATCATAAAATAATCATCATATAAATGATATTCAATTCTCACTTTAATTTTCACTTATAGCAATTATTCAAACATATAAGTTTATAAACAAAATGTAAGCTTATATTAATTTTTTAAATATAAGTAGTAAAATATTTAGCTATTAAGTCTTTCTCTCAGCTATTTTTAATTTAAAATATTCACATATTTGTAAAACTTGTCACGTTTTTATAATTCAAAATTTTTTACGTATTACTCCACGGTCGAGATGTCTCGTAAAAAATGCGAAGGAGTTAACATTCTTTTAAGAATTTCGCGGAAATTGAAAATTTTCACTCACGCAGCTTCTCCCCATTAACTTCTTACCTCCTTCACTCTCTCATGTTCGGTAGTTCCTACGATTCTCACTATACATATGTTATCCAAAACCTCGTTCATATGAGTAATATTCGTGAGATCGGACAACGTGGCAACCTGTTCGTTCGTCAGCGAGCTGGGAACGTGATGGTACTGAAAATTAATAATAATAATAATGACTTAAAAATTGTGTTAGCCAAATGTAGAGCGTGACAATTGATGACAATGGAGAAAAAGAAAGAAAGAAAGAAAGAGAGAGAGAGAGAGAGAGAGAGAGAGAGAGGACAGAATGAAATAGAATGGTATGATGCGCGATGAACACAACCGAGATCTTCCTTCGTGAAGAAGATGAAAGTGCAATAAAGGAAGATGCAGCGTTCATTTACGCATTACATACTTTCTCCCTTGTAAAGGGTACTCTGTTCCTCGGGCCATCTCTCTCGGCCGCATGCGATAACGTAACGACAGTCAGGAAGAAGATGCATAGCGCTAACATATCCGTTCTCCGTAGCAGCCACGCGTCAACTAAGAGCAACCAAGAGCGCAACGCGATGTAAAAAAGACGACAGCTCTTTTCCTCGCGGCCAAGCAAATTCTGTACTTTCTCTCTGTATTTTTTCTCTCTTTCTCGCACCGACGATTTGCCATACCTGTCTCACTTCGACAAGGAATAATATTGCGAAGATGCTTTGCGGATGCGCAGTCCAATGTCGATGAAGGTCCCATGTCGAGAATACTTGAGAGAAACACTGATTCAAACAGTACAGCTGCTAACATCGCGTTGCGTTCGATAGAAGTATAATAAGTAGTTTGTGCTGCACTGCCGACGGTGCTGAAGATTTTGCTGAACAATTTTTTCTAGCATCGAAATTCTGAATGTAAAGAATTGTGCTTTAAATTTGAAGTATATCTGTTGCATGAGAACGACAAAATACCTTGGATTATATGATATTGATTTCTCTTATAATCAAACACAAAAGATAAGGTGTTTAGCTGACAAGTTAGGTAATAAAGTTAAATTAAAAAAAAATGTAATTTTACCAACAATTTTGGATCACTTATGAATATTTAATATTCATCTTTTTCTATAATTACAAATTTCATTTTTATATATAGACTTTCAACTTTAGAATCAAATTTTTAATTGAGTTTCCATCCTTATATGCAATAAAAAAAAGAGAGAAAGAGAGAGAGAGAGAGTTTGTAAATTAAATTATATGATCTTTAAATGAAACGCATTATGATTGCATATGGAAATTTCCATCAATTTTTAATTGTTGTAATTAAATCAATGAAACCGACTGTTGGTCAAGTAACAATCTCTACAAAATGTGCTTAGTTTTCATGCATGTACATAGCCTGATATATACTTTTAACTGTGTTCATAAATCAAGGTTTTCATAAATCAATTGATGATTTTTCGTGATGATTTTGAGTTCAACAATTTGACATGTTTTAAAAATTAAATATTGCTTTATATTTTGTGATATTTTTTTCTGATTTAAAGTCTTAACTATTATTATTACGTTGCAACACATTAAAATTAATTCAAGAGTAAATTTCCTGCACGTAAATTTCCCTTTTATAAAATACACAATTTATAACTGGATTATAGCATATAATTACAATATGTAATACAATATTTCGTAATAATGCGAGAATTAAGATTGTTTGAAATAAAGGACAATGGAGGATACCAGATATGGATACCAGATATGAATACCAATTTGATATAAACTCCGTTATTTATTCTATTATTTAAGATCTTATAAATTTTCGCTAGTTTTACTTTTTATTTTAATCTTCTTATACTTGCGTTTTTTTATTTCTAAATCTTACTTAGCTTTATCACGTAATTACATATATTTAATTTAGTTATACTTCAAATTCTTCATATCTTTATAATATATAATCAATGTTGCATAATTTATATTCTCTTTTACAAAATATTGCTGTTGCTCACTTATAAGTAGCTAATAAAAAGCTATAAGGAGCTAATAAAAAATAAACTACTACGAGAGATAAATTAAAAGAGAAAGTATATATAGAGAGAGAGAGAGAGAGAGAGAGAGAGAGAGAGAGAGAGAGAGAGAGAGTGTGTGTGTGTGTGTGTGTGTGTGTGTGTGCGTGCGCGCGTATGTGAAGCAATCTGTATTTCAATTTTGTTTATTTGCTAAAAAAAAAATATATATATATAAAATAATTGTAATATTTTTCTTTACTTCCTAAACATCTTACATAGAAGTATCGATGTAATGAACCTTACAAAAATCAACATTATCAAAGAGCTATGTATTAGACGAACTTTGCGAATTGTTATCGCGTAACGATCCTAGTAGCACCATATATTACATAAACATTTATATTTTACGTTACGTAGATTGTATACGCCCGAGAAAATAGTTTTAACATTTTCAAATTGAATTTTTAATTTATTTAATCAAATTTCGCATCGTGCACGCACATCAACGGCTGGAACGATAGATTTTTATTGGAAGTACAATTAATATAAAGTGACCTGACCTATAATTTTCCTTCAAATCACTTATATTCTAATTACGTATGTCGATACTTTCAACTTAAATCTGTTGTTCCGAATTGGATTCGAAAGTGTTAAAACCAAGTTCGCGGTGCGAAAACAAATATTCTCGCGAAATCGCGATATTTATTTTTAGAGTCAGGATATTTATTTAATATTTGGTACTACCAAGGAGATGAGAGCGTTATGTCATTTTTCGCTTCGCTCGCTCGACAGTCCTCTTCTCGAAAGAGAAACTTGAGTTTCGATCGCGTTAAATAAATAATAATAAACGCGCGACGCCCATCGACGCGAGCCAAGCTTCTCGGATCTAAATTCAATCAACGTATGGTCGATCGAATCAATTACAAGACTCGTGACTGTTTTTACCGAGTTTCATCGAGGCGAGTAACGTCCATTAAATCCGGTGATCGCCCGATTGCATTTTCTGTCAGGCCTTCTCTTTTTGCCAGGGACCGTTACCATGATGAATGAATCACCCATGTAACGCTCGTTAATGGGAATGCGAGAAAGCTCGGTGAAACCGATCGGAGTCCGATGGAAACGATGTACGATGGGAACGCGTATCTCCCTTGCGATAAGCACACATGGGAAAGATGCGTGAGGGATGATTGATATCTTACTTATCGAACTGGAAAAATACAAAGTAATCTCGCTTCTAAAGTGTAATATACGCGTATTTTTTGAGCAACCGTCTCGCGCAAGTCGAGCTTCCCGAACAACGCGAACGTCCAAAAGATGCAGTAAAAAAAAGTCCAAAGGGAATCCCTCATTTTTCAGATTCCTTTTGGACTTCTCTCGGACATCTTTCGGATTTTCGTATTGCCTGGAATTTTTGCTTCTGGTCGGATGGAGTCAAACGATCGGTCTATCGCGGGAAGAAAAGAGCTATATTTTGGGGATCTCGTGGCGTTTTTACATTTCGCGTAATATCCGAAGCCACGAATTTTAAAATGAAATTCAATTTACGTTCGAGATCGACGCGATCGCTTCAGATCGATAGATCCTTTGCATCACGGAGCGCGATCACGGATCGACTTTGACGAGTTTCTCAGATTTCGTGTTTATTTTTGGTCCTCGTTCTGCTAAGTGATGCGAATTTTCGATGTTAGCGACGAGCACTGATGTGCTCGGGATACTTTCTTTCCATCGATGCCGATCGGCCGAGTTCCTTCAGTAATTGTAAGGCCCGTATTGGGAACCGTGATAATACGGTCCTGGATACGCCGCCGGTGCCGGATATCCGGCATACGCGTACTGCTGCTTCTGCGGGTACACTGGAAAATTAAAAAGATGATTAGATTTGAGCTGGCTTTTCTGCTAAAGGAAAATGTGCGATAAATGAGGCAACTAATTCTTAAAATTATAATATGGTCTAAACTCTGTTAAGATTAGTTTTATGGAAGTCTAAAGATGAAATATGTATATAAGGGGAACAAATGTTCACTACTTTTAAATAATACTAAATAAAGCGATGATTTGAATTTACTCTTTTACTTCGCAAACTATAAAGTGTATGGTATGTAGGTCATATGAGTATGGTATGTAATCATTAACAATATGTGCTTAACACATTGAATGCCGGTTCTAATTTGCTTGTCTCTCCGTCGATGCCAGAGGAATAATTTTCTTGAGGAGATAATTTTCTTATTTTATATTTTCTCTTTTACATTTATTTTAATTGTCTTCACCACATCTTTGAATAATTCATTAACCGAAAAATGCATTTATTCTAAATTTCTGAGCAGCCGACTTGTAGAAAAATTTTATCGTTGTAAAATGAGACATTTGTTTCTTTGTTCTACATGAATTCTGACACCAGTCAACGTATGGAACTGAATGCGCAAACACGGAAATTCTTTCACAACAAGAGGTCGATGGGTGTCGACGGAATGGAAAATTAGGCAAGTGTGTCGCTTTCGAGCATCTACTTCTAGATATCACTGTTTTTCCGTTCTTTTATTCAAAGAAAAAAACAATTATCTCACATGAACGTTTATTTTCGCGTGCTGTTTTCTAAAATTACTTGTAACATCGGACGATGAAGACTACATTACAGAGACTGCATCCAAATAAGTATCGTATTTTGCATAAAGGAAGTGATATGAAAAAGTTAAAAAATTTGTTATTTATTTTTTAAATAAAGTTCATGAAAAAGCAAAAAATTTCGAAACTTCTCACACACGCTAGATAATATAATTAATTACAATATTTTTGTTATTACGAAGAATATATTTATGTAATCTTATAAAAAATTCTTATCAATAAATCGATATCAATAAATGGATCTTTTTGATTGTAACTAATAGAGAAATACTCTTATTAGAAGAAATTTTTACAGTATAAATTATCTAACGGGAGGAAAAATATAATAGTGAAAACACAAATCACATCATGATTCGGTGTTGCGTTTTCATCGTAAAAATTTCGAAATGCATTTTTACGATGGTATGCAAGTCCATTCTATAATCTAGTCGATCATCCGGAGGAGAACTAGAAAGTTTCCTTCAGGATTAGAGCGTGACAGTACTCCGATCCGTAGCGGAAACAGAGCGTGAGGCTAACAAGTAAAAGTCTCGCGAGAATGAATATTGGTTCACGCGATATCAGTGCAATTTGATAATCGACCTGTCTAAATCCGCGTCAGATCAGAGTTGATCTCAATCGCTTTCGAATTATTATCCTCAATAATCACTTATTAACGAAATATAATTGTGCGTGATTATGAATGGCATTTATTACTTTTCAAAAGTACTTATTCATTTTTAATCTAGTTTTAATAAAAATCGTGAAAATATTAATAGAGGCATTTAAGTATTCAGTCATTTTCTACGCGGCTTCGCTCCTCCGATCAATTTAAAGAAGCTGAGAAAATTGTATAAAAAACGAAATTAAAAATCTTTCCATGCAATTTGCTGCAATTTTAAATTAATATTCATCGAACCAATTTTGCGTGATCTCATTTTTCGCATTTGCAAATTCGCAGCGAAAATGTTTTCATAACATTTCACCGGACTCTCTCATTGGTACAATTAACATTACATTACTCGAACGATATATAAACAGAAAAAGAGAGAGGGATTTTTTTATATACAAGGCATTATTGGGACCAAGTCTTTCGATTTGTGTTATGATTAAACAAGCAATTAGATTAATCTCATCTATATCGTCATTCAATTAGTCCACAAAATTTTTTCAACTTTGAATATATATATATATATATATATATATTACAACCGTTTACTAAAATATGTATATTCTCAATAATGGATAAGCTAAATCCTGAAATAAAAGGTTACAAATATTTATAGATAACAGTACTTATAAAATAATATGCTTGATCGTGCTAACGATAATTATTATGCGTTAATACGGAAGCGCTTGAGATAAACCGTAAAATACGTTATTGTATATTTACAAAAAGTAAGTAAAACTAGGGAAACCGTTTAATGACATCGTTTGCTTCCGTGTTGACGCTTCTCATTCGAGTGAATCCAGTTAGTATAATGACGAGGTGATCGTTACCCTCGTATCAAGGAACCTTGCTTCGTGTTCCTTGTAAGCCCGATGATTGTAAACTAAAGTTAGTAAAACACCCGATGCACGTGGAATCCGACGCGTGGTATTCCAAGCGATTTCTTCTTAGGAAGATTAGCCTCTATTACAAGATTAGCTTCAATTACAATCATAAAAATATATGAAGAACAATCTCAATGTTTTATCATATGTTTTAAATAATATCGTTGATTATTAGCTTCTATTTGAAATTAAGATAAAAATTATCAATTTAAGAAATCTTTCTTATAGTCTTTACGTATTATAATTTACTGATTATATATATATATATGTTATCTTATTAATGTAATATAACAGAGATTAGATCCAAAATTCTTAGATCACTTTTACTCAATTTTACTAAATTTTAAAAATAAATTGTTAATAATTTTTTTAAAAATCTCAACTTTCTATTGAAAATGAAGATCTTCTCCAAGAGTATCGCCGGATAATAGCACGCCAGTCGGATATTACCACGTGCCCTTATAAGTCGGCAAAAGCAATAGGTGTTAAATATGTACCAGGCATGAGGTACTGCATGTTCATCGCCTCCTCGCGCATTCTCTCGCCCCTCAAGCAAATCGCCGCGGCGCTAAACAAGATCGCGCTGACCAACGACCAACCGACGCCGACCCAAGCGACCACGTACGACCAGTCGTACGAGATTAGCGAGTTGTCTTTCAGGACCTAGACAGTTTTGCCCCCATGTGCCGTGCCGTGCCGTGCCGCGTCGGGCGTATATAACAAACAAAAAGAAAAAATACGGGACGAGTTAGTTTGGCCGTTTCATGGTTATCGTGTCACCTGGCATGATGTACTGAACGTTCTGGGCCTGCTCGCGAGCACGCTCCCTTCTTAGGCAGGATGCTGCGATCAGGAATAGCGTCATTGTGCCCAGACACGTAGCTACCCCCAGCCAGGCGAGGTAAAACGACCAGTCGTACCATTGCGCCGTATTGTCCCTTAAAACCTGTGGGCAAAATTTCATCAAAATCTGCTGCGTACGATTACATCTGTCACCTTGGTCACGTGGAAATTCTTGGTTCGATCAGATGCCTGGAAGAATCTTTCTCTGATGGGAGATAAGCGAAATTTATCTCTGTATCTCCATTGCATTTATTGTGATTACTGTGTTCTACAAGATTAACTAGCAATCCACTTCAATTGCACCACAGGGAATTTTTTTGGTTCTTTATACAAGAAAATGTGCTCGACAGTGAGTGATTTCATTAAAAAAATTATAATATTGTATTTGAAAAAATTTTTATGTATTTTGCTTAATTGATCAATTGCAGATGACATTTAGATATTCATGCGTATATAAATAATTTAGATGACTTATAAAGATGAAATGAAAGCTGAGGCAATTTCAGTTAATATTCTATTAACATATAGATTCCTAGTCTTTTGGTGCGATTGACATAATAATTAACAACAATTTTTAACATTTTATAGAGCATTTCGATATTATATTACTAAAAAAAGAAGTGTTTAATTTTAAAATATTAAAACGTTTTATTCTTATCTCTGTTTTTTAAATACTTAAAGATGTTTTAGTTTTAAATTTTTTCAATAAACAAAACACTATGTGTTTCGATTTAAAACGTTAAAAATTGAAATATCTTATTATTCAACATTTAGTTTCGAAAGAAAATAAAATTACTTGGAGTACTTACGTTGCTCCATTGCTGATAATATTCCTCTCCGACGATTTTTTCTTTTTCATAATACTCGACGCCATGCCAGAGGCCCATACCACCAGCACTCAGTAGACCTGCACAATATAAATAGATATATTCTAGTAATATCATATTATATATACGTATAAAAAGTTTTCTGAATTTTAGACATGCTCGCGAATTTACGATTCAATCTTTTCAAACGATCGCTGTCTATAAATTTTATTTGCGAATTTTGATTCGAAATACCGTATCGTTTCCAATAAAACATGTTCACTTTCTTCATATAACAATCTCATGCAATACTCGAAAGTATCCGTTTATAAATATTTAATTCCGAAAAACAACAAAAGAGAACGTTGGGTAAACTCTGAAAAAACATCTTGGGAAGTATACTGACAGGCGAATAACATTAGAATTGCTGTAGCCGTGATGTTCCCTGCTGATCTTCTCCAGCAGCCCACTACTCCTGTCCAGAATGCCGAAAATATCGCAAGAAAGGCGACCATGAATAGAGCTATCACGGATCTCCCCATATCTGCGATAATGATAAAAAATTTTAACGTGCAGTTACGTCACTCGTGCATGCATTGCGATAAAAGAATTACGTCTTCTGTTTCTATATTAATGAAAAATTTATGAAGTTTGATGAAATGAATGTTTTTATGTTTTTATATATGTGTTGTGTGTGTTTTTCCTCCAAGTGTATCGTTCATACGTTGCCAAGTCAATCGTTAGTAAACTTTCCATTCCCGCATAGCAATGTGAATTTTAAAATGTCTGTAATATTATTTATATCCAATATTATTTATATCATAATGTTTGTTTCTGTTAATATAGATTAACATTAATCTCGGTTCAATTTACTCTTCATCTTTTTCTAATTCTTAGAACTGAAAAAAAATGAAGAAATATAAATTGAATCAAGATTAAAGTTTATCTGCATTAGAAACGGGGGGATAAGAGATATTAGGAAGTTTTTGCAACAATGTCGTCTAGATACGGTGAATGCTAGTTACATTTATCCTTTTCTTAATTAATTATTAAGAAGAAGATAATCTGACCTTAGTGTTCATCGTATCTGGATACACGGTATTGCAAAAACTCCCTAATGTCTCACATAGGATTAATTTTTACAATGTCGCCTTTTAATATATGTAATATACATAAATGTATGAAATATTCATACATATACAGAGTGTAACTGAAATAACGCCCATTAATCATATAGTGTTATTCCTAATAAAAAACTGAGACAAAAAGTCCTCTATCATTTTGCAATTTTCGCATTATTTTTTTCAGTTACCCAATGAATAAAATGTCTAAAATCGACGTATAAGACAGCTTTAAGATATTTTTAAGAGTTTTTTAAGAAAAATCTTCAAAATATTTCATAAAGAACACGGAAAGATATCTTAAAATTGTCTTATATTTATCGATTTTATTTATTTATTTGGCAATATTTGGAAATTAATATCTCGTTAACTATTGCGAAAATTGCAAAATGATAGAGGACTTTTCGACTCAGTTTTTTATTAGGAATAATATTGATTGAGTGGGCGTTATTTCAGTTACACCCTGTATATTAGGTGTACAAATTAATTCGGTGCCTTTATCGATGACTTTATTTATCGAGTCAAAACGCCAAGTTTCTTCCGCGAAGGTATTCATCAGTTGCCCGAAAGGTGTAAAGTCATCAAAAACAATGGAGAGATTATTTCGAATATTAAGTGTGTACTTATCCTTAGTGTGAGTAACTTTGAATTATGAAAAAAAAGGCAAATTAATTTGTACATCTAATAAATTAAATACACTACATAGAAATTTGATATTTTAATTTTTTTTACATTCAAGGTAAACTTAAAATTGTCAATTATAATATACACCAAGTATATTAATAAAATTGATCGCGCTATACTTACGTAATCGTGTCATGGCATCGTCAGAGAAGCCTCTGGTTTGGTTTTCTTCATCGGGAATGAAATAATCAATATTCATGCAATGTGTCTCCACGGGGCTCAGATAAGTTTCGACTGTAATAAAAAAAAAACAATGATCATGATCGAATATAAAAATGATATGAACGCACGTTACAACGCACGTTACTATAAAATTATATTGTAAGTCATGAACATAGTTTTTTATTTACTTGAAATTACATTATTTTTCTACAATAGCAAAAAAAACTTGTGCTCCTCATTTTTGTTTGCGAAAATTTATTAATATCACTTAAAAAATATTTTCTCCTCAAAACATTATGAGTTCGCAAATTGCCTTTAACAATTATGAGAAGTAAGAAATGTTTCACCAAGTGGTGCGCGCATATTATACTCTACACTTAATTGGCTAATCATCACCGACGTTCTCATTTCACCAACCGCACAGACACGTGAATCAACGTTCATCTAACGGATGATTACGACATCCAGAATCGAGACGCATTCTAAGCGAGATAAATGCGGAATTCTAGTGAACCGCGAAATGACATTTACATTACACTTGTGAAGATATTACATTAAAGATCCACTTCGTTCAAGAACGAAATATGATTTATTATAATTTGTTACTAAATCAGAATAAAAAAAAGAATAAATAAGAATTAAAAAAAAAAATGAATTGGAATGAAGGAATTTCACATAAGATATTTTTCTAGTCAGAGCCTGAGAATTTGCAGATATTTTCATTTTATCAACTTCTTTTGGAAATATGTACATTTTGGAGATTCTAAGGATAGGATATTTATATGTATACAATACAGAATATCTTAAAAATCTTTCATTGTGATTTCCTATAGATATGTATATAATGAACGACTAAGTGCTGATCGTTACATCCGTTTATTCTCCGGTTGCAAGCGGAGGAGGCGCGAGGAGGCGCGAGGGATCCTTGAAGGTGCATTTATTAGATATCCTCAGGGGATCATGTTCCATGGGGAATTTACTACTGGGATTTATCAGTGTTTCATGATCCCACAGCCCCGGCAGCGTCAACGAGCGTGCGTCTCGAGAAGCATGCGACCCAGAATGCAGCGCTATCACCGGGCGCGAAGTGTGCGGTATGTCTTTACCTGTATACCCTGCAGGAGGGGACTTGCGCTTGGTCTTTCGGCTCTTCGGCTCTTTTACAACGGTACTCCTTCAATGAATCCTAATCCATGAAACCCCACCTCAGCACGTAGGAAAAAGTTGTAAAGCGACCGCGCTTTCGCGATTCCTTTTCCTGGTGAACGTCCTCTTTGATAAACCGAGACAATCGAAATTATTGCGTTCAACAGAAAAGGCCTTACTGTTGTGAAATTTTTTAATATGATTGATTTTGTCCTTAATTCCTCTCATTGAATCTAAATATATACATCTAAATATATGTAAAATTGTATAGGTGCAAAGATACTTTTTCTACTGAATGTGTATAAGACATTGATAATTGTCCATCAAAAGCAGTGTCCTCAAAAAGCCCTCGTGAACTTTTGATTAATTAGATCAGTGTCTTTAATGAGATTCAAGGAGGAATTTTTTAGCGAGAACATATTCGAACGAAATTTTGCTCGAGGATTTGAAATTAAAGTTTTGCACTAATTTCGAGATAAATAATATTTTTTCCTTTGGATATTGTGTATTTTATTTTTCAATTGTAGATTCAATTCTCCTTCGATAGTTGATTGCTGTTTTTTGTTTCATTCTTTAGTTGTGATTGAGTGAAAGTCTTCCGTTGAAAAGAACTGTTGGAAGTAACAAACGGAACTAATTTCAGTTTTTTTTTTTTTTTAATTATTACGATTTCGCTCAAATTTTTCAGACAGTCAACTGACAGTCAACGTTCCGTTATTTATTTTCGCGAAAAATCCTGTGTTCTCAAAAAGAACTCCAGAATTATTAATATATCTTGATATCCTCATTAATGAAAATTATATTTAAATTCTATAATAAGGATATTACACTTTTTTTTTTCATTCAAGTTTTATACATACAATATATATAGCGAGAATCATTCGATCAATTTGACACGCAAAATTCCGTTATCGTTGGACCGGAAGTGAATTTTTCCGGAGGTAGGTATAACTTCATGATCAACCTCCTCAAGGAAACGTACCGTTCGAAATATTTAAGATTCAGGCGACGGACGTTTCCTCGACTCTTTTTGAATCTAGTTTCGCCTAAACGAAATAAGGCGCCATGCCAAGATCGTTGACTCGCGCCTAACTGTACACGCGCTACACTCCTCGCCATTCCGGAAGAGGAATCGTCGGCGACGGTGGCGATGCCGAGCGACCGCGGTCGGCGAGCCCTCGTACTTTTCATCGCGCATCGCGCATCGTCGCGTGATACGAGCGATACCGGCAGGTAGATAAAAGAAACCGGTCGTTGACTGGTTTCTTCGGATTTTTCACGTGTGCATTCGCAATCACACATGGTGACCTCGATTTTCGGCGCTGACCGACGCGACAACGGTATACAAGAGCGTGATGCAAAGTCATCCATAAAAATCCCACGTAATGTGAAATATTATCCAGTAGAGATTATCCAGTTGAGCAGACATGTCCCCAAGAATAAAAAGGATATCTTAAAGTTTGAATGTGATACGTACATAAGGAATTACAGGGGGGGGAGGGGGAGGGGAGTAGCAGTAGCAGTAGCAGTAGCAGTAGCAGAGAGCAGAGAGCAGTAGCAGTAGCAGTAGCAGTAGCAGGAGCGGGGGGGGAGGGGGAGGGGAGGGGGCGATAAAATATATTTCTATATAAAATATAGAACGTGTTAAAATATCAAAGGATATATTTAATACGAAAAAATTCGATTTTTAAAGTTAAATTTTGTAATTCCTCACTTAATATTATTCACAAAATCAACTGCACGTTTGTTTTGGTTTCTTCCCACTGCAAAGGTCAAACACAAATCACGCGACCCTAATAAATCGAAGCTGCCGGAAACAGATCGCCGGAAGAAAACGGCGTGCCGAAACCGATAAGGTCGTCCCCGGCGAATACCTCGGTCGACGAACGGTACCGCGATATACGAGTGATGCATTGATCATTTTGATTGTTTTCCAGCCAAGCGACGAGAACAAACACGAAGGAACCTTTTATGCGTCTGGCAATTTCTTCGTTCTTCGGACAGACCATTGCGGATCGAACGACCGATAGAATCGATTCTCACCGATCCAGCCTTGATACACTCGCCTTTCTTCGCCGTTTATTCTGATCCCACGATACCTGCCGAACAGGTACATTTACCGGCGCGGCGAGAGCGTATTTTCGTTCGTGAACCCGGTGAGAAAGCATTGTCTCCGCCACCTTCAACATCCGCTTTGTCGGAACGCTCACATTTTATCCAAATCAAATCGTCTAGTTTAATCGCTAACCCTGGTGTCGTTTACCGTGACTATTCCGAGATCTACAGAAGTTTCTGTCTCTTTCTCTCGAAGACAGACACAGGTGTTATGTAGGATAACGAGGGAGATTACATTCATGTTGTCCAACTAATGAAGACGAGGCGACTTGTCACTTTACCGCTACACCGTTGTGTATAAGAAAGTAACTGATCGTTGCAGTCTTGACATCCTGACCGTCGGGATTTTGGGACAGCAATTTCACCTGTCCGCAATTTTTAGCAGAGAAGTTTTGCGCACGTAAGGCTTTGGAAGGAAGCCTTATCTCTTGCGATATTTTGCGAAGTCACGCGAAAGAAGTTTATCCCAATAAAATATAACTAAATGTGTATTATAGAAATATATTTTAATGACCATTATGATTGATATTTACAAAGTGGCGCACGAAATGACATACCATTTGACATACCATTTACGTATAATTAATAATACATTTATTTTTAACAAAATTCACACTTAACAGAATTTCTACGAAATACAGAAATTGTGTTCCAAAATTCACTGTTATTGCTGAAAACTTACAGTGTACGTAATGCTTGGTCCACAACTCTACTTTAAGAGACCTTAAGTTATAAGTTGAAAGAGATTAAGATCCAGTTCCACAACTCACAGTTAACTCTTAACTGAGGTTCAACTTATTCATTACCTCTTTCTAATTCTAGAATTGGAAAGAGATGAGAAACAAGTTAAACCTCGGTTAAGAATTAACTGTGAACTGTGGAACTGGATCTAAGTGACAATAATTTCTATCTTTAAACTGTTTAAAAGCATAAATTCTGTGATCGATCGTCACTTACAACTTAGAGCTTACGACTTACGGCCTCTTAAAGCAAGATTATGACTTACGTAAATTATAATTTTCATTAGCAGTGAATGTTAAAACAGCTAGAATTTGCTCTTACACAATTTAAAAACCGATACTCCACGAATATAGTTTTAATGAAATAATAAAAATAGTACGACATTTTATATGCCACTTTGTATTAATTTTCATTTTACAAGTTTTATTCAAGCGCATCTAATCTCAATGACTACTTTATTCCATTTTTTGATCAATCCTATCTAGAGAAATCTCGATCGTAACATGTGACATCGACACACTTTCCTCGCGTTCACCTCAGAATTTTACTGAACACTAAGCATCGCTTCTTCCCTACGATGATTCGCTATTGTGCGAACAACAATAGATTTTATGAGCTCCCTAATATATGCTCGCATCTACACGGCTAGCCATAAAGTACGTTTTCACTTCGTAGCGCACAACGCGTTTTCCCTTCCCGTTCGAAGAATGCGCAACCTGAAACTTCCGGAAGAACTGGAATCACCTGTACCGCGACTTGTATGAAAAGTATACTCGCACGTGTATCTTTCTCCTTTTTTTTTCTTCTTCTTTTAATCTCTGGGTCGCCATGTTGAGAATCGAAACGTGACTTCACTCGCTCGACGTTTTCGAAAATCTAATCCGAAATCTCGATTTCGCGGATAATTGTATGCTTTATCAGACTGTTCAATGTAATACAAAAAGAGATTTCAAAAGTTAATTCTAGAATATGTGTGGCTCTAAAAATAGACATTATCTAAGACGACTTGTACTAACTTGTAACTTCTGGAACTGAAGAGCAAAGTGTGCTGTTTTGCATTCATGATTGTATATTCTTCTTTTATTAGAGTATAATCTAAAATTAGGTCTTATTACGTTACATCTTCTACTTTACATTCCTTGCATAACACGACACGTAGACACAGAAGACCATTTACATATTTATTATATGATATTTTTGTCGTTTAATGAAACCGATCTGCGATTGCAGCACAATTCGATCGTATGCAATGCACGTCCTCGCGACGCTGATGCTTGCATAGTAATTTCAGATTATTATTACGTCATGGAATGAACATTGCATGATCATCGAGATAAAAGTCGATTCGTATGGCGTAAAAAAATTTTTCATCGTGTATATTGATACATTATTCTAATCCACTTTTAGAATTCTCGTATTTAGAATGTATATGCATTCCAGAAAACGCGATAGATTTTTAATCTGAAACATTACTTATATATTATATCAATTATAGAGAGAAACTTTAGGATTAAAATTGATTTTTCCAATACCAATTTATTTTAATTGTTAGTTTAATTGTCTTTCTTTACTTAGAGACAAAATTTATTTAATAAAAGAACGATTAAATTTAATAATTATCGAAGGAACTGATTAGACCAACCAATTTGATCGGACAGCCTTAATATCTTAATTTATACTTTGTGACCTAGATTTGTATCAAAATTCATTTAATCGGCACATATTTCCTGAATGAAACGATGAACATCAGAGTCATTATATGAGATTATGATTATAATCGGGTTAATTACCTTGATTACGGATTTAATTACATTCTCTGTTAATTTCAAATTATGTATCATCGCGTTTTATTACGTATAACTGCGTTTATGTATCATTGCAGTTACGTCTCATTCTTAATTGGTTTAATTATCTACAAAGACAAACATTGTCGAGTTCCTTCGTTTATTATCTTAAAAGTACGTGATACCTCGCTGAACATTTCTGTACGACATATAAATACCATGCGTCATTACCGTAGAAAGTTTCTAATTGGAAAGGCGTTCCAAGCCATAGAGCGTTATACACGATGCGAAGTTACGCACGGGGAGTAAGATTTGATCACATCCTTGTGCGTAACATGCGTGCTTTTATTCCGGGTTTAAATACCTTAAATGTTGGATTCAAGGCAAGACTCTAATTTAATGGTATCTTCTTTTTAAAATCGACGCTACTCTACCATGTCCTTTCTCTTATAACTTATACTTTAAAGTATTTAAACTTTTATCTTATATAAACTTTAAGAATTAGTCTCTATATTTTAGGAAAAGAGATTTTTTTTTAAAATACTACAAAAATAAATTTGCATTTATATCCGGCAAAATTTTTCGAGGAAACTTTATCCTCTTTGCTCACAATCAACCGAAGCTTACACGCAGCTTGTGTTTCCAAAGCATTAACGCGAGCGATTGGCCGATCGATTGGCACGTCGGCTGTTTCGCAACAACTGTGATCGCAACGGTCCACTTACGATGTGCGCTCTGAAAGAAAAAAGATCACCAGAGTCCTCGAATCCGGCAAGTCTTATCGTTTATTAAATAATTGAAGACAAGGATTCTCGCGGTCGATACCAATGTAAAAACTTCGCGCAATTTGATTCGAAGGTAGAATTTCCGTATTTCCGTTATTACTTCCTTCGAAATAGTGTCTGAAAAACCGCGGTGATCGTTTACACGATCATTTTTATTGATTTGTTGAAAAACAAAATAAAACAGCTAGCAGATATACCTGATGCGTTACTTCGTGGCGAATCGACTTTATTTTATGTGTTTCTGTTCATCATAAGTTCATTCGATAATTTTACGTACAATTTATAAAATAATTTAATCCCTTTGATTTTTTTTTACAGTTAAGATAAATAAATTTTTTTAATATTTCGCCAAATTAGGAATTTGTTTAAGAGTTTCCACTATAGGATTTTATTGCTTACAGAAATCTAATACTGACCAATTTATTACTGAAAGACTATAATAAATTACTACTAATTTGGAGTACTAAAAGCACTGAACAACAATGCTTTTAATATTTAAAATAAATAACTTACTAATAAATTGTCTTTTTAGTATTAAACTGATCAGTATTAGATTTTTGTAAGGATTTAACTTGAAAGCAAGCGAATGCTTTAAGCCTATTCTACAATGTGCTTTTTGTTTCCTGTTTTTTTTTCTCCTTTGCAACCATTTTATCGACAATTGTATTTCTTGCTATATATTTCTTGTTTCTTTCGAAGTTCGTTAACTTTTATCTCGAGCGATATAAAACAAAAAACCAGATAAAAAGCAAAAAAACAAGATGTAAATAACAAAAAGCAAGAAACAGGGAACAAAAAACACACAGACTTTAATATCTGTATTTTTTTCTTAGGTAATTGGATCTCAATAAACAAGAAAGAAAGCGTTGGTATTTTATGATCCATTGCGTTGATATTTTTCATATAAAAACATAACGCTTGGCTATGTGAATCCTAGGATGAGAAAGCGCTGTGAGATACACCGGCGGAGTGAAAATGTACCTTTCTCCAAAGATTGTGCGCGTCTGTGCGACTGATTATAAACTGTTAACCTATTACGTCGAATCGGATAACCTACGACATTACGAGATCATAACGTAGAAAGTTTCTTAAAGGCCGCGTAAGAGGTGTCGTTGAACGAGGAACTCGGAAGAATTTGTCGATCCTTATACGATTATTACGGATACCGATCAAAGGCGGATAAGACGCCAGTCCAATTCTTTGCAATTTTCATTATTTGACGTAATTATATAACCTGTCTGCTGACAATGTACTATAAAAATAATAATGTAAATAATTGCATGTTATAAGCAATTTAAAAATTTTTCCGTAACCACCAATATGGAATGATAAAATGCACAAAGTGATGTTGATCTTAATAGTAAATAATTGAATGGTTGATTAAAAGAAAATATTCGTCAAATAAAAAATGACATTTATCGAAATAATTATTAAATCTGCAAATCGTCTCTAAATCTATTCAGGATCTATTCACGCCAAGTTCCTCACAACTTTTATTAAATCATGCATAATGATTAATTACTAAATGAACTCTGCTTGGGAATTCTTACCCGTTGGTGGTCTCTCTTTAGGATAGCATATCCTAAATAGACCTTGAGTCCTTGTGAAGTAATAATATTTCATGTTCATTTGTTCCACCAAATGGCTTTGTTCGGCATGCTTGCTCGCGTATTGCTGTAACAGAAAGAAAAAAATTCCTTGAGCGTCAAGTGTTCAGTTTTAATATTCAACGAAAGTTATACAAAATGCATTATTAACGATGATGAAGTGAAAGGGCAAGAACAAAGTCGCGACGAATAATTCGCCTTGTTGGAGAGAGCTACCGGACGTGTGTTTGCGAATGCAGATGAAGTATATACGCGCTCTTCCTTTCGCGAAAATGTTATTATCGTTAGAAAGTAAGAATACCACGTTCTTGTGATAGAACATCTGTTAGAATCTCTCCCTCTCGCGTTTTTAGCGAAAGAGATGGCGAGCAGCTTTGCCTTCTCAGGATTTATTCTAAATCCTAGTTAATTGGAATTCACGCGAAACTATTTCAAGACTTAATTATAAAAATCCATGGGGCTGAAAATGAACGATATTAAAACGAATTAGTGATATAAAAATCTGTATAATAAATCATAGCGCGATTGATGCTCAAGTTTCGTGAGTTTTGCAATTATATTAAAAAATTGCCGATGGATGAAATTACGAGTAGAGAAAACGACGCCCGCTTTATTTCACGTCACTTCGAGACGTCGATATTCCTCGAAGAGCCCGCCCATGAAGACCATAAGAATCCATATAGAGAGCGTTTACTCGTGCGTATCGACAAGCAAGTTGTTCCGTGCTTTCTTACGTTCGACTTCACACATATCGTCCTCGAAATTTAATGGAATTTCAGATCGCGTAGTAGGCGTGCGTCGATTTTTCGCCTCCATCGGCAGCGGTCCTTCATGGTTGATAGTCTCGCACCGATTCGGCGGGACTCGTCCTCGGCGAGCAGACATCAATGTCGGCTTGAAATCGTTACGATCTATTTTCTAGAAAGTTCTTCTTCGATTTCCCGATTCAACGTCTGGTAGAAAGTATAATGATATATCGCGCTATATACGCGGGAAATCTTAACGCATGAATCGCGATCGTCGCGTCGGCGTCGGCGACAGAAAGAAACATTTCCGCGAGTTGAAAACGCGTGCTCTTTCTTTTTGTATACATGAGTCACTTCCCACGAGGCATTTCGCTCGATCTGTTATCCGCCGATTGCTGATAAAAGGTACCACTGTTTCGCGAAAGCGTTTCTTTCAACGCTCCCAGTCGGTTTCATAAACAATATCAACAGCTCTACGCGGTCTCCGCACAGAGCCGTTTCCACTTGATGGAAAAAAATGTATTAAATTTTAATAAAGATTTGTTTGAATAGTACTAACTTATCATTTACGATAGATAAATGTTTGATAAATAAAAAAAATAATAGTTGAATCAAATTAACCCCTTTATCTTGTATTTAAATATAACATTACATTGTAATGTACGGTCATGGACAGAATGGTTGCAATATTTTTTTTCAATGAGTTTTGGAATAGCCTGCTCATCAAGCGATTGATTTTTATTTATGGATCTATAAGTAAGAACCAATCGATGAGCAGGCTGCATTGCAAGTCTCATTGAAAAAAAAGTGTTACAAGTTACAACCGTTCTGACTGTACTGTATTTAATGTACGACTGTACATTAAATTTGAAGACGTTATCTGTTTAAATTATTTTTTCTATCGATGTTATCTGAAATCAGATGTATATAATAATGTTGGAAAAATAGTCAAATTTTTTAAAGAAATTAATATTGAGAGGTAAGAATTATTTATGTTAAAATGCTCTTAGCTTGAACTTGAAAACAGTTTTTTAACATGATTCCATTAAAGTCAGGTTTGAAAGAGTTAAAGATTTTTGTATCAAATAGATATACGTTAAATTTATAAATATTTATTAAAAATTAGCATTTTTTTTTTTCAGTGTAGTTACACTATTTGTTCAACTTATTTTGGAAGATCAGTTTTTATGATCTGCACATTTTAATTCCCTAATTGTATTAAAAGATTGTTGAAATCAGAATTGTTTTCGCTGAAGGAAAATCAATCTCAAAACATCGATTAGATTGTCAAACATTAGCGACGATATATTTATTACTACAATTTTTATAATAAACCGCTTATTTTTTTATTAAGAAATGTAAACTTTACTTTGTTCTGTAGCAGTGAAAAAAAAATCTAAAAAAATATCAAATTTACGAGTAGGAAATGTAGTCGAAGTTTTATCGCTCTCAAAGCGATTGGTTTATGCGGATACGTGCCTTTGTTACACAGAAAGCAGAAACACGTTCGCGTTGCGTCTGTCAACAGCAACGTCATGTTATTTCTGAAATTCCACTGCCCACGTTTTTCCTCGATTACCAACAGATAATCGTACGAGCGTGACGTACATCGCTGATGCAAGTCTCGATTCAACCTTGGTGAACACCCATGCATGTTCTGAACAATTCTCTCGAAAGAACGCGCAAGGTAGATGATGTACGTTCGCTAGAACGTGTCATTTTATTGTTCTACGTAGACCAAGTAACTTTGTAATTCATGACAAATCCATTAACACAAATTGCATTATTTTTGTTTCTATTGTATTATTGAAACTACTAAGAACCATCGTGATCGACAAACACTCCTAGATGTAAAATCATGAGAGAGAGAAAAGAGGTTCAGTCAAGTTTTCTCATTAATCGCAATCTTAATAGAATTTTGACGAAATATTTTAAAGAATTTTGAAAGAGAAATATTAATTTTTGTCTGTAAAATGTATAGGAATACTCAACTTAAGAAAATGTGTTTTTCTGCGAGCAATAGGTTTGAAAATGCAACACGTAAATCCTCTCTCGTGACGGTACATATCATTTACGCAGAATTAGCGTCACTCGAGATTAGCGAGGAAAGGAAGAAAGGAGAATTTCAATGAATCCTAGTCTCGTCTAGGCCACGCCATTCTGCTTTCACGTTGTTATTTCAACCATTGCTCGTCTCGAATAGCGCGGGAATATCGTTGAGCTCGTCTGATTTCTTTGACATAGAAAGGAAAACCCCTCTTGGGATTCACAATGAAGATAATTATAATGTCAACTATATTATGATAATTATATTATCAAATGAAGAGTTTCAACTCCCATGTGTCTTTCGAGAAATATTTCCTGTAGCATTTTGTCGGTGATTTCGTGAAATCATATTTTCTACATTCTCATCGTATTTCTACCGTAATTGTTCCACGTCAGCAGCGTTGATTTTAGATATATCTTCAATTCGTCGTGACATTTTAACGCAATGGTTGTAGCTAATGATTGTATTCTGGTATGGCGTTTTCATTAGCGGAGGAAAGCGTGATAATTATTGCAACAGTTAAAAGCGATTATGCAAAATACTTGGGTATGCTCGCGGAAATGGACAAAGGATAGCTTTCACTCAACTTGTCGTTCTCGTCCTCGTTTCTGGTATCGAACAAATTGTTATCGACGCCGCCTATATATCAGTTGGTGTAAATTGTCGGGGCATTATCGGTTCGGTTACGGATTCGCGTTAAAAAGGGAGGCCCGTTCACCTCGTACGCGAGATTTTTAGCTAACAAGTTATGTTATGTTGCGTATGGCAACTTTCATTTGAATTTTTCCTCACTGCCGACTAGCTAGCTTATTGGCTGATCGTGTCGCGATCGTTTTTCCAACTCTGTGTGACTTATGATTACACAACTCCCCGCTAAATTTGAATAATTCGCCGTCGCGCATCGATTATTTGAAGGGATCGATTATGAACAATACGGATTTGCACAGGCATCACTATCATTTGAATGACAATTGATGTAATTTACCTTATTTCCGGATGCTTCTAAAGATTTTGTTGCATTAATCTGTCACGCCGAACGGCGAAACGATGCCATAAAATTATTCAATTGACAAATGCAATACTCGTCGATATCCTCGCAACATCGAACAATTCATAACTCAGAGAGTTTAATTTCTTGTTCATAAATTATTTTTTTTAACGTTGAGCAATAGAAATTCTTACATATTTCAATACTTATATACCGGGCATGCACAGTCAAATCCTTCTTATAAATATAGATTTTAAAATTTATTTAACAAAGGTAAAAATTTTGTATATATCGTGAGGGACTATCAGAGTTTAGCTAGTTAACGTTCACTAATTTAAATAATCATGTAATCATTCAAATAATATAAAGTTCTGATACCCCCCCTCACGATATATATTATATTTGAATTGTTATTCATTAGAGCTTATTGTAATACATTATTAAATTGTTAAGAATTTTATGTTACCTTTTTTATTATAAAACAATTAGCAAAACTATAAAAGTATATTAAGTTATAACGTATATAAACGATTTTATTTCAATAGACATTTTCAACTAATAGTCTTAAATTTTTGCTCGGTAGTGTATATTACTCAACACACAAATACTATACTTAATCCGACTTTTGCACAACTTGTCTGTATTGAATACGATCAATGTGACACATTGATTACTATATTGGCTGAAATGTTTTTGCTTTCTACATCTGTCTTCTTATATAAACTCGTGCAGCATGTTGCCGTTCGATGGCGATAAAAATCGAACGCTTTTCTCAAATATCACAAAATCTGGGTGGCATAGATTAAATGAATTATACCGCGTATTGAAAATGGTTGTTTCCGGAAGCGAAATTCGTAAAGTCGCGAACGTTGCACGATGAAAGACGCATCGTCGGGTTCACAGGGACATCTCTGTCGATGGATTCGGACAGAACAGGAAGCATACTCGTGCAATACTCGAGTTTCTCCGAATTGTTTCGCGCCACGAAGTCGCGTTACGCCATTCAACGTCTTTAAAAAGCGCCGCAGATTGCGAGCCGCGGCCTTGAAGAGTCCTCCACATACCACGATCCCTTTAACTTATCGATTACGATCGTGTCTCAATTCTTCGTTAAGAAACATGACTTGTTGGCGAAATAACTGGCGTGACGTGATTTCGTACTTTGTTAATATGTGTATATTTTTTTTCACCCAATATTTATAAATGCGCTGCATTTATGGTACGCGTCAGTTTGCGTTTAAATGGTCTCGAACTCATTTAAAAGTATTATTATTTAAAAATATTCGCTCGCTTTCTTTGAGCGGATTACAATTTCTCAAATATTATCCTGTTTCTCCGCTTATCTTGATGTCGGACAAGAATATCGAAGTGAATTCAGGTGCGCGCATTCCTTTCCTCGCGCGCCCAGCTCGCCACGTCACCTTCATTCTCGAATGAAAGTACAGCGACTATACTTGATGAATATAATGCCGCGTAAGGCGCTACTGTATATGCAGGATGAGTGTTAAACGGACGCCTTTATGGCCATCCGAACAAGCGAGAATACGCGAACGATGTAATCAGCTCATGCCAACGCAACCGAGCCGTCCTCGCGGGCAGGATAATAATATTACACATCGCGTAAACACGCGCGAGAGTTCATTACGAGTAATTCATTATTAAAGCGGGAGCGGCAAGGTGAAAATTACCGCGCAGTCGTAGATACAAGCATCGGATTTATACAAAGCTGAGAAAAATATAATATCTCGCACGTAGGTACATGTGAAATTAAATGTTTTAATTGCTTTTTTTCTTGAACGTAACAAAGCAACATGGAATCATTAATTCGTAGAACTGATTCGACTTTTGTAATCTTGTAACTATACAATGGCCTATAGCCAGAAATAATGTTTCAATTAAAAATCTCGAATGTTATAGTCCTATCAATCAGCGATCTTTCCTCTAAATATCATCGTTTATCTTTCTGTTTTTATTTTTAAATGTCAAGAAGAAATGTCAAAGTATCAGGAAGTAATTCACTTTTTTCATAATATTTTCGAGTATATATAAACATGTATAGTATATAAGAATTTATTCTATAAGAATTTATAGACACGGTCCACTTGATACTGCAAATATTTCGAAATAATTTTTAATTGCCTAATTAATCAAATTTTTTTCTTTCGATTAATCAAATCAAATACTTTGAAACATTTGTAAAGTGGAACGCATTCTATCTTTCATTACGCAATTCAACGAGGACGGAATATGTGAAACCGTTAAGGCGATTATAACTCATTCATTTTGTTAAGATCGTCCTTCGAAAAATCGTATTTATAGTCAGGCCTTACATTTAAGGCTTCCTTAAATTTATCTTTAGGTGCTCAGTAGTCAATGAAATAATTCGTAGAGCTAAGTCTAATAAGGTCTGACTATGAATACGCCCGAGTAGAAATTTGATCCTACTTTCAATCTCTTTCAACCTTATAAACTTATTTTGATGCTTCAACAATCAAATAGTACTTCTTTTAATATTACTTAATCTACAGCTTCTATATTTAGAAAACTAAAAATAGGAAATTTTCCAATAATTGCCATTTACAGACTCAACATAGGAGCTCAATTCATTAGATTAGAACCTATTATAAATTTCTAGAGTCTACATACATCCTAAAAAAACAACAAAGATTCAAAGTAGGATGAAAATTTCGACTCGGGCGGGCATTTATATAATAGTCTCCTCAGCTGAAGAGAATCTCCGTCATTGACGGAGTTTCGTTAATGTTGAGAATTTACGCGCATTTTCCCGTTAATCGACGGCTACCTCGCGTGCTGACGAGGTCGCATCGCGGGGTACGCGGGGGCTGTAGAATTATCACCTCGCGTGCGTGCCACTCGCAGCGGAATAGGCATTGGAACTTGGAACATGCATCCGCTCGCGCCTACTCTCGTCGGCGGTCAGGATGCGCTCGGCGATGGCGACATAACTGTACGCGGCGGTTCTCCCGACACCTTCTCGTCACTCGGGCGAGGAAGCAAGCTTAACCGATCGTCCAGGTCCGGGAATCGCGCGGTTTCCTGACGCGCGAAAGAAAATAACAGAGCGTCACGCTGCGTCGCGAGAATCCCTCGAATCAAATACTGCGCATCCATCTTCGTCGAGAAGTGGATCAGTGGGTGATCTATCGGTCAATCTCTAATCGTACAAAACTATTGGTCCACCAGAATCAATGCGTAAATATTTTAATAAAGACACTCGACTGAGGTGGAAAGTTTAATAGAGAGAGAATTAGCTACCAGCATTCATAAGTCCTAAAAGAGTCCCATATGGGATTTCGATAAAGTATCAGTTTTCAATTTGTAACGAAATTTTGCTGATTACAAAGAGGAACTATTAGAACGGGATCCTTAGGGATCCTAAAAGTCCAGGTGGAATTTCAGTAGAATGTCAAATAAGCTAAAAAA
This sequence comes from Acromyrmex echinatior, assembly GCF_000204515.1. Next base: position 450,323 of record NW_011627099.1, on the reverse strand, counting down.
TGAAGAGAATTTTGATACTATAGGAAACTGATTGAATACGGCGTAACCTTTGTGAATTTCAATTGTTTGAGATAAAATGGAATCAATCACATCTCGTGAAAATGAGATATGGGCGAATTCTTCAGTCGCGCGCGACTGTCCATTTGCGCGGATTTGCTCTCTCTTGCGTGAATCCCGATATTCAACGGAAGCTCATCTGTCGTCTCTCGATTCTCGCGCAAAAGGACATATATGCGTGTATATGTGCAGCCACGTGATCGGTGCACCAAACAAAACTCGTTGAGTCAACGCGCTGAGAATGGGCGCGGCTCGGAATGTCGATCGTTCTGAAGGTACGGAAGGAGAGATGGGTTGGGAGATCGAGACAGGAAAGAAAGAAAGAAGAGAGGAGAGGAGAGCCGTCCCAGCTGGGTCGAGAGAAAGAGAAAAGTGCAAAAAGGAATGGGATACTCGCGAAATGAGATTCCGCTAACGAGATAATCTGATTTAATCGGCGGCGAGCTTCAGCTGCTTAGAACGACCTCGTTAATAACGTCAAAGACAAGAGGTGCATAAGTGATGAGTTTCTTCGCGAAAAATAAAAATTATTATGAAGGCTGAATCCTTCTCTGCGAGTTGGAAATCATCAATCGCGAAGCAGTTGGACGAATTCGTTGTACAATATTCGTTGTATACTATAATCATTCATACCGAATGGATGTGGCGGCACCTACATGCTGGATGACGTATAGAATGTCCACGTGCCTGTTATTTAATAATTCCTATTCTTATATACATCCATGGATATGATTTTTGCGTTGTGCAGGAAGTTACATCACATTGGAATATTTCGCGTGCTGCGTTTTGCGTCAAGTCGTGGCGTAATCACGTAACTCGCGACGCCAACGAATCGATTTATCATCCTATTAAAAAGTTTCTTATGTTAGAACTAAAAATTGTGATGCTGTCAAAAAAGAATACTACAAAAGATTTAAATTTAAATCAACCGAGAGAAACGCAAAAACGTTCAAATTTATTATTGTTTCAAAAAACCTATTACTAGAAAAGAAAATTGTTCGAACATACGAAAAAGACGTGTGATTACTTCATTTAAACAAATATAAAGTTAATTACATCAGTTGCAATCGTTTTGATATATGGCTTTTTAAATCATTGAATAAATGACACGATCAATTGCATTAAATATTTAAAGTGTTTGATTAACTTGATATTTTTGTTATAAAAAAGATAATAGATTAACTTCAGTTAATTAGATAACGTAAACCTCTCAGTGTCGTCTTTAATATTCAAGGTCTGCCATGTTCAAGTTAAGTGAAGTCTCTTGTTTCTTAAAAGAATTAATTAAAGACTTTTAAGCATCCCTCGCTAATATTCTTTTCAACTAGGAGTTTTTTAATTACCGCTGACATCTCGATTCCACGGAGAACTCGTGAGAACAACGTCCGACTTTCAACGACCCTACCCTTAGAGGGTAAACTTGACCTTCGACCCGTACATTCACCCATAAGAAGGACGGCGGAAGCCTATGGGGAATTCTACTTCCTATTTTCCCCTTCGTGAGGAAGAGCACATTTCTCTTTGAACCTCTAATAGAGATTACGCAATCTTTCCATTAATTAATGCTACTTTTCGCTAGCTTCGCTAATTAATAGTTATTTGTAGCGGCCCTGTTTCTAATTATTCGATTGTAGTATATTTCAATTAACAAAATCGTTGTGTGTGGAATAATTTTTTATATCCCTCCTTCCAACAATAAATTACGAACGTCTTAAAATTACTGACGTTTCGAAAAAGCAAAGAAATTACAGACAGAAGTCGTGGGTTTTATTTCGTTGTCGAAATTCTTCTATGCGAGAATTCGATAATATCGCTGCGCATATCTTCGCAACTCTTTGTTTCTATGAATTATCCCGAGATAAGAACTTGCTTTTTTCTTCCATTGAGTGCTTCTATTTGCTTTCTAACATTAATTTATTTAATTATACTTTTCCCATTAAGCAATCGTGAAAATTTTCGTAGTTATCGTAAAAATGAATGAAACTATGTGAACCTTTTAATATGAAATGTTGAATTAATTTAATTAACAGCTTAATCTTTAAATAACTTTAAGTAATTGTATATTTTGACGTGTTTATTTTAAATATAGTTCATCGTTTAAACTGATTGTGGTTACTCGAAAGTACTATATAATAGTAACGATAACACATCATTATATAGAAATTACTATAATGGACCGTTGACTCATTATAGATCGATATAAATATCTGTTGTGTGGTCAGAAATGAGATTATAACGATGTCGGAAATTGTACCCATTAATGCGATTACGTGTCACTATGCACAAACGCAAAAACTACAAAATTGTCGTTATCATTGAAAATAAAGGGGATTGGCGAAAGCCCAAGGATCACAGCTGTGCCGCAGTTTTTTTTTTGTAGCACATTGTATTCACATCCTCAAGGATGCGGAGGAAGTAGAAGAAATTAGATTCACGAGCACGGGCGGCTGATGACAGCTTCGGTCGCCAGAAGTAACGAGATTCGGATGGGATTTAACTTCTGGCAGGAAGATGTCCATTTTCATAAATGATCGAAGCGCTCTTTCAGCACAGGGGCTGTCCGCGTGTGCAGCACTTTCATTAGAATTTGCATAAGGATTCTGTACTGAGATGAGAGCACAGAATCCTACAGTATGGAGAGAAGAGCATCCGCTACCAAACTGAATTAAGCTTCAATGACGTTGATAACGCAACGTCGCGAAAATCCATCATCAGATCCCACGCTTTCGCAATCCACTTTAATTTTTTTTTTCAATGCCTCAAATTGCATACATTAATATAACGCGAGTCCTTGCAAACGAACAATTTCCATTGTGATGCGTTCTCATAAGAGATTCTTCAAAGCGCGTGTACGTAGAATGCTTCATGGCAAAGTCACGTGTTTTATTTACCGGTTGTCGAAATCTCTTCTCGGCCCAAGAATTCAAGGATGCCATATCTTCACGATTTTTTCTGTGAATTATCTTGAGATAAAAATTTGTTCTTTCTTCCCTTGAACACAGGAAAGACATAATGGAAAAGAATGAATTTTATTTGAAATCTTGATGTCATGGAACGATATGTCATTTTTCTGGGTTGTTTTTATTGCTTTAGAAAAATTGGTTACGGTAATATTTCAAATCACACTCAATGCGTTTCTTTGGAATGAGAATTCTTTTACATGATCACATAAAAGAAAATGCAGCGAATGCTTCTTGAGAAAAACTGCGAGAAGCGAAAGAATTTGTTTAAAATAAAAATATAAGTAGAAATGTATTTTATATGCATCCATAAGTTTGTAATAAAATACACACATTAAATTGATTATATTTTTATCAAAGCAGTATATATTATGACGAATATCCTTTTTTACTCGGATACTTATTTTTTCGGATATTTCTAAAGAGTAAAGCCCTTATAATTAAAATCTAGTGTTTAATTAATTTTGCATCCAACAATTATGTCCATTTCATTTCCAGTAAAGATTAATTTTAATCTTGATATAATTTATTTACTACTTTTCTAATTCTCTAAGAATTAGAGAGTACAAACCGAATCTCTTAAAAGTGGTAGAATGCGATAACATGAAATCACTTTGTTCCTTTCCCTTTTCCTTCCATTTTTAGAAAAGGATATTTGGAAAAGGGAAAGGAAGGCGTTGATCAAACGGTATATATATTCAAAATTCGAATGTAATTCGATTTATTAGCTTTTATGTTGAAAATACTTATATGAAAATATATCTCAGCGTAGAAATATACTAGAACTTCGAATACATGTATTATTTGACAAATATTTTTTTTTAATGGAAAGGTAAAGAAGCAAAGTGATTTATGTTATTGCGCGTTTTTTTTACTTTTGAGAGATATATCTCACTACGTAGATATATTTCACTGAGTGAAATCTCGATAGGCAGGATCGACGGATATTCCTGTCAATATCAAAACCTGATACGAACCTGGATCTGAGCGCGCTTGACCTCGGTGTAGAGCCAGTTGTCCGTGGAGAAGGCGATCGCCAGCAGAGCAGTGGCGATTATACCGGTTATGGTGGCAAGAGACAGCGTCACTGCGGAGCACGGCATCTTGATATTTTATCTTCGATATCTTTTCTCGTTCTCTCCTTTCTCTCTTCTTCGTCGAATATCCTCGGTCTCTCTTTTTCTCTCGTCTCTTCCGTTAGCTTCACCTCGCACTCACCGCGATTACGTGGTGATTATTGCTACCGACTGTATGTGGGCATCAGCGCGAAGATGAAGCTGCCATGAAGCGCACCACGAACTGCGAAGAGGAGAGCTGGACCACGGGGGGATTTTGGAGAACGCGGGCACGCGGCTCTCTCGATCTTGCTCGATCTCACGCGAGCACCGGGGGATGAAAAGAGATTCGATAGCGGGGAATCAGGGGGAGGAAGGGCCTCTTCAACTGCCTCTGTGCGTAATATCCACGTACTTCGCTGTCCTTCAGGATGCGCACTTCGTCGCGATGCACATCACACCACCATTCCAGTCACAACGGCAACGATACTAACGGCTTGACTCCCGACTCACCTCGAAGGAAAGCCAGCCGGAGAGCCGGCCGAGAGAGCAAGGAGAGAGAACCGGACCTCAGGTGGGGATGGACTCGTAGCCTCGGGCAGGTATATTACCTGTGTTTTACCTGCAGCGGTGCTCAACGCGCACGACCTGTTGCTGTTGCACCTGGCACCTGGCGCTACTGATGACGCGGGAGAGAAGAATTGTCGAGTCTTATAGCAGGAATTCCTGAGGATATTATCGCAGCGATGTATATCATTCAACATTGTCACGGCGGTACATTTAGCGCGTTTGAATCGAACACGTTTGAATTGGAACGTGTTTCAATCTCGATGTATTGTGACACTTTCTTTGTAAATCGTGATACAAAGTAGATTTCTACAACATAGAAGATCGAATTCTCCAAAATTATATCTGACTCAAGTCTTATTATCATATTCTGCTGTTAAAGATCCGATCGAGTCGTTAGCTTCACTTGGATTTTCTTATGATTTTATATGAAATATGTATTCCTATGAAAGAGAGAGAACGCAGTCGATAATATAGCTATTAGAGTAATACGGATTTCAATATAAAGATATATCTTTACATGCCGATTATCAGATCGTCGCTATAACTCTGTTTAGAATTGGTCGAAGAAAAGCTTAGGAAAGTTGCGAACGCGTTCGACGAAATGAGAACAGTTTCTTCGAGGCTGTGTCCCTGTGTGACCCGCTCCTGCCTCGTCTCTGTGGCGAACGATCCCACCACTATTGTGATATAAAGTCAGCATAAACACCAGGGAAAAGCGTAGGATTCCGCGCATTCTGTGAACTCTCGGATCGTTCGTGATTCACAGGGTATCGCCGAGATCCAGATCGTCAGCTCTTTGCTTTCGTAGACACCTGCATTTATTTCTAAAAAGGGAAGCTTTTTCGCTATTCTTTCTTTAATATAAAATAATTTGCAATAAATTTTTTTTATATATTATCAATATATGAAATGTAATATCAATAGATTGACACTATTAAAAAATAATTTACTTACTTAGGGTTATTCTTATTCTCAAAGTGCAATATCCAAATATGAAAGTGCAATAATTTACATTATTTTATTTTAAAATATGTTATTTTCATAATATTAAATATATAAAACATATAAGGTAAAATGTTCAGAATACTAAAATAGAAAGATTTCTAGGTGATAAAATTGTTGTATATATTATACATATATACATATATGTGTGTGTGTGTGTGTGTGTGTGTATTTATTATAATATAAATATTTTGATATAAATATTATGTATAAACATAATCTGCTTTTTTATATTTATTTGAAATTCATATAAACATTGTAAAATTTTAGAAAATATATTAAAATATATCAATTATATTTTAAAATGGAAGGATCATAAGGCGTACCCAGAAAAGGTGATCCCTTCGCATTCCATGCCTGTTTCAAGGTAGCCTCCATCTTCTATAAATACAATATTATTTACAAATTGTAATAAGTATTCCACGCTTTAAATGCTAATCGGACAAGATATAGACAATTACAATTTGTTCAGATGTTGGTTTGCCTAAGATTTTCTGTTGCTGATTCCACATTAATTCTTGCACTTTCATTTGTTCTTCTGGTGCCATATCGTCAAAATGTTTCGAACAGTCAATCTTATTTAAGTCAATTTTCGGTTCATCAACAATTAAGGCTTCCCACCATCTTTCCATAGCTTTTTCAAGATGAATCTATAAATACAAATAGAATAAGTAGATACTAAATACATTCGAGGATATCGTTAAACAGTTAGATTGAATGTGTTTTACATGAACGCACACTAATTTGTTTCCCAGCTTCAATGCTCCATATAGATTCTTCTCTTCGAATTTTAAAACTAAATTTGCCATTGAAAATGTTCTCCCATTCAGAATTTGCTGATGGAACAGAAGGCTTTCCATCAATCTTAATTTCATTTGAGCTTATGTCAACTTTAATTGTACCTTTGGATGCTTTTATATGTTTTGGTATTTTTATAATTACATCCAAATCATTGAGAGTCTGGGTCCAAGTATAATTTTCCCTTATAGCTCCGTTGTAACTGTCTGATATATGGTTTGTATTAGATTGTACAGAAAATGGTTTAATATTATTGGCTTCATTACATGAATCAATTTCAATTTCCTGCGCCACTGGTGGTATAAGTTTACAATTCTCATTTTGTGTCAGAATTAATTGATTTGACATACTACTGCTGCTGTTTGTATTATCAATTACAGGAAATCCTGTTTTTTGTAAAGATGTAGCATTTCTCCACTTGTACATGGTATTTAATACAAGTTTCTCTGCTATTCCTGGTGGGAAGCCTAATTTTTGCTCAGAGTTCGATTCGACATAAAAGTCTGTGCTGATATTGTAAATTTTATTATGTAAAACAAAATTTTATTTTTAAAGCATTAATACATCTAATACTTACCACCTATGTAAAAATCCAAAAAAAGAATCCAAAAAATTATTGATGTTTTTTTCTTCACGAAGTACGTGTAAAAACGTTTGATCATGATTGGATCCCATGACTGAAAAGTCTACCATGACTGAAATCTCTCTCTCTCTCTCTCTACTAAGTCCTACAGATATTTATTATACTACACTAATTATTAAATGAAAAGGACAAATTATTGGGTCATCTAAAAAGTATCCGCGGTACTTTGTCACTAGATATATGACCATCAACACACATCTAGTGACAAAAAACCGCGGATACTTTTTAGATGACCCAATATTTGCTCAAGAAAATTCAATTATCTCAAACAAACTCACGTTTCAGCTATCATTTCAAATTTCTAAAGATGTTTATCTTAACCTATACTATAACACTCCGACTACTCCGAGTCGTAATATCTAATATGCTGAAAATAATAAAGTAATTGATACATATACTTGATAAAATTCTAGTAAATTCTTTTTCTTAAATTCTTTAGAATCTAAATCAATGCAAAAAATTATCGTCCTCTTGTTTATTTTTGGAAATATTTTAGTAGCATGTAGCATGTCGAATAATGGCAACGTGGGATTTCTTCTTTATTGTATTGTGCATGGTCTACAATGGGCAGTAACAGTAGTTGATTAAGGAGTAGGCGTAGAAATCGACCAATCATATGCCCGTATTCATAGTTAGATCTTGTACAATATTTAAGGTTTCCTTAAATTTATCTTTAGATACTCCACGAATTATTTTATTGGCTGCTGAGCATCTAAAGATAAATTTAAATATAAGGCTTGAAATATACGAGTAATAGTTGATTATTTTTCTCAACTATGATTGGTCAATTTTTACGTCTACTTCTTAATCAACTACTGTCATTGCCCATTGTAGACCATGCATGATGCGTGATCTACAATAACAATGGATGAGGTTGTAAGAGTAAGAAATTGACCAATCACAATTGATTATTCTTTTTACATTCAACTGTGATTGGTCAATTTGTTACTCTTATAACTTCATCTACTACTGCTACTGCCATTGTAGACTATGCATAAAGCTAGTCACATACACTTGCCATATAGTAAGGTTTTCAACCAATCAGGTCGATTGTATGGTTACGGAAAGTGTGTGTCAATAGCTTTAACTCTGTTCTTTTTAGTTCAACTTCTTGCACGATTTTCATCTTTTTTTTTTTTCTATATTGAAGAGAATGAACTGTGCAAGAACTTTAGCTAAGGGCCACTTTCACCAAGCTCCGATTAACTTAACAAGCCTAATAACTTTGCAGGATAACTGAAAATGATATCGAAGAAAAAATGTGAATTGAAGAGTTAAACATATTTCACTAATTATAATTAACTGTAATTTTACAATATATTGAATACAAAAATAGGTTAACAAATATTAACAAATAGCTACTAGAGAGAAATCTTGCTACATAAGTTAGTATTACAAACTTATATTTATAATTTCTCTCTTTGCATTTTTTCTCCGACATCAGCTTCAGTTAGAATCCTGCAAAGTTTAGGCCTGTTAAGTTAATCGCAGTTTGGTGAAAGTGGTTCTAAAAAGAACAGACCAGTTGCACTTTGCAAGTTTATAGGCAGAGAGAAATCTGAAAGACCATGCCAGTCTTCTTTCTGTTAACATCGGATCACCCATACGCTACTGTACACCCATTTTTAATTTTAGAGAATTATTGAAAATGCATGTCTGGAGGTAGTGTATGGGTGATTTCGATAGTAACAGATAGAACGCCGGCATGGCCTCTCAGATTTCTCTTTAGTTATAAACTGTGCAAGAAGTTCAGCTAAAAAGAACAGACCTATTTTATTCTCAACAAGATGGCGCGTTTTACGTTTGCCATCTGATGCTCTCGAAAATGTCAAAGTGGTCTGCGGATGGCTGTCATTTACAAATAAATGTAAATAAATCGAAGTACTGCAGTTTTATCAGTAGTGAAAGAAACAATTATTAACTGTTAGTGAATCTCGTCAAATTACATATGATAATCTGGAAAAAGAATACCGCGGATACTTTTTAGATGACCCAATATTTGCTCAAGAAAATTCAATTATCTCAAACAAACTCACGTTTCAGCTATCATTTCAAATTTCTAAAGATGTTTATCTTAACCTATACTATAACACTCCGACTACTCCGAGTCGTAATATCTAATATGCTGAAAATAATAAAGTAATTGATACATATACTTGATAAAATTCTAGTAAATTCTTTTTCTTAAATTCTTTAGAATCTAAATCAATGCAAAAAATTATCGTCCTCTTGTTTATTTTTGGAAATATTTTAGTAGCATGTAGCATGTCGAATAATGGCAACGTGGGATTTCTTCTTTATTGTATTGTGCATGGTCTACAATGGGCAGTAACAGTAGTTGATTAAGGAGTAGGCGTAGAAATCGACCAATCATATGCCCGTATTCATAGTTAGATCTTGTACAATATTTAAGGTTTCCTTAAATTTATCTTTAGATACTCCACGAATTATTTTATTGGCTGCTGAGCATCTAAAGATAAATTTAAATATAAGGCTTGAAATATACGAGTAATAGTTGATTATTTTTCTCAACTATGATTGGTCAATTTTTACGTCTACTTCTTAATCAACTACTGTCATTGCCCATTGTAGACCATGCATGATGCGTGATCTACAATAACAATGGATGAGGTTGTAAGAGTAAGAAATTGACCAATCACAATTGATTATTCTTTTTACATTCAACTGTGATTGGTCAATTTGTTACTCTTATAACTTCATCTACTACTGCTACTGCCATTGTAGACTATGCATAAAGCTAGTCACATACACTTGCCATATAGTAAGGTTTTCAACCAATCAGGTCGATTGTATGGTTACGGAAAGTGTGTGTCAATAGCTTTAACTCTGTTCTTTTTAGTTCAACTTCTTGCACGATTTTCATCTTTTTTTTTTTTCTATATTGAAGAGAATGAACTGTGCAAGAACTTTAGCTAAGGGCCACTTTCACCAAGCTCCGATTAACTTAACAAGCCTAATAACTTTGCAGGATAACTGAAAATGATATCGAAGAAAAAATGTGAATTGAAGAGTTAAACATATTTCACTAATTATAATTAACTGTAATTTTACAATATATTGAATACAAAAATAGGTTAACAAATATTAACAAATAGCTACTAGAGAGAAATCTTGCTACATAAGTTAGTATTACAAACTTATATTTATAATTTCTCTCTTTGCATTTTTTCTCCGACATCAGCTTCAGTTAGAATCCTGCAAAGTTTAGGCCTGTTAAGTTAATCGCAGTTTGGTGAAAGTGGTTCTAAAAAGAACAGACCAGTTGCACTTTGCAAGTTTATAGGCAGAGAGAAATCTGAAAGACCATGCCAGTCTTCTTTCTGTTAACATCGGATCACCCATACGCTACTGTACACCCATTTTTAATTTTAGAGAATTATTGAAAATGCATGTCTGGAGGTAGTGTATGGGTGATTTCGATAGTAACAGATAGAACGCCGGCATGGCCTCTCAGATTTCTCTTTAGTTATAAACTGTGCAAGAAGTTCAGCTAAAAAGAACAGACCTATTTTATTCTCAACAAGATGGCGCGTTTTACGTTTGCCATCTGATGCTCTCGAAAATGTCAAAGTGGTCTGCGGATGGCTGTCATTTACAAATAAATGTAAATAAATCGAAGTACTGCAGTTTTATCAGTAGTGAAAGAAACAATTATTAACTGTTAGTGAATCTCGTCAAATTACATATGATAATCTGGAAAAAGAATATTTGTTCTTATTGCTGGATATTATATATGAAAAATTTTTACATATAAAATATTTGTCGACTTAATTACAACAAATATTAAATAGTAATTTGCAAGATCTCAGTTTACCATACATAATTAGCGATTCAACTGCAGTGATAACGTTGCCCAAAAAATCTATCTTCGGTTATACTTTGGTATAATTATATTCTGATTAATTATGGCAAGCGTTCCTGGTTTTACATTGGAAACTGCGAAAGGTAATTAGAAATCTAAAAGATAATTTTTTTTTTATAAGAAGTTGTATATTATTACAATTCAAAATTCGCGTTTATTGTACGAGTTCGTTGATAACTTAAATATAAATAAATATATATGTATGTATATATATTAAATATGATTATGTGAAATATAATTGTATAATTATAAATATACAATAAAATATATGAATAAACATTTTTTTCTTTCAGCTATACTGACCGACATTCTGACAGCACTAAATACACCTGAAAACTTGCAAAAGCTTGCAGAAGCAAAGGAAAGTTCTGGCAATGAGATGTTGAAAATGATGCAGTTTGTTTTCCCATTAGTAACACAGATTCAAATGGATATCATAAAAAATTATGGATTTCCAGAAGGAAGAGAAGGTGCGTAGATTAAGAATACATTAAAAGTAAATATGATGAAAAATAGAGTTAAAAAATTAATCATGTGCACACGAAGCAGGTACTGTACAATTTGCGCAGCTCATTCGGGCTTTAGAAAGAGAAGATTCTGAAATAGCACAGCTACATAGTCAGGTTCGTTCATACTTTCTTCCACCAGTTACGATAAACTCTTCGACTGAAGCATCTCTTTAGATTAAAACAAGATCTCATCTAAAAAAAATCCATATATATATATATATATATATATATATATATATATATAATTGTGTGTGTGTGTATATATATATATATA
>NW_011627099.1:409894-436339 GCF_000204515.1 Acromyrmex echinatior | reverse complement strand
TATAGTAAGCGCGCGCGCGTGTATATTTAACAAGAGTGAAAAAATAACTCAGCAAATTTTTTTGAATATGATTGACAAGTACAATTTCAAATGTCCACAAAAAATTTCTTGTATAATAACACTATAAACGCTTGACAAATGGGGAACAATGTGCTTTAATATATGTACATTTCTTATAAATAAAAAGATTCGCCTGTATTTGTCTTGTATGTTAAAAAAAATCTTGATTCATGTTTTTGTCATGCAAATTTAAAAAACATGGGTAGGCAAAACCTCTCTTGTAGACTTGTTATAAATTTATCCTACGAGCGATTGAGCTCTTACATAACTTTGGACGTCGACGCAAATGTTAAATTGAAAGTGGATTAGAAATAACACTGTTATTTCGATTTAAATATCGATGATTTTCGAATGCGATAGAGACAATTCTTATCACTCTTGAGTTTGATTCTTCAGCTATACCAAATCTGCATGAACATGCACATAGTCAATTAAAACCAGAAATCCGGATAGCAAAAACAATACGGATTATTTTCTTAATGTTCGTATCGTTTGGTGGATGCTACTTTCACAGTTGCATTTTCATTTAGAAGTGCCTTGGTGTGCCATAGGTCGCAGTACGTCATTCGTGAATGACTGGCTATATAGCTATATAAGAAATTCGTGTACACTTTGCAACACAGTAGCTGCCCGTATTACGGATTCTCTGTATTAGAAAGCAAGCCACAACATCGAATTTTTTTTACAGACCATAATCGACACATCTTAAGCGTATAACGGTGAACGGAACTCTGTTCGTTACAATGGGTCTGTTTTTTATTCCTGCACTAGAATTTTTTTCTCACTTTAGCCAAATATTAAACATATACCTATTTCACTTTTCCAAAAGTGTACACTAGTTCAGTTATAAAAAACAGACTTATAATGCTTTTGCAAATCATGATTACAGTCTCACGATCTCATTTTTCCCTTTTTTTTTTACTATAGAAAACGCGTGTATACAAAAACGCATAAACTGATCTCAAACTATCAGCTTTACATTCTTTCTCAGCAATAACTTTACATTCTTCCCCAGCAGTGAAGCGATATTGCTGAGCAATCTTTCCCTGAATTGATTTATACATAGAAAATAGATCATATAGAGAAAGAAGTGTATATAAAATCTAGTCGTACTTGGGATTACTTAAGCGTTCAAAGTTAAAACATGATTTGTATTATTATGTTGTACCTTTTAACCATCCAACCATCACTTAATTACCAATATGCCATGCTTCTACTAGTTAATTATTTAGGTGATTATTCCACAATAAAGTTTAAGAAGTGAGTAATACATGCAAAGGGAAATTTAAAAGAAAAAGAAGCAAAAAAGAGACTTTTCCAATGAGCTTTTCCATAAGTGCACTGTAATATAGTTTATCAAAAAGTAACGTTTTAAATTATTAATCAAATTTCATTGATGGGGATGTTTCCTCCGCCTTCTTATTGGTCTTATTCACATCTGTCCCTGCTCATAATTGCTATAAGTAAAATCATATCTCTTTTTACCGTAAACCGAAATCTATACCGTAATAGTACATGTAGAACTGCAGATCACGTTTCGAGGGACGCAGTAATTACAAAGTTTTCGATTGATCGATCAGGCTACGAGAGGAACGGATTAGCCGTAGTTGTATTCGCTGTCCATGGATCCTGTCGAATCTGATTGATTGTAGGACGGGGTGGTGGCGTCACAGTTGCAAATGGATTTGCTGAATATGAGATGGTTGCTGTAAAATCGTTCGTTTGTTAGTATAAAATAACTCTTGTTGCTCACGAAGATAGCTCAATCATTTAAACGCTTTTGAATATATGATGTCCAAGATAAATAAATATCTTAAAAACCTAAAATAGATGTTATTTTTTGATCTGGAAATAAAAAGAGGCATTTTTATATATACAGGGTATACCGCAATTATTGATAAAACGCTCTTGTCTAGATAGAACGGACTAAACTGAGTCGAAAAATCCTCTACCATTTTGCAATTTTCGCAATGTTAACGAGATATTAATTTATGAAAGTAGCCAAATTCGCCCGGCCTACCGCCAAATGCAAGTGCACGGTCATAATGGAATTAATAAAATGAATATATTGCGCATAATGGCAGTAACAATAACCAGTGAAAATAACCATTCAAATGTGCCCCAATATGCATTTTTCTATGTATAATAGCGCTGGTTATACTGAAACAGCTGATCAAATATTATCCAAATTTATTTCTCCTACTGCGCATCTACGGGAGTGCTTCACCGTATTATTTCATCATGTGCGCAGCGAAATAAGACCGTCCTGAGAGATGCACGTTCTTCGTCATTAGGTACATTGTTTACAAGCGACATTAGTATTAACGTGCCTTATATAGTGACGACAAACGCGCACCTTATTGGGCTGTCTTATCTCGCCGCCCACTTACATTTGGCATTCAGACCGGGCGAATTTGGCTATTTTCATAAATTAATATCTTGTGAACTATTTCGAAAATTGCAAAATGATAGAGAACTTTTCGATTCAGTTTAATCCACTATATTTATAAAAAAGCGTTTTGTCAAAAATTGCAGGACACTCTATACATATAATATAAATTTCTTATTTTTTATTTGATAAGATTGGTTGTTCTTTCAAGATATTGATTTGGACTTTCAATTCTTTAATTGTTCGATATATAATTTGACATTTGTTAATTCATTCCACATAAACAAATGCATATTACAAGAGAGAGAGAGAGAGAGAGAGAGAGAGAGAGAGAGAGAGAGAGGGGGGGGAGGGGAGAGAAGAGATAAAATTAAGAATATTTAAAAAGAATGACCTATTTAGAAAAGAAAAGAAAATCTACGTATTCTATTAGAATATCGTAAGATATATATTCGAAGAAAGATTCAAATCACAGTACTCTTAAATAAAAAAATAATATATTCTTGACATAACATGAAAGACATCATTGTAATAAGCATTACACTGCACATAATAGTTATCATGCATTCATTCATGCCATATTTTTAATCATATTATTCATACTCACGAACTTATTTCCAATGAAACGCTATTTTGTAGACATAAAATGTTATAGCGTAAAATATATCTTTTTTATTTCATGATATTTAAATGATTTTTTGCTGAATATTACATTCATTACACTTGATCTTTATGAATTATCATATAATAGGAGTTATATTCAAATAATATATATCAACGAAAGATATTTCGAATACTGGACTTCTCTTTCTCGATTTTTATACCTTCTAGCTACAAATGAAAACTTACCCGCTGGCGCAGGAGCTGATGGCTTAATCGCCGTAGCGCTGACAAGATTATCTAAATTAACAAGTGCAGAGTTTTCTCCTAAAAAGGATTGTGGTGTCTTTTTCACAGCACCGGTGCTGGCAGGAAGAGTTTCAGCCATGCCACCTAGATCGAAAGGATCTCCTCCTGATGATGTACCACCTATTTAAAAATCATATAACTTTATTACATAATTTCAGCACACATTAATGCTGTGTTAATGTTTTACAGAAAAATTTTGTATAACTTAAGTACCGTTGTTCACCGTCTGCGGACTTGCTCCGAGTTTTCCCCTGTTAGTAATCACATCAAATTCGTCTAAATCGCTGAGGGGACTCGTTGCAGCGCCATTGTTTTGAGTAGGAAAGTTATTGAAGCCTGGCCCTGTGCCGTTGAAACCATTGCTAGTACTGAAGGTAGTAGCGGCTGAAGATACTGGTGGCAAATTGAAACCTATATTTTGAGGCGACGATATCGCGAAGCCAATGTTTTGTGTCAAGTTTGAATTGTTGAAAGATGGTGATGGAGATGTTGCGCCATCTTGAGCTCCCTGTACCAAAAAAATTTCAGATCAATATATTATTATAAACATATATATTATTATAAACATTGATAACTCGATGAATTTTGAAGAATAAGTCTACCTGCTTATTCGTTTCCGATTCAGTAGTGGTAGTAGATGGAACTGGTGACCAAGGATCGTTGGTACGAGGTGGAGATACGACTGTAGCAGGAGATGGAGCAGGTGCACGCCATGGATCGATAGTGGCAGCTATAATTAAATTGTAATTTGAGTAATTTCTAGCAAATGATTTATCAAATATTGTAATAAAAGTTCAGAAAAACTTAGAACACTGCTTTTATTAAATATTACAATAAAAATATAAACTAAACATTTTCGATAAGGATCCAAATATAGTGCTTTAATCATTTATAAGAAAAATGGTGAAAAAATTAACTGATTAATTATACCTGAGGATCCTGAGAATTATCGGAAATCATCAAAGACGTAAGAACATGCAAAAAGAATATATAAATGTAGGGATTAAATAAATATGCAATCACATGTAAAGAATATATTGCTGCGTATATATATAATACACTCACTTGGTCTTTGTGGAGGAACAGGCGTCCACGGGTCTATCGCGGGTGATGTGGTACTTGTTGTTGGAACACTCCATGGATCATTCTGTGGCTGTAAAACGAGAATGCTATTATTCTTCCATCATTTTGTTAACCACTCCAGCAAAATGTTATTCCACGCCTATACATTCTCCTAAAGATTTAATGTCCTCTAACATTCATCAGACATACCTTATATATATGAAAATCAGATAAATCCAAAGACTGTAGTGCATCATGCAAAAACGATTTTGTGTTATCATGCAAAGAACGAAAATGAAGTCAACGACACAATTAGTAAATACCTGTGGTCTAGGCGGTGGTGCTGTTATCGGGATACCCCAAGGATCAGTTTGTACTGAAGAACCGCTTGCTTCTCCTAAATTTACATCGAGTAAATCCAACATGTGACTTTGCTTTTCGGATTGCGGAGTTCTGAAATTCACATAGCATTGCCCCGTAAATGCAAGGTCAAACATTTTTTTCCATATCACGTTACTAGATTACATTAGATTCTGTTGATTACTTACTTAAAATCTTGCTGACTTTGACTGAGGGCTAACTGCAATCTGACATCATCGCTGCGTCTTCTTTGTTCTTCTTGTTCTGCTTCTTCTCTAGACATAGCCAAGGCCAGCTGCAGTTGTAATTCTTCCTCTCCTACCGTTTGCGGTCTTGCAGCTTCCAATTCCGCTGGAAAATATATTTATTATGTTAATTCTTATGTAAAGTAATTAATGTTTGCATCTGATATACACGTGAAAAATAAACGAGATATGATAAGAGGATTTACAAACGTGTAAAAATTATCTTGTCCTAGTTGAAGTAATCTTGACTTGAAAGATCTTGACCAAAAGAAGCTTAAAAAAAAACCGCTTATATTATAAAGATGAACTTACTTGTACGTCTAGCCGCTGATTCGGATAAATGACAAGGTTCCCAATCTTGAAACTGAAACATGATAATAAATTTAGTTTTTGCAAGAGTAAATGAAGGTCGACCGAGAAATGTTACAGATTCTGTTCAGTTCTCGGCGCTCACATACTATAAATTTCATTCTGTCTTTATCATTCATTTCTCACAGAAGAATAATGAAATTTACAGCGCGCGTGAGAGCCGAAACCAGATGCAAGCGCAGTTTTTAATCATTGATTTATAACACGCTACTTACATCACTACTAACAGGTGACATTGTGTCCAGACCATCACTTCCAAAACCACTAACCGACTGTGCAAATCTCTCTTTTGCCTTCAATGCTCTAGCCCGCTCATTTCTCAATCTCTCATCATCTTTTAATAAGGCCACTAATTGTTTTGCTTTTTCTCGCACATTAATTCCTTGATCTTTATGCCCATCCATGTATTGAAAATCTATACAAAAATATAATAGGACTGTGTTAAAAAATTTATGGAAATCTCTTAAATAAAGTCAATAATATATCATATATATGAATATTTGATTTTATAAAATTTTATATTATAAAGTAAAACTCTAATGAAATTTTACGTTTGTTACCTTTTAAGGTTTGGATGGCAAAAATATTTTCTTTGCACTGTTGCGCTACCTTTTCACTTCCTGTTTTGATAAGATATTCTAAGAGAACTAAGGCTTTGTATACATGTCGCCAGTTTTTTCCATGATCATTCAATCTTTTCCATAACATTTGCATAATTTCCGTAAATGCTACGACATTGTATGTTAAATCGGCAATTTCTGCCATAAGTGTACTACTTGGACCCCAAGGATCATTGCTAGTAGCTTTTCGTACAGCTTTCTGTAGAAAAAAATAGCAATTATCTCATACTGATATTCAAAATTCTTACATATTTAATTTTATTCATTTTTCTCTCCATTTAACATAATATTTTTAGATTTTCTACTATTATTTTTACATATTAATGGGGAAAAATAACATCAAGTAATACAAAAAGATTTAAATAATCACCTGGGCATTGCTGTAGTTATGGGCAAGATTCATAATATCTCGCCTAATACCTGCTAGATTCACCTGCATGACGTCTTGCCCTTGTCTTCTCATCTAAAAGATATTATCGCTATATGTTACTCAATTGTAGTATTATGTATCTTGATTTTAGAGACCCATATTTATTATCCCATTAATTCCAATATAAAAGGGAACGATCATATATTGATCTAGTACAAATAATTTTATTTACAGGATTTATTATGAAGACTCTTATACATATATAATCTTTCAAAGACCTATAAATTCTTCAACCTTGATCGTTTAATCTTTAATGTACATGGTCTATAATTACTATAATATAAAAATAGCAGGTCAATTATGACGCAAGTAGCATCTGATAATAAATATGGGTATTTTGTTTACATGAAAGCCATGCAATTATAAGTATGCATTACTTTAAATATTACAAACCAAGTAATATAGCACCAAATTATTCAAATTAGCACCAAATTATTAAAATATAAATTAATTTACAGAAATTTTAAAACTAAAACCAAGGCATGCACATTAATCAAATTGTAACAGGCAAATAAAAAAAAACCCAAGTTGCAAAAAAAGATTATTATATACAGCATATTAAAATGCAATTTATATTTACCATAATTTTATTTTAAGATCTATACTTTAGCATAATTTACCTGATTAATTATCAAAAATATGTAAAAATATGCTTACGCATTTTATATATATATGAATTGTTATTGTTTTAAGACACTAAGTGACACTGAGTTTTAAGACACTAAACAATAAAACATAAATATAAAGAATAAAATATAATAAATATAAACATAATAAATATAAAAAGTTATTAAGCTCTAAGAATAAAGAATACCTATATATATATTTTAATATCATATGAAAACATGTTTGTTTTGAGATGTGCCTATATAAATTTATGATTTATACTGTCCGTCTTTCTTTTTCCGTATCTTATCTTTGAGATGAGTGTTATTTATAGTTATATGGAATGTAGTATTAAATTTCAATACAAATTTAAATATCATATTTATACAATATTTAATGTAATACTGACTTGCATAATGTTCATTTGTCATTATCAGTTTTACTTATTATCGCGTTTTGCTAGTAAACATTGCAAACTAATAAAGGTGCATTACAACAAAAATTGGAAAATAAAAATAATCTGAATACATATGTAACACACATAACACAATAACTTCTTGTAAAAAATATCAGATTATCTTTACAAAGATTGATAGATATGATTTATTGTGAAAACACACAGAAATCTTCTAATAATATGCTTTGACATCAAATTATCACGTTATCATGAGTGAGCACAGTTGTTAATTCAACAATCGTGAACATTATTGGCATTTACCTTCTGCATCGCCATTCTTGACTAATGAAATATCGCTGACGTTGTTGATGAAGTTCTAGGTTTTGCCCAGAAATATAGAAAACTTCCGAATAGTCCGAATCACAATAAAAGCCTAGACTATCAGATGATACGATAAATAAGAGAAATTTTATCACACCTTAAATGTATGATTCATCATTCTGCATATGGATGATAATGACACATTAATCTGTTAAATAATGGTATTATGCAAATGAATATTACATGAAATTTTTTATCAAAAAATTTAAACGAATTCTATAAGATTGTGCACATGAAAAAAAAAAGGTAATAGCGATGCACATACCTATGTCCAATACGTTTACAAATTCCTAATATGGCAAAAGATTATACTTTTAGCAATAACAGTAATTAAATAAAAAAAAGAAAAAAATATTGGTTTTAATAGGCACAACTCATAATACTTTTTTTTTTAAGTTATGTATAATAACGTGATTGATATGTTTCGTAAAAAGTATCGCTATTATACGAAAATTGTTTGAAATCTTGTTTCTCACAGAGAAAGATAAAGGACAATTTCATATCTACACGCACATACAGTCAAATATTGATTTAAATTCAACGTATACGTTTAAAGACTACTCAAGCAGAACAACAAGTCATTATGATATCAAAATGATGTCAAAATAACTCCAAAATGATCATTAAAATTATCATTTCTGATTTATTTTAATGTCATTTTGACGTTATCGTGACTTATTGTTCTACTTGTATATAGGCTATCATTGTTTCAAAAAGATCTTGAAGATCCGTGATATCGCGATTTTATAAAAACCAGATACTCATTGTATGCACCTATCCTCATAAGTTTTCGACAAGCAAATCGCTAAAATGAGAAAAGTAAAAACTATAGTTTAAGTTCTTAAAAAGTACGAACTATAGAGAAATCTATCGTTAAGACTACCCTTTTTACAGATGATAGAGCACATGCAAAAAGTTTGTGGAAAGAAATCACTTACACTGATGGAGGTAAAGATGTGCACCTTCCTTTAATGAATTGTACTGCTCTTCTGTAAAAAAAAAACGAGAACTTTATCATTCGCGGCATGTTTCTGTTGTATTCTCTGCTTATCTTATCATAGCAATATGATTTTATTCTTGGAGCAATGTTATCAATTCATCTAACATTAAATTAATATGCGAAAAAATGAATGAGATTGTCTTTGTATCCAAGTATCGCTCGAATTAATAATGCCTCGAGATTTTTAAGTTTGAGGATTTTAGAGAAGTTCATCAATGCCATTAAGCCCAATCTAAAATGTGCTTTTTGCTTCCTGTTTCTTATTTTTTATCATTTGCTTGTTTTTCCTTTTTGCGTTTTACTGACAATCGTGTTTCTCATCTCTTCTGAAGTTCGTCAACTTTCATCTCGGGCGAAAAATAGGAAACGAAGAAATAAGATAAAAAGCGAGAAACAGGAAGGCAAAAAGCACGTTGTAGATTAGACCTTCTGAATTGATGATTTAAGATCTTCAATGGCATTCGTTACATTTGTTCAACACATGAGAGATATCGACATTGTTATTTAAATATTCTATCTCTAATAATCACACATAAGCCTGCCTGCTCCCACTAACGTCTTCTTCTTGAGCTACTCAGCATGACTGTGCTAATCATCACTCACAACTGCAGTTTGCAAAAAGTCAAGAGTATAAACACAGCCAGAGCAAAGAGCTAGAAGCGTTATCTATTACGCGAAACTACAGCGCGAGCTAAGATCCTTTGTAAGGCTTCCTTCTGACATATTAACAGTATTATACATATAATTGACCGTGAAAGTATTGATCATTGTCCCCTCTGTCTTGTTGCACCACTCAATTGACTTTCCATTTCCCGTGTACTAAGCTCACACGTGTTGAGACTGCGATAGTTACGTCGGAATTGGAAAATAGCGACGAGCGATAAACAGTCTGCGGTTTGAGAAACCTTGCAAAACGATCACGTGGGGGAATTATCATTTCAAGGCGTCACGTTCGAAAATTGAGATACTTGCGCGTTTACGTTATCTCGAGCCCATTATCGAGACCCTGATGGTTAACGTGCGTTAATGTGTCAACGCTTAGCGTAAAAAACACGGCGCGTGTGAAGGAGGGATGACAGGGGAAGGAGCGCAGGCAGGAAATTATTGCTATTGTATACAATTGCTGCTAAATCGCCTAAATCGGTTAAATCCAGAGGTCAATTCCATCTTGGCGCGCGGGTGTCTCCTTCGGGTGAACGCTCCACGTCGAAGCTCCGCGGTCGACCTCCTCGCTCGCTCGCTCGTGCGCGCACACCCTCGCACTTCAGAACATGACACGACGCAACGGGAGGAAGACGATGATGGTACGGTGAAAAGAAAGGATGAAAGAAGCGAACAGACGCGCGCCGTTCCGCTCCAGCCGTGACTGGCGGAGCGGCGACGGGCGACGGGCGACGGGCGAGCGCGCTATCGCGCGTATCGTAATCCGTACCCGCCCACCGAGAGATCCTCGTCGCGCAAATAGATGTATATGTACGTGACACGTCAATCTTACGAGGTATTGCCGTTACGATCGAGATCGAGCTTGGGGGAGGCGACGGGCGCGGCTCCCGTTTTTCCGAAGGATAGACAACGTCCGTGATCGTCGCGCAAGATATTCGTGAAACCCCATCGCGTCTATCCGTCCGAATGATGATGATGATGATCACGATGATAACGATGATGACGGTGACGACGACGACGATGACGACGACGGTGGTAAGATATTCGTACTTACCTCGTGCGCGCGGATGGATATCACCCGAGAATTTGGAAACGCGGAGCTCTCGAGAGCAAGACGGGGAACAGGGACAGAGAGGCGAAATAATAAGTAAGACACTTATGACAAGTCCATTCACAGGCACTGACGAATTGTACGATTGCGGGGCAAGATGGCGCTCGAAAATATTTCCGCTCCGTCCGCCGCGCCCGCGCACGAGCGTCGCATTCGTAAATTTCTATTCCGAATAATCCTAATCGTACTTACGTTTCGCAAGGCAGAAACTTTAATTTATTCGGATGAATTTACAATTAGCCAATATGTCGAATAACTATAATACATAGGCTATTCAAGGAATCAGCATTATGCATTATTCTATCTTTACCGTTTTTTAATAAAATGATAAAATAATAAAGATAGAATGATGTACAATAAATATAAGAAGACAGGTGTAATATTGCGTGACAGCTGAATATAATTTGGGGCAAATTTCTGATTAGTAGCAAATTTCTAATAGTTGTCTTCTTACATCTTAAACATAGTTAGAAAAAATTATTTTTTTCTTACAGAGACAAATGAAGAGAATATTATTTTTGAATCTTTTAATCGTTTCTCTTTATTCATTATTATGTTTACAGTAGACTAGATTGATTTTATAAGTAGTTTATATTGCAATCTGATCTCAGCAATTTGTTTCTGTGTACTGTTACAAAGTAATGACGATACATCTTTGAAATATTTCATTCATTATACACATATATATATATGTGTGTATATATATATATATATATGTGTATATATATATATATATATATATCGTTAAGGCACAATAACTTAAAATTGCACTCAGAAGAAATATCCTGAGGGCACTGTTTATCGAGAGATTAATAAATATTTATGTAAATCACATAATGACTCAGAATCAATATTCAAACGCTGTCATTTCATTTGAAGATACATCGCCATTTAAATACTTTTATGAATCATTATACACAAGACATTATTGGTTGATTAATAATTATTTTTAATCAGTCATTTTCATAAATCAGATTTAAAAGAAACACATTACTGAAAACATAACATATATATATATATTATATATACGTATACAAATCACTATTTTAACGCAATTACTTTTTAAGAAAATAATATACTACTTTTGCTATAAATCTCATACTTTCATGACATCTAGTAATTACAAGTTCGCAATAGACATAAGTTTATAGAATCTATAATTGTAATTTATACATAAATTTATAATATTAATTTTCAATAATATTAGTAATGATTTTCTTCATAAAATACAACAGTTTGAAAAAGATTCTGCTTCATTTTGAAGATATTTATTTTTCTCTATAATCGAATGAATCACGTTAAAACTATTTTTGCATCGGCACGTCCATGTTAAGCAAATAAAACTCCACAAAAAAGTAGGTAACTTTGCGACTGTTGTATCGTATGAAATCTCTGCGAGGAAATGTGTGCTTAATTTATGTTTAAATTTTACATCTTTGTATTATAATTTCAAGACTTAAAATAAAAGTTTAGTTCTACATCAACATAAATGTAAGATAAGTGCATCAACAAATGCATGAAAATACATTTCTTAATCCAAAAGAATATATTACAAAAATTGACTATCTATAAATGGAATAACATTTTAATAAACATTTGGTTTTAGCAATGTATAATCATTTACATAATACTTTTGTTCACTTTGCTGATATACAATATTCTATAATAGAATATATTCATAACTAAATTAAATATTTTAACAGCAATAGGTATTCGTTTGACAATTAAATTTCAAATAATTATTTAAAATTTACAATAGAATTCCAAATAAAAATATAATTTCAAGAATATATGATTCAAGTTTCGAAAATTCTATCATATATGTTATATGTATATATAACGATACTAAAATATGGTTAAAAACTTTAAAAGATAATTATTTCTTAAATAAGAAATTTTTGATTAGTTTGTTGCTTTACCGTATTTATCCGTTTATGACAAACGAAATTCAATGTTAAATATAAAAAATTCACTTGTTCTACGATAATCAATAACTTATATATACTGATGAAATCACGTTCATTTTAAGTAAACGAATCATTCCTAATGATATTCTGTAGATGGAGTCACATCGATCATATCGGCGGAGCTAAAAAAAAGATATTTGTATGTGATGATTGCAAAAGAAAATTTGTACGCGATTTTTCGGTTTGCTAATAAAATAAAACTCAACAATAATATAAAAGCACAGGGGAAATCAAAATGCTTCGAAATGTAATGACACGTGTAAATTAGAAATAAACGCATTGTAGATTTTAAATAAATGCTTTTTTTCAGAACATGCGACATGCTTTTTATGTTTTATATTATATAATATTATATACATATATTAAATTTGAATCGAATTTAATTCACGTCTTACTGACAAGAAATTTTTGTAATAATTTTGCTGATTTTTTGAGGATATTATAAAGTATCTTTTGCTTAATTTTGTGCCAATACACAAAAACACAGACAAGTGCATGTATCTTTAAATTCGATTTTAAAATGTGCATACGACTAAATATATTTAAGACGCGAAAAATGAAATTACTAGATCAAAAGTTCATTATAACTTCTCAGTTTCACATATGTATCATTACTTTTAAACATCTACAATTATATGGAATTATTTTGTTCTTTTATTGTTCATTATTTATATAATTATATTGCACACTTTATATAAATAATAAAACAATATAGTGCTGTTTATAAATTAAAATTATTCCTGCCGTTTAATATAAAAAAAATGCATGTAATAGCATTTTAAAAACAAATATCCTATTCATTTCTGAAAAATATAGCAAAAAATGCACACACATTCTGGCAAAGCATACAATACACGAAATATGACTAGTCGAGCTAATTATTAATTTTCTTTTTTCAGTAAAATTAGTAAAATATTTTACAAATTTTTTGGTATGGAATTATAATAAGAAACATTGCCCGATTGGTCATATTTTATCAAGACAACTTTTACATGTCAATTATTAAGGATAGACATAACACAATATCACAAACACTTACAAGACATACATGGGTGCCCTAAGAATAATTTCTTGTAGTCGTCTTTACATTAGTTTGCTGTATAACATATATCAAATATTATATTATCAACTCATGTTATGAAAAAAAAAAAGAAATATGTGTCTCTGTGTTGATCTAACTTGAGAGATTGTTTATTATGTCAATCACAAGTGATTATATTGGACTGAAATTGATGTTAAATTGTGCATGTTTAATATTGCACAAAATTTAAATACATTTGTGAACATTAAAGATGTTAACATATAATATATCTTATTGTTAGTTTTTTTATGACTATGTTCAGTAATTCGTGTAGATGTTCCTTCACCACATAAAGGACGTTATTAAATCGGATGTCTTATATGTTGTTTTTAGAGATTGTAGATGGAAGTGAAAGGGATATATATGAATATATTTATTTACCTCTTGGAACATTTAATATGTATAATGAGTAATCCTATGCCCAGCAATAAGCACAAACTCCCTACAACAATGTAAGCAATGCCAAGGAAAGGATTCTTTCCTCCCAAAAGTGAAGTTGTGCTTAAAATCATCTTTTTCTTTCCATAGAAGGAGGATACTGAAAATGCTGAAAAAAATATTCAAAACATTATCTAATTTCTCTCATGTTTAAATAAAATATATAGACATCTTCAATTTTTTATTTTACAATTTCCAAGCAGCTGTAATTTTATTTCATTATTTTAATTATTAGATTATTTTTATAATTCGATTTGTTTACATTACTTACAATAAACAACTTTAAGAGTGTAGTTTCCTTGAACTAGACCGCTCTTAAAGCCATCTTGAGAATGGTCAATCCTACGATAGAGTTTTCTGAAAGTGGGTAATGCGGCAGTTCTCATCCATACAATTAAATCCTCGTTTTGAAAACCATTGTTTTCTTCATTAATGGGATCCAAATCCCAAATGTGTTTAGTCCAGTTCTTAGGCTTAGCAAAATTCTTGAATACTTCTTTCAAATTACCCTCTGGATTCCTGAATTTGATATTTTTATCGGATGGCCAAGCTATACCAGTTCTTAATAATGGTACTTGTCCACCATGTTTTGCAGAATATAGTGTCAACTCATCGCTAAAAAGCGAATTTGCAATAGCACCACATGGAGCAATGGCTGTATCTTTGTCGTTTATTTTATCATAGGCAAATGGTTCACAATCACTCGAAACAATCTCATGCAACTGTCCTAACAGTTGATTGTCATCTCGAGATTTTACATATCTACGATGATTTTGATAGAAGTTTGTCAGGCCATAATACATGTAAACTTTGCCAGCAAATTCTGAAGTTAGCTCGAAATTTATTTCACATGTGCATGAGCAATTATTACATTCTGCAATTACATCTGCACACTTCTTAGGCAACCCATCATCTCTGGTAATATTGGTGGAGTTGCAGTTAGTATAATCTATAATATGTTCCTTAACTTCATCAGAAAAATAAAGTAATCCTATGCCAACTGGTATAAATGCAACTCCTATCACAAAGAACGTTGGTAGAACTGTACCAGCTGTGAGTATTGGTTGCCAGGCTGGTAATCGTTGTTGCTTAAATGCACTATCTGCGTACAGTTAAATTAGATAACATGTATTACAAATACAAGTATTTCAAAAAATATCAATTACATTTGAGATATATTTTTTGTTTCTTCCTTTGATTGTTTTTACTGACATTATATATTACAGATTTTTTTTTTTCTTAATAAGGGTAACAAAATTATTCAGAGCAAAGATCTTCTACAGATTCATTCTTACGTTATCTCTGTTATCTTTCATATTGCTTTCGTAATTATACAGTTTAGCACAATCACCTCAAAAATTACTTTTTATAATAAGATACCTAGATTTGTTTGATAAATATTTATTGCCTTAACTATCAGCAATTTGTAAATAAAATAGTATGTATAGGATTATGTATTTTCATAAATATTAGATTTGATACTGATTAATACCCCGATTATGCAATTGGTTCCCTTTCTAATTCTTGGCTTCCAAAATATACAAAAGATCAGACCAATTTTACTTAATTTTCGCAGAAATAACGAGATAATTAAATTTTAAAATTATTTATATGTTATTTGAACAATTCGGGAAAATGTGTAAAATTATACTCAAAATTATCTCAACAATCTACAAAATTAATTCGATATCATCAATCGTCGAGAAAAATGCACGATCGTTGAAGATTTATCAGCAAAAAAGTTCATCGATTAAATTAGCAAGATCATTTGGTTCGTTTTCCGACTTTTTAATGATAATTGAAATGCTCACCCGATGGTTTTTTCGATTTATTAGGCACCGCATCAACTTCGCTGATGGACGTCATGATTTAGCAACAAAGTAAATAAATCTCGGTATTTTCAATAACCTAGTACGTATCAAAATGACAGAAAATTGAAAACACGTCACACGTCACTGCGAAATTGAGAATCCATTAGTTAATGACCGTTTTCATTGATCGAAAAAAATAAAGGCTGATATACATGTAGAATCTTAAAGTCTAGTTTCTAGAGTGTGGCTTGGACTGCGATCAGAGAGAAGCCTGAGAGCGGCCATGCCCGGGATTTAGCTGTAGGGGCTCCGCACAATAAAAAAGAACAGAGAACAGAGAATAAGGCCAGTAATAAGTTCATAGTTAATTCTTATATTTGAGGTCGTCTTAAGCATAGTCTTAAGATGCTATAAGCCAATCAGAGGGCCGTATTAGCAACTTAAGACATTACTTAGACGATCTTAAAATAAGAATCGGCTATGAATACCGGCCTATGCATTTCAACCTATCAAAAATAATATGTATTGTGGAATACACAGTTTCTGATAGGTTGAAATTCTTATTCTCTGTTTCTTTTATTGTGCGAAGCCCCTAAGGGCAACTAAATAGGAATATGAGCTATGTTCCAAAATTGATTGCTGTACTGAAAATCTATCACGAGGCCTAGAAAGCCTCACAGGGAGAGAATGGCAAATTGCTTCACATGATCTGTCTCCTCTGATTGGGCATGGGCACAATATAAGTACATATTGTGAAATGGGTATCAAAGCTCCATAAGCATAGAAGAGATTGGAAAAACTGATCAGGTGACCTCTATCTTGATTGGACGTGGGCATTCACGTGATGCAATTGTCACTCTCTCCCTGTGAGGCTCTCTGATCTAGAAGCACGATTGCTCTCTAAGCGCTCAGTGAGCCCTCTAATTGGCATATTCTATTAGATCTAAAAATATAGACCAAACAGGTACAAGAGCTCACTGAACGTTCGGTCGTGCTTTTGGATGCACCTTATTAATCTGTTTTCTGTTCCTACACTAGATTGTTCTAGAACTCTCTTTCTCGAACTCGCTTTAAACAAATATCAAACATATATCTTTCTCACTTTAAGTTCCAAAAGTTACACTATTTCCACAGAAAACAGACCTTATGACTTTCTGAACATACTTTTGTTTTTCCGCAGTTTGGTTGAGGTGAGGGCAGCTGAGGGTCGCTTATCGCTAGCAAGAAGGAAAGTAAGGATTTATTCATTTCTCCCGATCGTTGAAGGATGATTGATTAGTACGGACTCATTAAATTTCTTGATACACATTTTTTCAACATGTTAAAGCATAAATTACCGAAGGATTGGATTATTGTCAACTCTAAAAGTCATCCGGACAGAATATATTACTTCAATGTGAAAACGAATCAATCTTCGTGGATTCCACCATTGAATAACATCTGGGTATTTTTCTCTCCATAATTTATTTTCTGCTGTAATCTGTTGAACATGTTAAGATGCTTTTTTATGCTGGTGCTCGAAAATTCAACTCTCAATATCAGGAATTTTATTTTTGAATTATATTGCATACAAAAATCCATGATTTTCATAATATGCTATAGAATTTTCATATGCAATATTTTTCCGGAATGAAAGCCTTAGACACTGGCCTAGTTTACACTATAATATGTTTAGGCTGCTACCTGTACAATCGGTATCTTTGTTTAATCTTGTAAATTAAACAAGAATATCTATTGTATAAGTAGTGGCCTAATTGAATGATATAAACTAAACATCAAATTGAAATCATGCAGCATCTCATGAAATGATATCATCAAATTTCTTCTTTAGATGTCTTCATTTTAATTTTTAAAAAGTCTTTTAATTCTCTAAAATTTTTATAGACTTCTTCAATAAAACATCAAGAAAAGAAACATTGCAAAACAATGATATCTAAACATAATGCTAAGAAAAAGGAAACATCTAATCAAGATGTCAATCATAAAATTATCGAGACTCCACAAATAAAGGCTGTTAGAGAAAAAGCGTTGCAAAATATAAATACCAAAAATAAATCTCCCTTGTTGTCAGAAGCTTTATATACAAAGATAGCAGGAAATAAGACAAATATTTCTTTAAAAAACTTTCCTTCAAAGTTAAAGGATGATAAATCGGTAATTTCTTGGGCTAAAAATGATAATGAAGGAATACTACAAGTACCGCTTCGTGGAAAACAGAGAAGTTCAAACACATTTAGGTTAAATAAACCATTAAGAAAAGATGCTATGGTTAAAAAACAAAATCAGAATACCGCAGACCAGAAGTTGACAAAAACATTAGAGAAAAGAGATGAAAATATAGGACACCAAGAAATTATTACTCGAAATGCACATGATATTGAGCAACATAATAAGAATCAAAATGTTCAGAAATCATGTAACCAAAATTCAAGTAAATGCAATTGTATAAATATAATTATTATGTCACTATTATAAAAAAGTAAAATTAACTTTGTGTTTAGGAAAAAAAAAGGGAAAATCGTTTTTAAAGACAAACTTGGCACAAGAACGTATGCAAAGACTAAGAACAAATTTGAATGTTGATAAGGAAAAAATTAAGGAAATGTGTAATGTTGACTTAATTATTAAGAAGTCTCCTCAAAAGTTGAGCAGAAGTTCATCTAATTCCAGTAGGTATATAACATAAAATATATTTTTTATATTTTATGCTTTAGTAGAATTGTTTCATATTTTATGCTTTAGTATTTATCAGTAGAGATTCAAAATATTTGTTTCTATACTTTTATATTGTTTATATTTACAGATAGCTTAGGATCAAATGTTTATAAAAATATTGACACACGACTTAAAAGGTTACATATCAGACTCTTAAAAGATGCAACATACGAAAGAAATATTAATACATTAAAAGATGATGATTCACAAACTCAACAAAATGATCAAACAAAAAAATCAAATAAGACTGAAAATACAACAAAGGATAAATTGATAGAACGGGGTGAGCAAGAAGTTTTATATGAAGAAATGGATTGGGAACCAATGAAAGATGAAGAAATTGCTCTTCAGGTATAATCAATATAATTGAGACATATTTTTTAAGCAATCATAACTTATATGAATATATTTTGCCAGTGTGATTATATATCTTGTTTAATATTGACAATTTTTGTTTTATATAAAAGTTACTATAAAAAAATATTGTTTTTATTAAATTTTATACTTTTATACTTTTTCTTAGTATAGGTGGAAGTTGTCAGAACACAACTTTGTAGAGAAAATCGTATAGATGAAACAAATTGTGTGTCAGAAAATGCTGCAGAGTTGACGCAATCTAATAATACAGAATCACACGCCAAAGGTCCACTGTACATTGTTATTGATACAAATGTATTTTTATCAAACCTTGAAATTGTTGAAGAAGCGAAAGATGCAGTATTTAAGAATTACCCACGTCCTTTTATTGTAATTCCATGGACTGTGATATGTGTAAGTATAATGTACAGTATAGTCAAAATTCTATCTTTTTAAAAATTTTAACATACACATTTTTTCTAAATAATTTTTACAAGAATTTTTTACAGGAATTAGATTACTTTAAAGATAATGGAGCTAATAATGAATTATCGATAAAAGCAAGGAAAGCTATATCTTTCATCCACAAGCAATTTTCCTCTAAACATCCACGTGTCATAGGACAAACACGAGAACAGGCAGCGAAAAATCAAGAAGATTTTTCTCTCAATTGTCCAGATGATGAGATCCTTCAGTGTTGTTTACAAATCTCTCAATTACAAAAATCAGTGGCAAGTTATCTTTCTGTCATGTTATTTAACATATTTATATATAAAAGAATAACAATGCTATATTTATTCTTATTTTGTAGGTCTTATTATCTTATGACAAAAATCTCTGTACTAAGGCGATGATATATAATATATTGGCATTGGGACGTCATGATCCACTTGAAAAAATAGATGACCTTGATACGGATGCAGCAGTCAACCGTTTGAGTGACGATCCTGATGAAAGATCTATTTTCGTGGAAGAATCACATTTGACGGATGATATTTTTGAGGATACAAAATTAATTATGAAAAACTTTTTGTCAACAGTATGCATCTTACTATTAGATCATGAACCAGTTTTTACGCCTATGTATCAAATATATAAAACCAATATTTTTATTTCAGATTATTACAAAACAAATGTCAGAAATTTATGGAGAAGCGGAGTGGCACGTATATGTCATTATAAAGCCACCGTGGACTACAATAACTGCATTAAAGTGTGCTATAAAGCACTGGATTGCTGCTATTAGCGAATCATTCCAAAGACGTGATGCTGAATGTCTTCTCAAGGAATTACTCGATACTTTTGAACATACGCCAGGTATATTCATATACATATAATCTACTAAAAAACTACATTTTGCAAACTGAGTATTTAATTTTGATATTTTAGCTGGTGGTCGAAAATTGCGAGATATGGAATATATTATAGAAAAGTGCAGTGATTTAGTACAAATGGTTAACACAGATAAGCACTATGATCTCTTGACAGAAACGTTTAATGCTATTACCGTAACAATTTTTTTTATATTTGAATATATTTTGTTATTATGAGACAGAGTTAAAAAAATTCATACTTTTAGGAACTCAAGAAAAAATGTAAAAAATATTTCGATAATATTGATCTGAAAAAATTACACGACAAAATAGGCATCGCGAAAAATTCCCAAGAACAAGAAACGAGAGCAGAAAAAGTCTTTCACTGTTTCCAGCACATTTATACTTTCGCGCGTGACCTATGGTAAGAATCCCTCTACTTGTGTGCGTGTATGTGTGCATATATACATATAGTGTGATTATGATTGGAAACGAATCTGTGACTCACTGATTACAAGTAAATCGTATTCATATGGAGCCACATGCACCATCATAATATATATGTACATATTATGAAAAAAAAGTATTTACTAATACATATCATCATATTTGAATTATATATTATGTTAATGCAAATATGATATATATTGAGAATACTATTATTTCTTTTTATTTATAATTATTTTATTTTTATTCCATAGTGGTTTGGCATGCAGTAATGCAGGAATGGCATATTCCTTTACCTTCGATTCTGCAAATCCATCATTATCACAAGCATGCGTACAACGTCTGCAATCAGAAATTACTAGAAAAGTAATTGATCTGACACAAAATCTAAATAAGTAAGTTATTTGCTAATATGTGTCGATCTATTTTTACTGATAATATGTAATTTCGCGCCATGTTATTTTGTATTATAGTATATTTATGTATTACTTTTTTTTTTGTAATTAGGTTACTGATGCAAGCTGAAAATTCTATAACACATCAGACATTGGTTAACTTACAGTATAATTTAAATACATTTCTACCTGACACAAGAGATAGAATAATATTTGATGTAATACCTTTGGATGTATATTATTGTGTCAAGTTAAAAGAAGAAGTATTAAAGACTGGTTTAAGACAGCTACAAGAATTAACTTCGCATTTTTGTGCATTAGCTGCTCATACATAGTTGTATGTATTTTGTAATTTACTATTTTTAATTATGTTTGTTATTTATTATTTTTAATTATATTTAAACGAAATATTACTATATATTATAATTACTATAAAAATATTATTATAAAATTTTTATGAGGGTGACTGTATCAATAGTATCAATGAAAATTATTGCAACTTTACTTTTAGATTAAAAATTTTAGAATTATTTTTTTCTTGTTGATTGTATTGCATTTACGAGAAGTGTATTATTTGAGGAAAAGTTTTTTTTGTACCTATGTGTGTATGCGTGTGCGTGTATTAATAAATTTAATATAAGTAAATCTTCTGAAAATGTTTGCATATGTAATACTTTACACATATATAAATATACGTGTTGTGTGTGTGTGTGTGTATGTATGTGTGTGTGTGTGTGTGTATGGTGTGTGTATGGTGTGTGTCTGTGTGCGCGTGTGCGTGTAACGTTTTTCATTGATGCTTTTGGTATTTTTTTTATGACTATATAGATTATGAAAAATTGATTTTATTTTTCTTCTGAATTGTATACAAATTAATGTTATTTTTTATACAGAAAGAATGAGACGACGAATATTGTGAAGTATAATACGATTGTGCAATAAACAGTGGACGATATTTCTTAATACAGTATTAATACAATATATTTAATTTTTATAAAGACTCGCGAAACCTTCAGCAGGGGGTTGAAGCCAATTTTCCTTCGAGTATGATACATGTTTCGTCTCAATCACATGAAAAGTATAAGCGTGTCTCGATGTTTCACTCTTGTTTGGATAAGAAAAATGAACCACTTGACCATGGATAAGAATACAAGATCCTTTGCGTACTGGCACTGGTCTGAAATTACTTAATGGATAACAAGGCGCTGGCCTGTCAAAAATTAGTAATTCTTGAGAATTTGAATCTTTATTTCTCATATAACGCCTATGTGTTCCACTCTGATGTGATCCTGGGGCGATCCATAGACATCCGTTCTCTATTGTTGCATCTTCCAATGCAATCCAAAAACCCACGAGTTTCATTGGTTCAACATATAAATACGATGCGTCCTGATGCATTGTAACTGTAAGAAAATAAGAATTTTGCGTTCAATAATGTAGTTATTTTAGACATATAATATATTTGTGTTATGTCAGATAAATTCATGTGCTTTGCGTTATATTTATGTAACTACAAAGTATATAACTAAAAAATTATTTAATCACCCTCCGAGCCTATTCCAGGATTTTTGTAAATGTACATTGATTGACACACCATCGGTTCTTCATAGTTTAATTGAAAAGCAATTTCTTTGATTCTTTCATCGAACGTGTATTTTCTGAAAGTAGGGTGTAGCCAATGAAGAGCATGACCTACCTGAAAATTATAAAGCCGTAAAATAATTGAAAGTATTTTGAAGTAAGTCTGAGAATTGATTAAACTAAAAAAACAACTTTTTTAAGCTAATTTACTTTGTTTAACGACACTCTTGGATGAACCTTCAATTTTCCGTCTTCTTCCAGAGCTTCAGACTCGAAAAAAATACTTATTTTATTAGCGCTATCCAAAAAATACTTATCCTTATTCTGAAACACACAAGATCATATAATCATTATTTTCTTCATGATATTATATCATTTATAATTTCAGTTGTATAACGTTCACAAAAGATTGTTTCAAAATTAACAAAAATATAGTTTTGTATTTTACAAAATTTATATTTAATAATTGTATATATTCATTTTCCTTGATAAAGTCATCTTCAAATATTCACATAGGAACGTTATACTATCATCTTTGATCAAGTCTGAATCACCAAGTAGCACTAAATATTATACTTTATGTTTTTAAGTTAAATTGACAATTGGTCATATTACCTGTTGTAATTGTATTGTATTAAATATTTTTCGTTCTGACTCAGGTGGCAACTTATTTGTAAATTCTTCTCCGCAAGCTCTCAATTCTTCGATCTCTTCCGGTTGAAAGAAGTCTTCGAAAATGACATAACCATCTTTCTGAAACTTAATTGCAAACACAAATTCATGTATAAACGATATTTTGATATATATATATGTATATATAAGCTAATAAAATAAGGTTATAAGTGCGGAAAAAGATAAAAGAAAACGCAAAGTCGCTTTCCCTTTATATATTATATTCATAAATAAAAAGTTAGATTTGTATATAAAAAAAGAAATGTTTATAAGACATAATAATGTCTTACATAGCCGAACTATCTAATTATATCACAGAGATAACTTAAAGACCGCAACGTCTGTAGGATATCCATATATTTTTGCTGTATAGAGTGCGGAGAAATATTAAAAAAAATATAACAATTTCCGAGATGATTTATGATTTCTTTACTTGGGTTTTGTGACATTAACGTCACGATCATTGAAATTGAGGTAATCTTCAAATAAATAACGAATCGCTCTTTGATTTATTGGCGGGATAAGATAAGTCTGCTCTAACTGCTGGTTCAGAGATCAAAGAAATTTCGTTTCCGGTCATCTGACCATCTGACCGATCCATCGTAGTTTCGTTTCATCGTGATATTTTGAGTGATAGACTGCGACTTTATAAATAGATTACAATCGATAATGAAACCTAAGAATAACCACGGACATTGTCTGCTTCAAAGGGCAAACCCGGATATTTTTTTTGTGTCAACCGAATATGTGTATGAAAACGAGTTTGTCTTAATTATTATATTCTATTCCTATAATTGCTTTGTTTTCTTATTTTGGTACTGTCTATATTCAGCTTTTAAAAATATCTTGATAATTATAATTAGCTTTAAAAATATCTTTCTTGATAATTATAATAGTGTCCCAAATTATTTTACTTTTTTATTTTGAGATAATTTTCAGAAAATTATTTTTATTAATAATCAGTTATCGTCCGCGCACGACGATATATATATATATATATATATATATATCATAGTTTTGTGATTCACGTATCGATATATATAATTCCGCATTGCTAGCTGGCAAGTGTCCTCATATTATCTCACATGCAAGTGCATATCGAAACAGATGTTTCAGAATTGCAAAACGCCATTAAATGAAAACGGAACATCAGCTCGAGTGGCATTTAATTTGCGGAACAGTTTAACGAGCAATTCTCGAAGGGATCAGACATACGGTCGGTATACAATTCGAGTCTTCTTATTCGCTAATCGTTTGATTTACAATTGAACGAATGTTTTAAGAGACCGACAAAAACCGCTGAGAAAAAAAGGAAACTGCATTGCGAAAATCCTAAAAACTCGCATGCCAAAATGGAACATCTTCGGTATATTACATATATTGCAGTCAGGAAAAGCTGAGCGGACGGTATTTTTAGCGTTCGACGCGATCATAAACATTGCCCAAAAGTCATGTCGCGATCGTAGGAAGTCCCGCACTTGTCATTCGATCGAAAACTACGGCGTCTTCCTTGCTCGGTGACGGTTCGGAAACGGCTTCGCAATAAAGACGCCATGGCGGAGGATGCTCGTGGATCACGGATCGTTCCCGCTAGGGCATCTTAAAAAAAAATCGCAATTTATGTGCGCAATTTTTACGTTTCGATTACGCTGAAACGCATTACTGCTCTGCCGCGCAATAATGCATTTCCTGCGATAAAAGAGAAATATTGCTCAACGCGGTAGCAATTTTATTTAAGACAATGATATCTGCAATCCTCTCCTGCTTTGTATTGCCCTCATTTGGCCTTCGAATTGTCATAATCGTTCGAACAAAGAGAGATTATATATTGATCTTTTTAATGACAGCTATATATCAATCACTCTTTTTCTTGAGATGATAGTTAATAATGAAGACGCAAGAAAGACGATTTATAGAATATTTCCATTTTCGAGTTTTGGTAATAATTTCTTGTGTCATATTCAATAATGTTTTTGTAGATTGAAAATATATATTAATGTAATAATTAATTCTTCCATCAATATATTTGAGATTTTTCCAACATTCCTTGTCAAGGTTTATTAAAATACCTATATGTCTGTTGTCCGTTGAGAGTATCATTTAAATATTAAGGTTATCTTTTATATTTATTATTTTATTGAACTGAGGAAGACTAAGTAAAGTCGTTTCCTATATATTATATTTTAACTAATTGAGTGACACTCTAATAAATCATTTTACATTTTTTATCTAATTTTTTGCTCATAATTGACTTTTCTATTACCATTAGTTTTATTAAAATATTAAGCAATATAAGAAAAAAAAATGATTTCTTAAAAAAGTAAGTTGTAAAATTTAACGAGGTTTACAAAATTATATTTAACATTTTACACACACATTTTATTCTCATTTTATTACATGGTTAGATGGTATAAATTTAACATGACAAATATTGGAATTGACGATTAGATATTGGCGGTTTTTCTTTTGGTTTATTATAGTTTTCTAAAGGAAAATAATTTCATCAAGTTAAGAAATCATCGTTTGATTGTTTTAAATTTTGATGTAATTGACGACTCATTACTTTACTTTTGAAACATATCTAATAAGAAAAGATATACATTTTCTCTTATTAGATATATTATAAAATAATTATATCTCATATATCTACATATATATATATATATAATATATTAATATAATTAATTTTAATTCATAATTTTAATAAATTGATTTTATTATTTTATATTTATATTTATACATAATATTATAATACATAATTTATATAAATAAATACATGAGTATATATAAAGTCTATTTTTTCTGTGACTGAACTAATATACACGTTTGAAACTTAAAGTGAGATAGGGATATACAGTGGCCTGCAAAAGTTTCCAGCCAATAAAATTTTCTATTCTAATTTATAAAAAAAAAAGCCTGTTGGTGTTAGTACAAGATGTGAGTAACGAAATCTTGTATTAATACCCGAGAATTAATTAAAATTTTATCAGTCTTTTTTTTATAAATTAGAATACAAAATGTGACTGGCTGAAAACTTTTGCACGTTACTGTATGTTTGATCTTTGG
>NW_011627099.1:282426-409880 GCF_000204515.1 Acromyrmex echinatior | reverse complement strand
TCAGAAATAAAAAAACAGCCCTATAATCATAAACAATTGATTTTTACGATGCCGATTCTTTTGGATTGTGAATATAAGAATTTATCCGTGTATATCGTAAGCGAATTTGCGAGCTAAACTCGTGCAAGCACGTATCGCGTACATTAACGCAAAGTTATAAATGCGAAGCGCATCCCGAAAATAGCTACTATAGCTAGCCGTCATCGACAGGTGGGTGGTTGGGCTACGTCATCCCCCTTGTCGTCGACGTCGCTTTTTCTGGAATTTCATCCGTATATACGAATGACTCAAGCCACCCGTGAAAGCGTTGAATCGCGTGGATAGGAATAGAATGGAAACGCAGAATGAAGCATTGGTCGTTCATTACCACTTTTTCGCCCTCGTCTCATAGCGCGATCGCGAAGGATCAAGGCCAACTTCGTTATTTCGGGTTAATTTGAGCGTGCCAAATCTGCGAGAGCGATGCAAAATTTTCTAAAGCTTCTCCGATTCCGCTACTTATCTTTAGTATTTCAGTTGCACCGACAAAAGATTTTTAAAAAAATCATATACGATGAAATATTATTTAATTTTGTGAAATGTAAAGATTGCTTCATCCGATTAACAATTGTAACTATTAAAAAAAAAATTTTAATTACCGGGCGATGTAATTACCATCTATGTTGTAAACATCACTCGATTAAATACTATACGGCTAAAATAGCGTTGTAGCAATGATGAACGACATAGATTAATGTAGGTCATAGATCAGCGATAGGATGTTTCACGCGATAAAGTATCATCGGTGAGTTCCACTGTAAACACATTTCTTCTTTCATCAGAAATAGCATTTCTGGAAAAAAATCGTGATAAAAATCATGATAAAAACAAAACAATTATTTTCTGTGCTACTTACAGAAAGAATGGTATAATCGAAAACTTCGCGATATCTTAACGCATTCACTTCTCTTGTTTGTGATTATATGATATCACCAAATTTATATAATAAAGCAATACAGAATGTTAGATGACCGTATTTCTTAATTTTTTAAACTATATTTATTATCTTTTCCTCCTACTGCTTCGAGTTATTAAGGAAGTTGTAAGGCAAATGTAATATATTAAGAATTACTTGAAAAAATTACAGATTATTCTAAATCTTGCATTTAAAAATAATACAAAAAAATTAGACACAGTTGACCATCTGGAACAAAAGTTATTTCAATAAAAGGTAATATTTTTTAAATTTGTACTCTAATAGAAATATATAAATAAAAATATATTATAAATGTATTATGAAATAATGATAAACATCTCAATTTTTTTACATAAGTACTTTATAAATTCAAAAATATTTATAATATATAAAGTTACATTGAGATGCAAACACATTAATTGTTTAGTAAATAAACCAAATATTTATTTGTTATAAAAAAAAAATTAATTGGTGAATCTCAATGAAATTTTGCATAAGTCATTTTAGTATTTAAAATAGTTATAAAAAAATTTATTAAAAAATTTAGATTTTTATTATTTTAAATTTTTGTTTATAACTTTATTTTTGTTCATAACAATAATAAAACAATAACAAAATAAGTAATCTATAAAAATGTTGCTTAATAAAAACAGAATATTATGAACACAACTTTCATATGTATGTAGTTTGTTTAAAGCGTAAATATTAATATATGTGTTTTATGTCCTTACAATCTCCTTAACACATCGTTAAAAATTTCAAGTTTTGTCATATAAGCATCTTACAAAATGTTCAAGATGCGTTAAAATTTTTCATCTTTTTCTTTTTTTTTTTGATATCTTATGATATGAAAAATATTATTATTGGAAGGCAGTATTTAATTACTTAAGTAGATCTCTTGCGATGCGATAAAATACGTTATCTAATCACAACGTATCGAAATTGAAAGAAAGATCGGAATATGAACACACTTTTTTTCTCTTTTATATTAGAACAAACAGTTCACTTTTTTCGTTGACCATGAGTATGTAAAATAATGATAATGTTGCTCTTTGGCCATTTTTATCAAGATCTAAAAATAGTCCTCGAAATTTCACAGTACCAAAAAAAAGATATCTTTTGGATTACAATGGTCAAGTGATATGATTCGATAACAATGAATCAAAAATATATCATGAAAAAAATATACAGTTTTCAACATAAAAATAACTACATCTTTTAATTTTTTTCTTTTAATAAACATATATTTATATATGTTGTCTTTTACATTTTTGGATATATTAGGTGTTGGAATTAATTCGTAGCGTTTTTAATGAAAGAATGTTATTTATTTCACATAAGCATTAAAAAATACATTAATGAAAGTACTTCCCATCACTTGTAAAACGCTACGAATTAATTCCAACACCTAATATTATAAATATTATTATTAAAAACAGAAAGCTCATACATTACAACGTTCAAAAAAAGAGTTGTAACTATAAACTAATGAAATTTAAAAAGCAATAATTTAAGAAATTTGTTTGAAAATATTCAAATGTTAAAAAAAAAACTTCAAGATTACATTGATTGTATTTTTTTATCGTTATAAATTGGAAATATTATTTCTTGTTGTCGCAAAAGAATTTGGAAATAAAGAAGAAAAAGAGAGAGTTAAATCTGAACTATTACACAATACACACAACATATATGTATGCATATATATTGTATATACATTTTATAAATGGTGATGTATGATAATAAATGTGATAATATAAAAAATGGAAGTAAGTAAAAAATTTTAAATCAGCGAAATGATGCTACTATGTTTTGATAGAACGACATATTACTCAAATATGAAGATGCTGACCTCTGAATCGAGAGGTCTGGTCGATTATATCAATGTGGCAACTCCGATGACGTTGTTCGACAAATGACTATGTATTGTGTACTCTCGTTTCTTAATTCCTTGATGCAGGATATGTATAGAGGCTTTATATAGAGGAATTAGCGTTGAGAATTTCAATTGTGTGATTCTTTTCGAAGATATCAGTCGTAGAGAATACAAAAAAATCAGAATTCCTATAGAAACATTATGCATAAGTATATTCCTCGTTATATAGCATAAAATCTTGTTAAGGATTTTCGTTAATATGAATTATTTACATAAGTTTTTATATATTCTATATGTTCTAAATAATTCATATAAATTAATTAAACAGATAAAGAGTACTATGCAGTTTTCATATTAAAAAAATAAATGTAAGGTAGAACTTTTTAATGTTCTGAATATTTCTGAAGAAATACAGTAAATTTAAAAACATATAAAACATACAATTCTATACGAACAGCTCGATTTTTTAATTAAAAGTAGATACAATATATTGTAAGAAAATAAAAGATGTATCTCTAATTTCAATGTGAAGAAATAGTTATCTATCTACAATTTCATCGAACAGAAAAATCATATATTGTGGATATTTCATTATTAATTTTTTCTTTTTCCCTTCCCTCCCTCTTTTTCAAAAGAAGTAAGTAACACATTAAAGTAATCTTAAATATTCTAATAACATCACAAAAGAATTACACAGATATGTTTACTCTTATCTATAAATCTTAAAATATAATAATAAATAAATATATATTTGAAGCATTTATCATCCCATGATGAAAAAATTCGTCATTTCGAATTGATCAGCAACCTTGGCGAAGAAAACGATACATTCTTCGGTTTCGATTAAACTTTATTAATTAAATTAGTCCATATCAGCTTTCTCAATGATACAAGACAACGCGAATCTCCTTTCCTTGTATAGGAAGGCGATACGGAGAGACAATTCTCACGAATGCTCGATTCTACGGATGGGACTCACCTGCGCGCGTATGTCCTTCATCTTGGTACACGTGTCAACAATATTCCACGAATTCTGAATCTGTTCGTTGAACACGAGGCAGAGTGAGTCCGGAACACGTCCGCAGCCGAGTGCTCGCACCAAATGACTAGGTGAGCCCGCGGATATGCGAAGTCCGAGTCGAGCTGGCGATTTGTGCGAAGCGAGCGAGACGAGAGTCATGTCGTCCCGCTGGTATCTCGATGAACGAACGATCAGATTTTTCATTTTCCAAAAATTCGAAGGATTTATCACCTGATGAAAAAACAAGGAATCCTCGACGATACGAGGCTATTTTTTTATACTGGACATTTATCTCAAGTATTCGTTCGTCATTCAGATACTGTATCTTCTTCATGAAGATATTGCGTTGTAGTGTAAGAAGATAATCACGTGCAGCACAGTTAAAGTTAATTAACTTCAAACTAATTATTCACGCATCATTTCTGATACTTCACTCATCAAATCTAAATTAATCTCAAGTGTCTTCGGAACTTTATGAAGATATTATAAAAGAAAGGAAGATTTCTCGTTTAAATTAGTTTCTTCTTAATTAAATTTATATTAGTTTCTTAATTAAATTTATTTACCAATACATTAAATACATTCGATACGTTCACTGTACTTTATTATATTTTTAGTTAATATGTAAAAATTAATCTTAAATTATATATATCATAATTATCATAAATATTGCGAATAAAAATTATTTTATGTCAATAAGACGTAGTTTCTCTGTCATTATGAAAATTCACATACATGTGTACACATTTATACAATTTTTACGATAATTAGAAAAGTTATAGCATAATTTATTACAGTTATTAAAACGAGATGACACGAACACAATCGTACAATAAATTATTAAAGTAAGACAACTAATGTTTAAAACAAAACAATGTCTATGTTATTCTTTTATTCTTTTTTTAACCTTAATTATACGCGCATAAGTAATGTATATTATAAATTTTTGTACTATGAATCTACACTCCTTGAGTATTATTTGTGAATCCAATTATACGTAAACAAACAATTTCATGATGTAATAATCTAGATAATGAATGTAACGTTAACTACACGGTTCTTCGCTTATTTCCTAAGCTTCTGCTTGTAAGCTCGTTTCAGAGTTTCAGTACGATGTCCTCTTCACACAGCTCACGGTCAGTCGAAAACTCGGCCGTTCGTAACGAACGTCCAGGAAGTAAAGTTTCGAGAGTCAATCTTTTACAGGTTGCTTCAAAATCAATGCGCCTTAAAAGCGTATTTCTTTAGAGATAAGACTAACTAAATAGACTATCAATAAAATAAATAAATATGTCTTATTACCTTTTGATTTTTCATTTTCCACTTTTGTTTCATTTATATATTAGTTTAAAAAATAT
Organism: Acromyrmex echinatior; assembly: GCF_000204515.1. The sequence continues at coordinate 404,673 of NW_011627099.1, read as the reverse complement.
TATATATACATATTATACATGTGTTAATATAAAAAAATTTATTTATCGTGTAATGTATATAATAACATTATGTTTTTAATTGTACGATATTATACGTATATATTGTATGTTTATTAAGAAACGTACGTCATAATGTGCAACACGTTCCTTTTCATATATATTTTACTTTTATAGAATTAACAAAAATAAAATAAAAGAATTGAACACAGATAAGGGAACTATTATTTTAAAATTAATTTCCTTTATTATAATACTTTTATGTCATGATAAAAGAAATTAGTTTTAAAATAATAGTTCTCTTTATTTATTGCTATGTTAATAACCGAGTTAACGGCGTGATAATTTATATGCTACTCACGTGTTTCGTCTCCGTTTGGACGATCCTGTAGAAACAAGCACCGAGCTAACGGCGAATAATTCCGCGCACTTCGCTTGCGTGGGCTCGCTAATTTACACGAGCAGACGACATGGATTTATTAAAGCCAAATTTCTCTAAATTCTAAAGAAAATTTTCTTTCCCGTGGAAAGCGAAAAAAATTTACGTTCTTATTTCTTTCGTGTCTAGCCTTAATAAATAACGTACTGTATCTAGTCTCTTTTTTCTCACAAATTGGTTTTATCCTTTTGATTTGTCTACAAACGGTTGTGTTTTCATTCCTACTTTTATCTTTCCAATTTCTCTCGTTTCGATCTCATCTCATCATAGAAAATTCATAAATATGACGAAGCAACGCTTTACAATATAGTTATTATTAATATTATTAATTTTTTTATTCGAAGAATTGCCACTTTTTAAAGCACAAAGTAAAGAAATTTTGTTCGTAAATTTCAAGTTGATAGATTAAGTATTTAAGATAATTATTTGATTAAACATATTTGTGTTAAAGATAAACATACAACTAAGTGATAATTAATATAAATGTAATGAAGACGAGTAAAATATTCTATAATAAACTCCCTACTGAACTAGAGCAGTTGAGCAAAGATCAAAAGCCTAGGAATCCTAGAATGTATAAGATTTAGTTAATTGTTTCTGCGTGATTCGTTTGAATCACAATCATAGAAGGAAAGATCGTTGTTACTATTATTGAAGGTCGTATGATTTCAGTAGCCCTATATCATCTTATCATCTATATCTTATCTAGATTCGAAATCAATGAAATAACGCGTGTAAATCAACTTATTCGCAATCTTCCTGCTTTACGATTGTACTTCGTCTGAGATTAAAAAGTTCGTCGTCGTCGACGGGGTGAAGTCCGGTGGATATTCAGGAGTACAACGCGAGAGCGCTATTTGACAGTGAGCCAAGCTCTGTTGACTCGGTTTCTTTTTATACCGTACGGTTTAGCTACGGCATTATTGCGCTATTACTGCCGGGTGTTGGGCATTGTTGAAGCAGTTTGGCGGAGAGGAGAAAAGATAACTCCGGCAAATGAGGCCGTTGTCCACCGATCCGCTGTACGGTAACTTGGTCCGTTCGTCGGATGAAAACTTCGAATAACTTCGTCGCGCGTGTATACGTTTGCAGTATAACATCTTGGTTCGTTGCCAGGTATGTACTCTTTACAGCCTTAATTCGACTCGAATTAATTGTAGCCGCCGCGCGACTCCGCGTCGTAAACATTTGCTGTCGAGAACAGCGGAGTGTGGCATTAATTGTTCGCACGTATACTTGCATAGATAGCGAAGTGTTGCGCATGTTTGTCGATCAAATACGACATGTGAAAACGGAAAATGGCCGCGCTTTTAAATGCAACGTTAAGGGAGAGCATCATTAGAATCTGTAAATTAAAAAAAAAATACGCAGATTGTTTTTACTATCTTTTATCTTTAAGAATAATTACAGTAAACTGTAATTATCTCTTAAGAAAATATATTCGCGCACTATTCATTTCTTATCACTACTTTTATTATTATACTTATTTTTTTTATTATTCCATTTTTTTCATTTTATCCTTGTAACTTCGCGATTATATTCTCATTATATGACTGTAAATAAAAGGAGCGTGGAATAGGCAAGCAAGAATTATAAATTCATAAATATTTAAGTAAACCTAAATCTAAAATATATTTAAATGTACCATTGAAAATGTTATCTGTGTAACGCAAATAATAAACACGGATACTCTCGATCGATGTCGGATTAAATATAAGAGTATCTATAAAATAATATTATTATTTAATATTAATATTATTAATTAGAGAATAATATTATTTACGTTCAATTCGGAGATAATTTGGATCTTGTAAACGCCATGTTCAATTTTGAACAAAATTGATGTGACTATGTTAGATTATAATTTTTACATATATGTTAAAAAATTAAAAAATTAAATATATCTCGAATACATACACAGATAAAACACAGGAGTTCTACTTAAGTTTTTGCGTGCGCCTATGGGGAGGTCATCATATACGTTCGTGTATATATTAAATTGCAAGATGATTATTTACAGGCGTAAAAATTATTTCTTGACCGCGACAATTCTGCATGTAAATTTTATATTTCGGTTCAATATTTCGTCACATTTAAAACTTCTATTATTTATTTCGTATAGCGTGTGATTTAAATAAAAAAAATGATAAATTTTTCTTCATTTTTTATTGTCAGAAACACATTTTTGTAATTCTAACTTATAAACATTTTATATTACTCGATTCTTTTTACTTACATTATTCAGATAGAAGATATGTACGTTTGATTTTTTTACATTACATATTAAATATATTAATACGCAATATAATATATTAAATGTAAATTAAATTACAAATATGATTAAAGAAAGGAAGAGGGAGATAAAAGAAACAAACTTACAAATAAAGATGGAAAAAATTGTATGATAGTTCGTACCGAAGAAATTAAAACTAAAGTAAAAAGAACAAAAAAACTGACTGATTTAAATTTAAAGAGATATAATAGGTCAATGAGTTGACACTTTAGCATTTTGGGTTAACTAATCTGTTTATGTCTTAATTTTTTTTTTCGTCTCTCTCCGTCTATATCAATCTTCAAAGTTACTGATTTTCTTATACATCACAGCATTTCATTAGATAAGTTTGTCACGTAATGATCCAAAAAACTTGCAACACGAGCAGCAATCCTCTCCTTTTACAGCGAGAACTTAGTTGCGCACCTAATATATATATATAATTTATGAGTAATTTATTATCATGTTTAGAAACGGGCAGAGTAATTTTTCAAACCAAAAATTAAAATGATTAGTTTCTAATTAAAAATGTAAAGCTAATAACAATTCTTGAAATATTATGTGATGAAAAAAGAAGAATCTTATGATATTTGAAACTTATATTTAACAGCGTATTACCTACGTGTAAAATAAAAATATAAAATATATAATTATTATTTTTTTACATCTACATTAACATCTTTTTAAGGATGCCAGATTGAGCATCAAATTATTAAATTGCTCGTCAATTTAATTTGTAATATTACTATAGTAGTTTAATTGCATTTATAAGTCCGAAATATCAATTCGATGAATAGTTCAAATGACTACGTATTTAGTACATAAATTCACGTAGAAATTATTTAGAGCATCTAAAATCCAGCTTCGATTGTTATAGACATTAAACTCTTACTTGTTGTGTATTCACATGTACGGTCTTAATAAATTCGTTTATTATTATTACATATTAATGATTTTTATAAAAAAAGTTTGAGAACTTTAACATTAATATATCAATGAGATTTGTATTTTGTAATTTTAGTTGTAATTGAAGAATATAACGTAAAATTTTTTTACTTAATTCTAAGTTACATTTGTAAAAAATCAACTTTATAATAATATTTAATTCGCTCAGAATTAATGATCTCTAAATTGAACAAATTGTTAAATCATTTTTACATTTTTGAAAAACAGAGCATATTGATATATTTTTTTTTATTATGCCAAAACTCATCTCAAATCTGAATTTTATCTCTTTCAACTAAAAATGCCTCATTAAGAAAAGTTATTATCGAATTCGCATGATTATTAATCTGACCAAATGACAATTTTTATTCTTTCACATAAAAAACTTTTTATAATCTAATCTCTTAAGTTCAATTAGGATCCAGTTTGTAATAAAAACATTTAATTGAAATGTTTACGAAGATCAGTGACATAATGATTTTTTATTACATCCATTGGAATCCAATCCAACATATGTTAAAAAATTGTTAATTATTATTTATATGTTTATGAAAATTTAGATCAGTGGTGTAAGGTTTTATTAAAAATTTTGATTTTGTGAACGAAGTTGACACCTGTTGACGAAGAAAATCCCACGACGACCGATTGTCGAACAATCGATGAGAACGAGAACGAGGATTAGTTATGATTACGCATATCGCACGCGCGGTAACCGATTTTCTATTATCGAGATACAATTGCGGGTTACCTGGGTAATAGTTTCCTGGGTACTTTCGGTGATACTCAGTATACGTGAACCGCACAACCTTCACATCTACGTGGAGGGTGGCTTATCGTACCGGCGAGCGATCACGCACAAAGTAAAAGCGAGCTCAATTGTTCGTTACGTGTCTGATTGAACTACCAACGCGACCGAGATTGGGCCTGGCATTATCTCCAGTGACATCCTCCCGAAATTCGCGTACGTCGGAGTCTCCAATTGGTTATTGAGCTCTATTCGAATGACGATTATGGCGCACAATTGATTGCCGGGGTGTGCGTGACTAGCATGTCGTGAAAAATGACTTGATATCGATGCTACATATCGACTTTTTATTATTAGCGATTATTTAATACTTTCACATGAGTATAGCGTGCGTCGTATACTCATGCGAAAGCTTAATTTACTATTACGAGGTGTTCGTTTAAGAAATATCTTTGTTTTACATCTATTAATATCCCTATATTCTTTCTCCGCTTTTGTCATTAATGATCTAATGAAAATTACTTGTATCATTACAATGTAAAATTATCTTAACATTTTCGTTACAATTTTTATGATTCCACTACGATTTGTCCTTTACTTTTGTAATTCTTATAGAAAAAAATGATCATCTTATAATAGAGTAAAATAATAAGGTCGTAATAAAATGATCTTACGTTTTTTTTATTTTGACATACGCATTAAAAAGTGTATTTCGAAAAACTGTAATGCTATAATATTATACATTGTAAATTCTTTTAAAAAATGTGACTCGGTAGGTGACTCGGTATTACATTAAATTCAATCGTATAATTAAATTAAATCTCATTGATCCACTAATGAAATTTTAAACTGCTAAACTTCTACACAAAAATATACTAATTTTGTATAAATGTTGACTTTTCTGAAGAGAAGCTCCATTATGATGATACAAAAGTGATTTGAAATTTTGAACATTTAAAATATTTCAAAAATAGAAATATATCACCAGCGTCTCTTTCTAGATATTAAGACGCATATTTTACGAACAATATCTCACTCATGAAAATTTTATAATAAACCAAAGGTACAAGAGTCCTCTACATCATCGGCCGCGAAGATGGCGTAATGCGCCTGCAGAATCGATTCTTAATCGGTTGTATTGTTTATAGAGGCTTTATAAAGGATGATCACTCATTAATATTACATGTAACACGCGAATACAGTCTGACCCGAAGATTAAATCAATGGTACGTCAGTCGATGTCTCTGAAGTGACCTCCGGGTTATTCGATGTGATAGGAAGGAACACGTGTAACTAATTTTACAACATAATTATATATCGTTTAATTTGCAATTCGGTGAGAATTTTCTTGCATAATGACATCGAGTTCCGTTGCTAGGCAGTTTGCTGAAAATCGCACTTATTGTCCTCGAATGTGGGAGAAATCCGATTAAATTTCACATAGATCCGAAATGATGCAACTGTCATATCTAACTTAAACTAATCTGTCCTAGTAAAAAAAAAAAAAAACAAAATAAATGTAAAATTATACTATTGCACTGATCGTATATATATCTTATTAATCGTTATGTTTATCCAGTTTCTTCGCGAAGTTTCTAGACGAACGTACCGTTCGAAAATCGGCTGGTACCAGATATACTTACCTAAGAATCGGCGATTTATTCACTTTTATTTTTTCACGCGCGCATCAAATCATAGGTTTCCTTTTGGATTCGCGATAACGCGTTTGAGAATAACGCCATAATCGTGCGAGAAGATATAGCGATCGCAGTTTGTTTGCGTTCCTCCCACTAGCGAGCATCCTGTTGTCTATATGTATACAATCGCGTATTGCTTGTATAAAAATCGCGCAATTGTGCATTACAATTGCACACAACTGTTGCGGAGACGTCGCGACTGCAAGAACATTTCGGATCACTTCACCCGACGAGACGGTGTCTTTTACCCTGACCGATACCTCCGGCGGCGGCGGCGACGACGACGACGACGACGACGACGACATCGATTCCTCGAAGCGAGATTTCGATGTGATCGTGACGTAGTCGTGGCAAGAGGAGCGGAGAGGACAATTTGTGGTAGGGACCTCAAACTAGTTGTTTTGATCTCTTTCGACGAACATATCGCGAAGTCTTCCTGCCGTAGTAACACGGTTGACGTCAACGTGGCTACGTGTCTCTCGTTTCCTTCGGCTATTCGAGTCTTCCTTGTCCATCCAAATCCCATACTTCTTCCCATTCACATGTCCGTCGTGGAGACACCCGCCATGCCGCAGCTGTCACGCTCTTGATTACGTTACCAGAGATATTCGTTGCGCGGAAAACCGATATTCGGATCTCTGAAAATCTTTTGCGCTTTCTTCAAAATCTGAAGCATCGCTATCCAACGGGACGGTATTTACGGACGATAATAAAATTCAAGAAAATATTTGATTTTGCCCGAAGGCTTCATTACCGTAGTCGCGGAAACGTTACTTTGCGAAAATTTACAGAGGACTATCATTAACCGAGGAGAGAGATAGTTCCCACGCTCTCGGCGCAAGGAATCCACTACGAGAATAGATGAGCAACATCCCTTCCTCGAAGAGGAATTCGAAGGTTCACAGGGTGAGTTTCGTTGGTCTCCAGATTTACATGTCATTACAGTTCCGAAAAGTGCTGTGCGAGAACTCTTACTTCTTACGAACTTCTCCAAAGAAATCTACGTCTTTCTTTTAATTATAATAACTGTATAATTTTAGCACGGTGATTGCCAATTAGACAACTTCATTTTCAAAGTTATTTTTATATCAGTATGTTTTGTTTTAATATGATTTTTAATTACATTTATATTCTTCATTAAACAATTCAGAGTAAAATTCTTATTTTCTCCTAAAAATAATCCAAACAGCGAACAGCTTAGCATCCATCTATAGATCGCTAACTATGAGGTGATTCGTATTTGGTAGATGACGTGTTAAATTATTCAAATAATAATAATATTAGGTGTTGGAATTAATTCGTAGCGTTTTTAATGAAAGAATGTTATTTATTTCACATGAGCATTAAAAAATACATTAATTAAAGTACTTCCCATCACTTGTAAAACGCTACGAATTAATTCCAACACCTAATACTAAAATGAATGAACAGATTGTGTAAAATGTGACGAAATGCGTTAACAACGCGCTATTCGCGTTCACAGAAATGTTACATTCGGCGATTCGTTCTCGCCAATACGGAAGGATTATATCTTTTTCTACTCCTTACTACCGAGAAAAGATCGAGGTTTCGCGGAGATTGAATTTCAGTATGTACATCTGAGACGCTCTTTTTCGATAAATTTGATAACAATTTTTAGGAAGTATTTATTAATCAAGATATATTTTAATGAGCGTTTGGGGACGCATTTATTTAAGTGATAAACCGTTTCGTTTTTCTTGTCTTGCAAGACCAGGCAGAACCCGTTCAATTATAGTTCCGTTGATTAATATTGTATCACACTAATTTTTCTAATTCTTTTCCTCATTATTTATATATTTTTATCATTTTATATTTTTTTGATCCTATATATGTATATAGAGCGTCTCGAATGTCGAATTAAGTAATTTCTTTAACTGATACTACAGATTCAATCAGAATCATATTGATTAAGATTGTTGAAGCATCACACTTAAATAGTTTTGTTATTAAATATGAAGCTTGGACGTCAAAGGAAAATTTCAACTGAATACATAATCAATTTAACATTAAAGAATCCTTGGATTGCTTTCAATTACAACATTCGCATGTAAAAATTCTTTTCTTGAGATTTCTTTCATCTTATATTATAATACATAATATATTATATGTATAATATAGAATTTTATATATCATTATACATATATATACACACACACACACATATATATGTGTACACAACACACATATATAATCGACTATAAATAAGAATACATATAAGATAGAAGAATGTCAAAATAAATTATATATATATTATCTAAATTATATTCTTATATCTTCTTTTATCTTATACAAATTTTTATTTACACTTAATTTTTAGAGAGAAAAATTTTAAAGGTTATCGGTATAGTACGATAAAAATTTAGAGTAACAGATACGAAATTTGGACACGGCTTTATCTACACGCAAAGATAAATATTTATTTATTAGTTAAGAAATATCGCCAATTATAGTTTCATTATACGATAAGGGAATATCATTATATATTTTCAGTTAATTAACTCCTGTCTCTCAGCTGTGACAAGTATATAAGTTGATATAACGCGATCCGTCGGGAAAAGCCACATTGGCATGTGTTTCCACTGCAAGATCTCTGAGTGACTACATCAGATAAGCGCACGCGCGTATATACAAGTATCTATGGTTTCTGTATATACCTATAGTACGGAGTGACGAATTGCTATCAGATGTTAGCACGATTAAACTCTGATAATACCTCGTGCTATACGCGGAAGCGCGTTTCGACTCTATCGCGGTGATGATGAAGTCGTTACTCAAATTAAGGGAGGAACCAACAGGAGACATCGAACGACGGCATCGCTCCGTGCGAGATGTTCATTTTCATTCCATCGAGTTTGTCGAGCGGTTTACCTAGTGCGGCTGACCGGGTTCTGTTAATTTTGTGCGTCGGAATAACGTATTATTAACGACGATTCGCGATTTTGCGTTATATCTTTTATCTTTCTAACGATAGCGAGTCATAGCGCAACCAAATTTTTTCTCCGTGTTCGTGTAAAACAATGTTCAGTATAAATACGAAATTGTTTAAGGAATATCCTCTGGGAAGCATGAAACTGAGCAGAAATGAACGTTGTTCATGAATAATGCGTGAGCTGGTTATTAATCGCTTTTGAAAAGTATCTTCCCAACATAATTGGAGAACAATTGGACGGAGACGTGCTTTTTGTGTCAGCCGCATACCAATCGAGACGCGGATCGGTCATACCGTTGTATATAAATAGTCGTAGGAGAAAGATAGAGAGAAAGAGAAAGAGAGAGAGAGAGAGAGAGAAAGAAAAAGAGAGAATGCTAACATTGGCGCGTGATTGGTCCCTGAGATCAACAATCTCAGTGAGATTGAGCTGCGCACAATCAAAAGGCCTGTTCTTTTTGGCTGAACTTTTGCACCAGTTTATCTTTCTTTCTCTTCTTTCCTCCAGGAGAGAAAAGGAAGAAAGATGAATAAAAAGATGGAAATAGGAAAACAGAGACCAAAAATTTCAATCTATCAGGAACTGTATTCCACAGTACATGATTTCTGATAGATTGAAATTCTTGTTCTCTGTTCCCCATTCCTTTGATTGTGCGCAGCCACTTATCGTAGTTAAAGGATCCCGCGAGTGTTGATGATGCGTGCGTGACGTTTCTCGACGCAATGTTCGAATTACGAAGTCGGAAGTAAGGGCTGTGAACTGCAGCAGATCGACTAACAAATAGACCGATTATGTTATCTGAAACCATGCGATAACAACACCATTATTGATATCATTCCGCTGATCACCCTATTATCTCTTCAGGTGCGCACAATCAAAGAAATAGTTGTTTTCGACTTCGTCATCTATATATCGAGGAATATTTATCGATATATCAATCATTGACATCATAGGTGCACATCGTTAGCAAACGTTTTAACAATGAAAGAAATTTTAGAAATTTTGAACGAGTATAAGGTATACAGACGAGACCTCTAATTTTAATTGATCGGCAGATTTTTGTGGTTTGTGAATAACGATAATTTTTTATCGCGTCTGAAAAGTGATTTTACAAAATGAAATAAAGCTCCTTCTAAAATAAAACTTCTTTCTATATTACTGTTAGTATACTATCGTGCAAAAAAATTCGATGAAAACATCTAATTCTTAATCTATTAAATTTAATTGTCGCTCTTGCAAACTTCCCAAGAATACAAATAATTATATATATATATATATAGGATAGGAATCTTTCGTTAAAATTGTCTAACGATTTGCACGAGTGAATTGCACCGTTTGCTTAAAGATAAATTTAATGCTATTACGAAACTAAGGCATCCTAATGCGCTCCTTTAATGCATCTGAAGAGGACCAGAACAATTTTCCGGTCTGCATAATTGCGATTTTCTTCATTTAATACCATCGCACAGGCATTATCTTCCAACGTACAGTTTGCAATAATAATTCTACACTACAGTAAAAACAACAGGATGCGTAATGAAAGGTTGAGGCATGCTTATAAAATAGGATGTAATGAAAATGGAGAAGAGAACTCTCTCTTCTTTCATAAAAGTTCTCTCAAGTCGTTCTCGTGATCGACGGACAAAGGATCACTTTGTTTTTCATGTATTTCCTTCGTTTTCAACTCTCTCGCATACTACTTTACGCGCGATAACGCGCAGTTAATATTATCGTTGTTAAGAGTTCTATTTCTATTCTACCCTAGCTTCGTTGTTATTCTAGTATATTCGAACAAACGCGCTTCAGCGATGTCTTTATTTAAACAGAACGCGATGCGTCGACATTTAATTGCTGGAATTAATAATCCATTATAATGCAACGGGTATTTATACCGGATGAGTTACGTGACGCATAATTTTGCCTGTGGATGAACATTCGAGATGGATTTTATATATTTCTCTTCAACACTTTATAATGAACAGGAATTAAAATCTGTATAAGCAACAACTATGCAAACTGGATATCACGGATCGCTTATTAAGATGAGAACCGGATTAGTGATAGAATTAAAAAATTTCACTAATATCACAAATCCGTTCTTGTATATTTGATTAAAATTATCAAAATTTCATAAAATATTTATGGATATTATGAATATTTGTTTATATAATTTTTCAGTATTACAACGTGTGACTAAGACCTTCCAACAATCATGTGGGGCGCTTTATTGGAACCGTTTTTATTTCTCTTTATCCTGAAATTATTTGTTGCTATTGGAAATACATATCCAATTACTGATTCAGAACTTTCAAGGAATAATAATATAATGACGTCCATAAATGATTCAGCCGCAACAGTTACGCCTTATGTATGTGTTTACATATCACCGAATTTAGATTTTTGTAAATTCGTCAGGTAAGTCACTGGAAATTGGAAGAGTTTGTATTTTTCAATTTTTATAAATACATCAATGAATTACTTTTCTCTTGCTCTTGCTGCTTAATCTAAAAAAATATTCATTATATTTATTTTAAGGTTGTGAAGAAAGATTATATAATAATCAAATACACTATAAAACCTTATGATTTTTTTTTGAATCATAAATCTTTCTTTAGTAAAAACACCAAGAACATTAATACGTTTTTATATAAGATTACTGAAACGTGAAAAATTAATAAATTTTTACAAATAATGGTCTCTTATTATTTATTTTCCATTAATAAAAGCTTTATAAATTTATTACAAATTTTATCACTAGAAAAGTTGCATATTTTTAAAAAGTTGTATTTAAATCCAGAAAACTTTGATTTATAATTTATAATTTATACAGTTATAAATCCAAAGAAAATCTCTGGAATTCAGAGCACAAACTATTGGAAAATAAAAAGCACAAGTTAATGGAGAGTAATAAAATGTACTTTACATCACGCCCATTGACGCATGTTCCAGGAGCAAAAAAATTTCAAAATTATCCATTTGTAAAAACTATAATATATGAAATACAAAGATGCATACCGCCGAGGTAAGAATAAATGAATAAATATGTCGTAAATAAATAATGACATATTTATAAATAATTATGTTTTATGCACCTTAATGATACCGCAAAAAATAATGTAGTGATGTAATCAGCTTACATAGTGCTAATACGAGAAAGCGCAAGAAATAAAGTATATTGCATTGGTAAGAACTAAGAAGAACTATTTGTTCCATTTTGCAGATTGCCATTTGTTTTACCTTGGTGCACCGATGAAGATCTTTCCGATAAGAAGAACGAGATCCGCCGGCTTTATCCTTTCATGATAGATGGTTTTTCAAAAGCAACGTACGAATTTCCTATGTATGATTTTCTTAAACAAAGTCGAGTGATGCCAAAATCGGCATAATTTGACATATACACAATGTGTAAATTGATGAATTTAAATGGTCATTAAGAGTCATGTCTAAAGCCTGGTGATATTAGATAAAAAGATATTCTTATTCAGTTTTATTATTTTATCATTTCTATCAAGAATCTCGTTGATAAATCCACAATGTCAAAAAGGACAATAAAAATAACACATGTAATACAAAATTTTTATACATATGAGTATACATATGTAAGAACTGAAGAGTGTATACATTTCGCAAAGATTGACAAGTTGAAAGAATGATTGAGAGTATATAATTTAATGAAAGACTGCAAAGTGAGATGTAATTAAAAATAGAAAGTTCTTTAGCATTAAGCAATGAGAAATTTTTCAGCAATAGATTGTAATAAAAAGCAAAAGTAATGCAATAATGTTATTGCATCAAATTGTTAATTTCATTATTTAACATAACAATACTTTTGATAGCAATATTAATAAAAATAATAAATCAATATTATATTATGTATCAAATTTTATAATATAATAAAATAATCTTGTAATAATCCTAATATAAAATTATTAGGTGTTGGAATTAATTCGTAGCGTTTTACAAGAGATGGGAAGTACTTTCATTAATGTATTTTTTAATGCTCATGTGAAATAAATAACATTCTTTCATTAAAAAACGCTACGAATTAATTCCAACACCTAATATCTTCGTCATTATAATAAAAAAATTGGAAAATATTAAAGATAAATATCTTAATATTATTATTGCTCTTTTTCAATTATGCTTTACAAATTAATTTTGTATATATATATATATATATATATATATATGTATAATTAGTATATGAAGATCGCGGCAAATTGCCTAAACCCTTTCCCTTTGGAAAACTGGGACCTCTATCAGCGGCGTTTTCAAGTATAATTATTTTTCACCGAGTCATGCAAGTTTTAACCCTTCTGCAGTGTAGCTAAAATGAGTCTTCTATTTTAAAAATAGGCTAGAAAAATTTTGTAAAAATAAGTTTCCTAGATATCACAATTTATTATTGTTAAGAAAAACTTGAAAGCGCGCTGGCATAGGTCCCAGTTTTCAGACGAGCATAAATATTACGAGTAGTGGCAGATTGAAGGGGGTTTAGGCAACTTGCATGGTAATTATGCATATGACAAAAAATCGTACAGTAATAAATATAAATTCATTTTATAAGTAAAAGATAGCATTTTAAAGTGGCGTAAATAAAATTGACAAAAAAGACCAATCCTACGGCCAAATTCGTTTTCAACGAATAAAAATACATCGGAAAATGCTTCATTTATTTAGATCTCAAAAAAGTGTTAAACTGTGTTAATGGTGCGTGATTAATGTAAAAATAAATATATAATTCAATAAAATGTATGTGTTGCTGCGTTCTGAAGATGAAATTATCATCACATACATTTTAAATTATTTGTTACCAAACTTGAGTTTAAGTGATATTCAATATACACACAGTTTAGCACAGTTTAGCACAGCAAACTTTGAAACTGTGTTAGGCAACAGATTTATACTTACTTTTAGATTGTGATTGGATATTCTCATACTTAAACTGTAACATGATGTATATAATGTAGATCAACACTTCATAATTTCTTTCTTACATACTGAAGATGATCAAAAATTATAATTGAAACATTTATGTGTATTTTCAAATTGAATTATATATAGTTCTCTTCGCAGTTCCATTTGCATTATGAATATATATATATATATATATATATATATATATAAAGTGTATGTTTGAATATCTAATACCAAGAATTGTATGTACAACTATATTATATTTTAAATTATATTCTACTTTTATTTTTTAATTTCATAATGTTATCAAAACTAACAATAATAAAGGAACGAATGCATTTTAAAATCAGGATATATTATGTATGATGAGATATCGTAAACTCTATAAGAAACAATGTTGAGGATGGCAGACTATGAAATTCGTGGTGATCTGTGAAACACTACGATCAAGAGAGAACATATATCGGATAGTTCTGAGAAAAATATAAGGCTATTTCACAGGTTCACAGGAGAGTCGATGAAGGCGAAAATGACCGACGATGCGCAATAAAGGAAACGTGAGATATCTTACGGTGCATCTCTGATTCGAGTACGAGCTGTTATAAACGACACACGTGCTAAGAAAACCGCCGTTATACATAAAGCACCGAACGTGACAGGAATTTCGACTAAACGAATGAATATTGCTATTCATTCGAACTAATTATTTTGACTTAAATTAGTCATTAAATTAAACAGATTTATAGTTGTAGTGTTATCAAGAAGTTATAGTTATGAGATTTTACGTTAAAAAAGTTTATATTTATATCCTTATTTACATTTTTAGATATCTTCATTTATTGTGTTGCGAAACCCGACACCGAGAATCGTGTAATCAGTGTATTTAAATTAAAAATACATTATAACATTGTTAAATTACTTATATGTTAAGATATTTTTGCGTACTATTTTATCATATGTTTTGCATAATTCAATAAAGATTTCTTTAAATATATGTTTTTATAATTAATGTATGGTTTTTATTATAGAAGATATTGATACCCAGTTCGATCTCTCGACTTCTGAACTTCTGACGAAGGACTTCAATAATATATATATTCTATATTATGATTAATATGTTTTGAAGTGTTTAAACTTCTTCAGAAAAAGAACGTAAGAGCAAATTGCAAAAATGGCACCGATTAAAACTGGGATTCCAATTAAAACTGAACTTGGCCTTTTATCTAACATATATTATCATTTGTTTAATTAAAATTTAATTATTTTGTGAAATAATAGAAGGCATGCTTTCTTAAATATAACAAAAAATTTAGAATTATAAAAATCATTTTTATTGCACAAAGATTTTGATACAATAGTACCACATAAGAGATATTAAATTTACGGAATAATAAAAAATACAAACTTAAAAGTTCGTCTAGAATAAAAAAGCACTGAAGATTTCTAATCAATCAAACATATTACAGTTACATGTTTTAATTCTAGATTTTAGTCTCCTTTGAAGAAGCATGTAATAAGAATTCGTCGTCTGTGTGCAAAAATAATTTTACCGCTTTAGAAATGTACATTTAAAATTATTTGTATTTAGGAATCGACTAAAAAAGGAGACCAAAAAGAAATTGTGCTATACATTTGAATTGTGCTTTAACTTTTACTATTTTAAATTCTTAAAACTAGAAAAAAATAAAGAGTAAGTTAAATCAAAGTTAAAGTTGAAAACTTGATTTGATTTCACATCGCTGATTGACCAATTTAATATAAAATTTTCTGAGTGGCAGTATATATACTTCTAGGCACCGAAAATTTCTAGGAAAATTTCTAGGCACCGGCTGACATGAATAAATGTATGTTATCGGAACTAATGGGACTTTTTTACTAAAGTTAATTTATATTAATAAAAATGAACAGTAGAGAAAGACAATTTTAATAAAGATGCTGTCAACATTTGCTTCTGGTTTGGTCGCTTGTGTATTTTTCTATTAGTACAATCTTATTCATCACTATATGAAGAAGATTTATTATCAAATATTTACTTCTTTATTGTTGAAGATATCCAAATTATAAAATCTTTTTTACAACGACTACAAGCATGATCTAATAATGAATTTTCCATATAATTTGAACTTAAATAGTTTTTAATCCAACAGCAATAAATTCATGATAGAACTAATAAATAGCGTTTATTAGTTTAGCAGAAATGTTGCTATCTCATATTAGGTGCCTATCTCATAATAGGGAGCTGTCCTCTATATATCATTAATATGTATAAAATACTATAGTTATATTTCTTTAAATATGGTATAACCTTACTTAATGGAAGGATTCTAAGTCTAAATTGTAGAATAATGCCGAATTTACACATATTATTTCTTTCAGTAATTAAAAAGAAAAATTCATATTTATTAAGCTCAAATTTTTACAATATAAGTATGAACAATTATCACACATACACAAATTTTATTAGTTTGCATGTTACATGCATTATTTTGTTTCAACATTTATAGCAAAATATAATATTTACAATTTTTCTGATTATATTAATATTTCATACGGCATGATATTATTGCGTATCTGTATTCGTCATGTTAGATTTATTTGATTAAATTTTTGATTTTTTATTTCTCTCAAGTTTGGTTATATTAGATTAACTATTATTATTAGAATTATTATTAGATTTATGTACAGAAAAATGTTTATTATTTTCAAGTGTTCTATTAAAAATTTTGCCTAATATCGATGATACTTATAAATACTATTCATTATATTTGTCAACTGTGTATAATAAATGCAAATTTATAATCTATAATATATTATACATATAATATATGTATATGGTATAAATTATATGTTTTAATGTGTATCAAAGCATTGCATGTCCACCGTAATTCCATCATTTTTATCGTTGTAATTAAAAAATTCTGAAATTTCTCTGAAAATGTTAATACAAAAAATTAGGAAATTTAAATTAAATTCTGCTAAAAAAAAACTAAAATTGACACAAACTAAAATTGAAACATGTAGCACATTAATGATTCGTTAAAATTTGTGTATATTTGATATTTATTTGTACAAAGATTGAACTTATTAATCATAAATTAACATACATAAATGATAAATTTTTCTTTTTGGCTGAAAAAGAAGTGAACTATGTAGATTCGATAATCTTCCCTCAACATAATTAATAGCACCTGTAAGAATGCAACCACAAAGTAGTTATGCACTGAAGTAGCATATGTTCAGGCAGTAGCATATATGCAAACTATTAGTATATTTTTATATGCTTATAGGTATGAGAAATATGTTCAACAAATTCGGCACACCTTTCGATAATAAATTCAACAATAAGTTCATATATTTTTCTCAAGTCTCTCGCATTACGTAATTAACGTGTCACGTGCTAAGTCGGAGTAATAAATTTCTTTGCTCGTATGATTTCTACTGGTTAAAACAACCTGTTGAATAACACGCCACAGATTCCTATATTCTCGAGAAATTCATAGAATTAATTAACATACAAATATATAAAAATCACGAGCAGTTTAA
The DNA here is from genome assembly GCF_000204515.1 of Acromyrmex echinatior. The sequence goes on along the minus strand of NW_011627099.1, from coordinate 387,167 downwards.
ACGGACAATTCTCAACGTACCAAGTAGCGTGTCAAATTTCTCGAGAATGCGTTCTCGAAAGGCGAGACAATGTGCGGGGAACGATGACGAGGGAAACACAATGTCCCGAAGCGGGACAAAGAACAAGTGTATACGGACGGCGCGGGCGGGGGAGGAGGCGCCGATTGTCGCGAGGATATCGCGAGAAAGAGGAATAAGAAAAGGAAAAGGAAACCGTGGAATCTCAGGTGCACCTGGGAGTGCACGGAGAAAGAACTTGCGAGAGAGTAGGAGGTCGGATTCCCGGCAGGGAATCTATCAGAGACGCGGGCCGGAGAGGTGAGGCGGATGAGAGATCGAGAGATCGAGAGATCGAGAGGTGTGTGCGTGTGCGTGTGTACCGTGGCTCTTGTCGCGGAGCGGAGAGCGCGAAGGACGCGTGGAGGAAGGCGTGGAGAAGGTAGAGGAGGAAGAACCTCCGCCGCCGATCTCTTCGCTGGAGCGATGGGACCCGTCTCGCGAGAGCGGAGGCTGCGGTTTATAGAAAGCGTTTGTACCGAGGCCGCGGCGCGGCGTCTGATCGCCTGCATGCCATCTCCGTTCACGCGCGGTACTGTTGTTGCCGTTGCTGTCACTGCTGGTGCTGGTGCTGGTGCTGGTGCTGGTGCTGGTGCCAGTGCCCGACTGTCCATACGCACGGAATACGGTGTTGCAAGTGCTACCAGTCGTCTGACCGACCGGTACCAGTTGACTGGTGTGGTACCAGTTGCTGCGTGTTCGTAGTCGCAGTCGCAGTCGCAGTCGCGCTATGCTCCGTCATTAACCCGTTGCTCGTGCTCGCGCGCGCGTTCACGGATGATCCATCGTAGCCGCTGACAGCTGAGATTGTTTGTCCGAAGAGACGTGTGCTTGAATAAACCACGCTGGTAACGCGGACTGTCTTTGACCATCTGAGAAGAATAGGTACGTTAGCGCGCGCGATAGAACCAAACGCGGTTCGAACGGGGTGCGAATGTTTAAAAGGCATCGATAATTAAGAACGTTCGAGAGACTAACTTTTTTCAGACGACATTTTTTCAGACGTTGCTCGGACGGCTTTTGCTTTTATCTCTTATCAGGGACTTGGACCGTTATTGAAATTTTATCGAAGATTTCCTACGCATATCGTGCGATTCTCATCAGCGATAATCTCGCACGCACGGTCGTGATTGGGCTCGAACAGGTGCACACATCGTGCGCCATCGTGCTGCAGTTTAGAAAGTGCAATGAACCGTTTCCCCCTTTTTCGTGATTTCCGTGTAATACTTTACCGCGCATACTCGTGCGTATGTACGCGAGTTTCGAGCACGCATGACGCATCGCAAGAAGGTGGTTTGTGTGACCGTGTTGCAGTCTCAATGCCGACGCGACTCGTACGTCCATTCATGGAAAGAGCAAGATGACTCGAACATCCCGTCCATCTATAATATAATGCAATGCAATGACAGTCTAATCCACTTTGCGTTTAATTACATAAGTGAATGATTCTCAGTTTCATTTTACCAGATATAACACGTATGTATACTAAGACCTCGAATAAACAGCTTTCTTCTTAATTTCATACCAACAAATCATTAAAAATTATCAAACGGAAATTAGCAACTGCGGTCAAATTCGTTACACTTTTATTCCTGAAAGATCGTTGCATTTTCTTCAAACTATACAAAAAGATTAACATATATATTTGCCTATCTGCTATTTAAATTTAAACGTTCAAAGAACAAGCCACCATCGCAAAGCTGAAACGTCGGCGTTGTTATAATATAATTATAGGGATTATCACGCGAAAAACGAATAGAATAGAACAGATCAATGGGATATTTCGTTGTCTTTCAGACGGCGAGAGGAGGTCACGCATCGGGTGGACGATCTCAACGCCTTCTTTTCATTTACTTCGAGGGGCCACGCCGACCTCTCTTTTACATTCGAGGATTCAGACGAGATCCGATCGAACACAGGAAACACGTCGATTGCGGCAGGTCACAAAGAACGACTCTGAAGATGGCCTACATTACCTAGTCTTATCGTTGAAAGGAACAGCACTGGCAGCCGTACGAACGATTTGATTGGAAAAGGAAAGGCCCGGAGAGGCTACAGAAAAAAAAAAAAATGGGTCAAGCGTGGTGTAAAGAGAAAACCTCCAAGGCCCAGGACTCCAAGTCTCCGTTGGATCGAGTTTTTGTACGATGCGCGCATCGGGTACGTCATGTTTCACTTCTTGCTCAAGCAGCCATTAATCGATAATTAATCATGTGTTTGTAATCAATGACGTGCGAGTGATTCGTTAACAAGCTTTGCGTGCGCGAATGTAATTTATGCAAACGCTCGCGATGAAACCTCATGAATATTTTATTCTAGTCTGAAAATCGCTTGCTTTATTATTTTATTCTGTAAATTGGACTTTATGCTTCTCTCTCTCTCTCTCTCTCTCTCTCCCTAACATTTATAATGCGTATTTGCATACTTTATATAAATACATGTCGAAAATAATCGTCCAAACTCTCGTATCGATCCCTTTAAGTTCAGAGTGTAAACGTTGTATATCTGATGAGGTCAAAAGCAGTTGAATCTTTAGGCATTAAGTTCCGCAGGGAATGGTCCGACTTCCGTGGCAGATAATCTAACTTGTGTAAACTATGCGATGACTCCTGTATTCGCGGTGCATCACGAAAACATCTGTTTGCGTTATAATTTTACACGATTGTTAGGCGCGCCGGTCGGTCGCGTCTCTCCGGTGTAAGCGATGAGAGGCGCGACGGTATGAAAATAAAAAGAGCATACACAGAGAGAAGGCCGCTGGTTTCCTCGTGCACTTGGAACGGATACGGAGACGTGCGTCCTCGTTATTATATAACGTATATATATATATGTATACACACGCACGCACGACGGTCGGATTGCACGGACTGCAGAAATCTGTGAACGCGTGTTAGGCGTGCGTGCCACGCCAATTTGGAATCTCGGGTATGCGGATGCGATCGCAATTACTAGCGATTTGCTGCTTTTACTTGTGACAGCGTACGATAAATTATATTACAGGGATTAATAAGCGTATTTTCCAAGCGAAAAGCTGAAATTCAACGGTATCCTTCTCGTAACTTTCAAGACACGCAGCTGCGCGGAAACTTAACTCGAACCTCGCGATTTATAAGTCCAAAGTTGCGATACACATCTAATATATTTTTCTCAGTAATCATTTATACGCCTCGTATTATTGTTTTTTATCGATCTTGATCGTGTTTCGATGCGCGATCTTATATTTATTATTCAGAATTCATTTTGACGATGTTTCCGCTTCTGCTCAAAGGTGGGGCAGCCATACATATATATTTGGTTAAAAAGTGATCACTTTAGAACGGCGCAGATGATCATCGGTAAATCGCGGGGGGGGGGGGGGGGGGAGAAGTAATTCACGCGCGTGGAGTATAGTCATTTAGATAAGGTATGATAAGTTCGATGTTAAACAGAAAACGTAGCGCATGTCAAGGATTTCTTGTATAAGAAATAGTACGAGAAAAAATCGGGTCGCGTCATTGGATATTTACAGGTTTTTTTGCTATATTCATATCGAAAAAACAATTCACTAGAAAATTACCGGCCTTCCGGACAAAATGGGGAAAATATTCGTGACGTAAACACACAAGTATTATTCCTCTCCAAATATTCTTGTTTTTTCTCTCTCTGTTCGAATATTTCCACCGCGGAACTTTCTATTTTTGTACCGAAAAGTCATGTAAATTATGTAGATAGATTGTACATACGAACGTAACAATCATTGCGTCGTATTTGACAGTACAGACACACAACAAATTTTTTTATCCGGGGATTAGACTATGGTATTCTTATTTATTGACGCTCTGAAAAAGTCCAAATTGCTCTATCATAATTTTTTATATCGACGGAAAGTAGTCGATTTTTCAATATTTTTTACCTATATCAGCTTGATATTATCGTTGAATTTACTTTCTCTCTTTTACCTCAGATTGTACATTAAAAATCAGGCCATAAATGACTGTAAAAATAGTAGAAAATCGAGCTATTTTCCATTGATAACAAAAATTGTAATGCGACGGAGTAATTTATAGACACTCCGCTTTTCAGAGCGTCCAAAATATATAATAATACCACAATCTAATTTCCAGATGAAACATTAAATTTTGTTTTTTATGCCCGTGTGTTTCTTGTATACGCTAATGTAGTTTTCGTCCTGGTACACTCACGCTCTAAATCGCCGATTGACAAACAATCGTTGCAAACAGTTTGTTTTGCACCTGCACCGAAGCTAACTTGCGATTCATCGAGATATTTTTAGACGCGATTAAATTCTGCCTTTCGTATGACGTGGGTCGCGAATGCGCGTATTATTCATCCTGTACGTACCTCGTCGCGTGTCGCTTCGCGGCATTCCGGATCCGCGATTTGTATACTCCGTATTCACAGTAAAATCGCGGGATTGATATGATATCTGTATTTGCACAATTACGTTGTTCCTGCAACGCGTACGTCTCAGCCGCGACCTAGAAACTCGAACTCGAAACTGGTACCTATAATATGAAACGCCTTATGCTTTTCGCGGATTATCTAAATACGAAGTTTTAACAGTGCAATTTAGACCGATAAGTACGCACTGCAATGGGACTTTGTCTCGACCACTTTTAGTCCGCTGTTATCTTTATCAAGGGTGAGTTAAGATTATCGTGGAAACATGATTACTGACCGTTCCAGGGTGAGTTCGTCCAACTGGTTTCCGGTATTTGCTTCCTTATCGCACTCAACGTTGCGGACATAATTTCTATTTTGCTAGCATGACTAAAGAATATGCTTTGCTGATTCATATGCATGTACACGCGTACCTATACGTATTAGGAGAATGGTGGGCGCAATCACAACATCGTGAAAAAGGAAGATATTATTCTACATTAACATTCTACTTTTTAAGGAGTGTCTCATTTTAAAGAATATATTATATTACATTAATATATTATATCAATTTTCGGTATGTCAATATTTTTCCAGTTGCCGTTCTATATTTCTTAGACTTCAAATTCTTAGAATTCAAATTTTTTAAACTTTTGGCTTACAAAATCCTCCTTTCGTCTAACAAGAACAATTTAACAGCTTTAATTTGCCGCCCTAATTACTGTCGACATTGTCTATAAGATGTCATCTAAGATTTCCTAGATTTACGTTAAATTAATAAATATATCAGCCCGAAGAAACCTTGATGAGTCGACCTGGTTTGAATTGTTAATGATATGTTACTAATATCACTGTTATGCATGAGTTCGTCGAAATGGAAAACGTAACATCCTTAGCGACGCATGCCTGTGAAGTTACGTATGTATGCGTACACCGTGTATGCGAGAGCTCACAGAACCATGTGAATACAATTACATTTGCGTGATATACACCATGTACTTGCGATTGAAGCACCGGTACCTAGTACCGCTCTAGCAGTAGAATACAGATTACATAAAACGTAGTACTGTATGCTAGCGGAGCAAATATTACTGATATTTGCATATCAGTAGATTTTTCTTGCGGTTTCTTATGAATTCATACGAATAATCAATGTGTCAGAACTTAAAATCTCTTCCAGACTCGTTGCACTTTTCAGTGGTGTGCGAAGTTGATTAAAATGTGTAGATAGAACTTATGAATTTCTATCCATAGGTTTTAATGAAATTATTATAACATTTTTTTGTGCAGTATATACTGTCTGATTAATTAAAACTCAGTACTGAAGATATAAATCTTCGTATATAAATTTACAGACGATTTAATAGACGTATATAAATATTCGAATATTTGCAACGTATTGCGTTAGTTTTGATAAAATGCCAAGTTGATCGATATAATAAAGCTGTTACTTTTAATCTAGCACCTTTAAAAAAATTTTGATCGTTGAGATGACAAACACGTAATTGTTTATATATTACGGTGTTAAAAAGTTACATAATCAAGCAAGATGCAGAATCAATCCTATCACTTTTGTTACTTTGGAAAACTATTGTAAGTTTTTGTTTTTATATTGTAAGGAAAATACTATAAATTGTATTATATCGTTAAATTATACGTCGAACCGAATTTTGTCAGATACTAATGCAATTTTGAAAACTTTGCCTTCATTCAATTTTGTTAAATAATCCTGCGATCGAAAAAGACAATTCGCAGACATCACGCCTTGGCAACGTAATCGCAGCTTCACGGAGGTAGACGTTGGCCGATCGACCTACGCTACTGTATTATTAATAGATAGTGAAAGTTACATTAGATATTTGTGCAGGAACCCAGAAAATTGCCCACTGTCACGAAGATATAATAAAACTTTGGTAACAACCGGTGCCGTAATGCGCGCAGATTTCACGCTAGGACTCAACTTCTTGCCGCATTGACATTTGTCGAAACAACCATCGCGCAAAATACATTTACGAGCGGATATAAAGGAAGGATCTCTTCACTAGTGCATTAAACTCGTTACATTCATTTTATTCGGCAGGAAATCCACACCTTTTTTTCGCACGCATGCCATACGATTCAATTTCTGACGCTAAAAGTTATGCAAGAGTTCTCATCAAGTTTTACTTGAAAAATCCTTTACGATTGGAAATTCAATACCTATACGAGACGAGATTTATTTTTGTACAACGAGTTCGTTTTGTAATTTCCTAATAAAGATAAGTTTTGATTTCTATCAGATATTATTTCTGCAAGAACGGATGCGTTATTTGCAACCACACTTTTGCAAAAAGTCGGCCAGCAGCCTCGAACGAATCCAGGCGAATGCGTTTCGCGAACAACATTTCGCTGAAACAATGCTCTCGGACAGTGGCGATTTGGGTCCTGGTTCGTGGTGTAACTTAATCGGCAAAATAACTTTTGTTCACTGACTCGCTGGGCAACGTGTCGCGCGCGAGAAGTTTCCCGACAAATTTGCAATGTAAACCGCGCCCAGAGGAACGGCCATGCGACACGTGTACGATTTCCAAAGGGCTGTATGCTTCAGCATGTGGATATGTACTTACATGTAGAGTGGAAGGTAACATACATTGCCATTTCACCGTGCTGCGCGAGATCGATGCAAGGACGCTTCTCTCATCCTGTTTAATCTCGTTAACACTCCATTATTTGCTGCGCCACTTACAACGTATCTGTATTACGTCGAAACTATATCGTTCCTCCTCCTTTCCTTCTGACTCGTTTACTTGCGATTAAACCTGCCGTAGACTGAATTTTAATTCGTTTGCTATCGAGTTTGTACAGTAGAACTATCGAGGACTTGCTTCTTTGTAGCCCTGTTTACGAATTATATACAATAAAATTCAAATTATGTAATTGAACCAGATAAAAATGAAGAAGTGTGAACAGCTGTTTTTTCTTAAATGATTTTGTAATTTTAAAAGAAAATCATTTTTTTTCGGGAAAATGAAATCTGTCAATGAGAAGCAGAAAGCACACGCGTTCGCTCACTCTTCGTTTTGGAACGTGAACAGAATTGACAAAAAATGACATTTCGGTCAGAGTTCATTTGAATTATTAAAATTATCATGGCGTGAAGGAAATAAGAATTTTGATCACTACGCATCGATTCCGTTTTTTTTCCCCTTCACGAATAGATCGAATAAATTAGCCTGGCATTTGAAATGTCATTATTCACACCCATCGGAATATAATCCTGCTCTTTTTCAAGAGTAGGAGTAGTCATAAGAGTATTATTAAAAGGTCAAATATAACAATATAATAATTGTTCTAAGGGATTGGGAAAGAGATATCTTTTTTTTTGCATGTGGTATCGAGCGAATCTCGCGTATATTGAGAGTACATTCGCGTTGATAAGTAAAGGAAATAATTGTTCGATGTGTTGAAAACGTTCGACGCGTCACATGGGCAAGTCATCTGAGATATCTAGTCTCTCTAGCTGAAGGCCGATCGTAAAGACGATGAAACAGTATTGAGCTCACTGGTGCTTACTCACACATCTTACACGCCATCGTGTTTTCGCGTCCCGCGAGGATACAAACGATATTATGCAACGCGATTCGCACAGGATGGCCGCTGATTGTGTAATCCTTCGACAAGAGTGTCAGGGACCAAGTCATGTTTCCGTTAAGCTTATTGCTTGTGTCGTCTACCCGGGGTATTCCACTAAATTGAAAGATAACGCAAGCGTTTGGAAACCATTATCGTTATTTGTTGCAAATAATTTGGCGAGCTCGCCATAATATAATTCTAAATATAAAATTATCGCAATTCCTCTATTAAATATTGCAGATGTCTCTAATTTAGTTAACGCTTATTATGCTATCTAATTTCGTTAATAGTTCCTAATTTTATCGAGAAATAAGTAGCGAGCTAACACTAATTGCATACAGAGCATGCTAATTGGATATACTAATTACGTTCAATATTTAATTTTCAAGTTGCATGGGTATGTCGTTGAAAGATACTTCTAAAATTGCGGTCGTCTAAAATTTCTTAAAGAAATGTTTCTCCCTCCCAAGCGAATTTTACACAATATTTTAGTGAAAATGCCATTTTTCAAACTCAAATCTTTTCTGTGCAATATCTTGCAACGAAAAATTCCGTTTGCTCCGAAAGAATTATGAGAGTCGTCCTCCAACATTTTAGAGCCGAGATTTCATTCAGAATTGTAAGAGTAAGCTGAAAGAAAAAAATTGATGCAGCTACTTTATCTACAAGATTTACGGGCGATCTTTAATCCGGTAGTCACAAAAATGCTGGATTTTTGCGGCCGCAAACTTTTGAAAAGGGACTTTTCTAGGGCACAATCGGTTGCGTCTATGGTTTTCGGTCGAGTAAACGAGCCGATGAGCCAGGTAATGCGAATTAGCTTAATCGGCTCCCCATGCGATCGATTCGACGATCCTTCATCCACCTCGCGTCTCAACGCCCGCCTGGAGAATTGCCCTCGTATTCTCCGAACCTAAGGGCGCGTCGAAGTAATTATGCTGTTAATGACTTATTAATCCTCGATGGTGCTACCTATAAGCCATCGACGAAACAGAATCGATAGAATCATTTGCTTAATCTCATGCAATTATTTCATGCTTCATGGTTGATAAACTATTATTTTTCAAATAATTGTTTATAATTCAGCATTCAAAATGTGAATGAGCAACGTTTCTGATTTTCTTCAATGTATTTTATGAGGTAAACTCATCAAATCATCGCCGAAATATTTATTAATTAGTTATCAAAATGGTGCGAAAAGTTTCTTTTGTTTCCTTTTCTTCATTAAAATCGTCATAAAAATGTTTTCTTCAGATTTTTCAGAATTCATAAATTTTTAACAAACCGTTATGCATAGATTTATTTCATAATATTGTACTTTATGCATATATTTCTCTTTCCCCTCACGAATGTTCCAGATATGTTCTCATTAATTCTACTCAGTCTACAACTTAATGAGAACATATCCGTTTAACAATGGAAACGGTACTTTTCTCTTCATTTAAACTTTCGTAGGAATATAGAACGACAAAGTATAACATTCATGCTTATTTCTGTTGCAGATTTATCCAAGTTTAAAGGAAGAAGGCTCGGTCTTAGGAGGCGCCACGCAGAGAGTTACGAGGTACGCGTAGTTCCTTCTTTTTTTTTTTCTCTTTTTCTTCAAACCTTACTCATGCATTTTGCGATTGCAAATCATGGAAAGCTGCACGCAAGTTTTACTGGACATAGTATAAGTAATAGGATTTCAGTGTCGCTTTTAAGAGTTACCTCGCTCTGTAATTTTGCTGACGGTTATTGCCAAGAGCGTGCATCACCGTTGCTGTTAATTGCGCGAGAACGTGGGTCGGAGATAATCACTTAGAAGCGGTCGAGGAATATTATAATTGATACAATCATATTAATTCCAGAGAGATAATTGAATTAATAGAAAGTGACGCGGTACGAAGCTTCTTCCTGATGATCCACCGAAAAAATTGTGTTACCCATACCGTTAATGCGATTAATGTTATCGTACATGCCATCATTCCACACACAGGAAGTATGTTACAAAAGAGAATTTATGAAAGGAGGTCCGCTAATTTGAGCTGGACAATGGACTCGATAGCTTATTGGCTTAATGGACAAGTAATCGTGTTACACATCCACTTTCCGCTAATCTTGAAATACTCGGTACAAAAGTTATATTACGGATACAATTGGACATCATCAACGGGCAACGTTATGAACCGTATATCAGGCAATTACTTCTTCGATATAAATAATACGATATAAACGATGTTGACATACAATATAAACGTTAAAAAATCGTACAGATAACAATAATGTCATAATTAAAATAAACGATGCTATCTTTTTGACACGCAATAGAAACACGCTTAGTACCACGATTATGATCCTTCGTCGATCGTGCATAAATCGTAATAAATCGCGATATATCGCACGTAAGGAGAGAAGAACGCAATTTCCTGATGCGATGGCAACAGCCTCGAGGTGAAATCTAAACGACCGAGCTCGTAAGCGTCGAAGGTGAACCTAACTTTACAATGAATTGAGAGAGGTGGCGGACTCGACCTTAAATGGTCACACTCAGCGAACGCTGCGTCGAACTCGATAACGTAATTTTATTTCTTGCCACTATTCGTAATTGAATCATATGCTCACAAGCGCTACAATCAGTTCGTCGCTCTTCAGAGAAATCGAAGTAGCTAACATTTAGACATTCGGTAATTTTTCTCTTAAAACTGCGAGGTAGGAATGTTTTAACTTTGAATTTTTCCACACTAGTCTGCGATTGGAATTCAAGAAAAAATAAATTTATTATGTAATAAACGATTTAGAGTTATTTCTTTACGCTAATGAACAAAAAAGATTTCCTTTTTTTCTCAAATAAAGAAATAAAAATTGCTCGTTACTATTTCTATTTGATTCTTTTTTTTATCATGTAAAATATAACAGATTTCTTTGATACGATTAGAATATTTTATAATGGAATCATATAATAGCAGATTGCAAATACTTAAAATAAAAGTCTATAAAGAATAATTTATATCTCATCATATTTATATGTTTTTCTTTATGATATATCTATGGGAAATTATTAATATTTCAATACGCGATACTCGATTCGTTTGAATTCGTTTGGATTATTGTAACGTGTCGATTGCGAAAGGAAAGGAATCGAATTTCGACAGAGAAATATTTTTGGAGTCCGGACACGTTACATGTAAAATGCGTGGCGCGTTGCGTGCAGGACGACGGTCTCTTGGTTCTCGTTACTGTGGAAAAGGATCTAGGTTGTGTGACAGGTTTATCCTATATTCAGACAGCTTTTAGGCCGCGTGACAGTGAATCCACACGGCGATGATCGAGCGTGGGTCTGTCGCTTTAGTTTGCTCTCATCCTACGCCTTGTTCTACTGATTCCTTTTTAGGACCACAAGTGCGAACGTCTAAAAACTACTGTGTATATGCAAAAGCGAACAGAGTCTAACATTATCATATTCAACATATTTATATACATTGTATATCAGAAAAATAAGTTGTAAAAGTTGCAAAATGGAGTTAGTGAAATTGAAGCTTTCGATTGTATACAGCGAAAATATGATGAAGAAATAATTTGTAATTTTAATCTAAATTAATTTATTTTTCTGTATAAAAATTGATTTTTATATATTTTTAGTTTCTTGGATATTTTAACAATAATCATCGTAAAATTCAATATTAAAAAGTCCTATATTAATGAATAGCATACGTTAATGTGACAGTAATTTGTTTAAAAATCTGAACATGAGCAACATGCAGCAAGTGACATGCTTGTTATACATATTTTATGAGAACTATACTAGACTTTAGTACTGCTCAATTATACCTGTTCAAAGAAATCTACTTTCTCTTCGATCTTTTTTTTTTTTTTTGAATCATGTGGTGTACGCGTGACTACGTCAATTAAATGTTTTTGCCTTGCTGGGAGAAAGATTAAATCAATCGATAACTTTGTCGCGATAGTACGGAACAGGTGAATGGTTCGCTATCTCGCACATGACGAGTTAATATTTTTAATTTATTATCAGCAAACATATTATGTAGTTACACTAGCATTCCTCTCATATCACATTATGACCAACAGTAGTACATGAATATTTGTACTTATATAAGTGTTACGAGCAAAGGTGAGCTTATCAAACATTTTATAAGTTTTAGACTTTCACTTAACGTTTTCGCAATTAATTTGTTCAATATTTTTTCAATATTAAATGATTTTATTCATTAAAATATTGTAATTAGGATCGATACAATTATTCTGTTCATTTTCAAGGTATAATTGATAAATTATAATTTCAATGTAAATAAAAATATTTCAATTAACACATTATAGCGTTCCAACTTGGTATAATTCGATATAAAAAATATTTTTTTAATTACACCAAGAGAAATTGAAGATAATGGGTGTGTGTATATATATATATAAGTTTTTTAATATATAATAGTTTTTAAGGAGAAATATTTTTCAAACTTTATGTAGTGTGATTGACGTGACAAAGTTACTTGTCAATTTCAATCTGCGCGAGTTATCGATGGCGAAAGTTTTATTTCGCCAATAAAATTGATTAATAACTCCTGTATGACGAGTGAAACGAGTCCACGTTGTAAAATTACATAGTAATTTCACAGCAGTTTCGTAACTGGCAAGATATTCTTCATAGTGCACTGTTAGGCTGCCTGACGTTGAACCGGTGTTTATCATTAGACTACTGTAATTAATGACGTAGATAGTAATGTTTATTTTTTCATTAAAGCCGGTAAAGGTGAAATTAAGCGATGAAAAACCTCGCGTTTAATATAATAATATTTTATCACTTTACATGTTATTAGCAAAAAATTGTTGAAGGGTGCTATCCCATTAAAGATAAATCGCATTGACGAATCTCTCTCTTGACATGATAAAAACCGAACCTTAAAAATCGTCGATTGAAACATATGTGTTGATAATAACGTACATTTTATGAATATACTCTGATAAAACACGAGCACAATAGAGATATGCTTATAATAATCCGCTCGTCAGTACAAATTGTTCCAACAATGTGAATTTTAATTCACTTGAGCCCGCAAGAACAACGAGGATGATCATTTCGCGTAAATTATTCGCGCACGCTGAGGCATAAATTACGATGCACCAGCTCGTATATATGTGCACGGGTTAACATAGTAAATAAACTGCATGTGTCACATGCTGTTACGGTTCCTCGATGTGTAGAACGAGCAACCCTGCCCACACTCACACGCACATATATTTTATATATATATATATATATATATATCCATTAAGTAGGATAAAACATCAATTAATTATTCACAACGTTTTCTAAACGTTAAAATAAAAATAAATTTATTTTTTATTATTTTTACAATGAGTTCTACCTTGTTCTAAACGAATATATTAGAAGAAAATGTTTCATTCCTCTTTATAAACACGATTTATTGTTATTTCTTGTGCACACAATGATAGTAAATTAAATAAAAAGCATTATTATTAGTAGTTTATTACTAGTTTCTTTTTCTTAAAGAAAAAAATTTTTGTTATAACACATTAATGACTGTATCCGAAAGAATTTAATATTTTGTCATATTATTCCATATTTTGATACTAGTTCGATGTAACTATAAATCACTGATAAATTCTGGAGAGACGAACGGAATTCTTTCTTCTTTATAGATATTTTGAAATCGCTCGCGTGTACTGGGAGTATTTTATACGAAGTTGAAAGGCACTCTCGTGCACGAGCAGGAGACTGTATGAGAGAAATTCCGGTAATGTTTCGCGTCCCGAAAGAGTTACAGCTCAAGGGACGCGAAGAAACACGGAATGCATTTGCGATAAACCGTATAAGCTATGTGTAGCGCCGTAGCGATTCCGGATTATTTCGGTGCATCGAGCTGTAGTTTTTGATGAACACAAATTGTTTCGAAAGTGGCACAGAATTAACAGTCGACTGCTTGCACATCCTTACTGTGACACGAAAGAATGTAAATTTATCTCATATTCCTTCTTTTTTTTTTTCTCTGTTTTCCTTTGCTTCGCAAGAAACTACACAAAGTTTGAAAAAAACCTTTAAACGATACAGAATGATTCGGCTTGTACATCATTTCAATGACAAATATTATATATAGGAAAAATGATGTTTGAAAAAATACAGATTTAAGTTCTCTAATGAAAAAAATATTATTTTATAACTATGCCACTCAATTAGTTATCCCTAAAGCAGTCCAATCTTATACGTAAAATATTTGGTAATCGGCATACATATGCATAAAATTGCATATGTATTTTTATTGATAATTAAAATGGATTTTTTCAAAAAAATGTTTCAAGAATTTCAAAAGTTTTTTAAATATAGTTTCTGATAAATTCAAAAGTAATTTTTGAAAAAGTAAGCAGCGATATCACTTGAATGCCTTTTAAAAACCATTTTTTCTCTGATACAAGCTTTTCTCTTTAACTACTCGCGTCTACACAGTAAGAAATATTTTGTATTTGTATTAAAAATGGTCCACTCAAATCTTTCTTAAAATCTTTTGTGTTGAATTTTTAATATATTCGAATTTTAATTTTACATAACATGATTGTGTTATTTGAATATTTTGTGTTAAATTAAACTTGAACATTTTTTAGTGTTAAAATAATACAATTTATATGTAAGTAAAAAAAAATCACTAACATAAAAATAATGTAGTTTTAAAACATAAATTCTAAGAATAAATAAATAAAATGTGTATGTTGATTTAATATATTATAAATGTTAATTTTATTGAAGAAATATGTTCTGTACAACTAATTACATATTTTATATGTGAAAAGGTACGGATATTTTGTATTATTTTCTCTTTGTAACAATATCTGTTAAATCTATATATTGCATATGTTAAATACCACAGAGCATCGTCTAAACTAAAAATGTAAAAACAGCATCTAATTTCAGTTAGATAAACATTTAACATCATAAATGTGTCAGTTTAATATAAAATTTATTTTTAAACTGTGTCAAAGTATTACGCTTCTTGCGTTAATTTTTTACATAATATTTGTGTACTTTAGTACATAATGTACTTTCTAATATACATACTCATTTTATAATCTCTATTAAATTAACACAAAAATGTGGGTGGACCGAAAAATTGGGACATGTGAAATGTGTTAAATTTAGCATAAAATTTTTTACTGTGTAGTCTACATTGTTAAAATATCCACATCGCAATGGGTTTTCATACAAACCTAATGCAGTATACTCGCACGATGATCGATTACACGTATCAAATTCATTCGTGCCATGGCTCATATATTTACATTTCGAGCTATAGAGCACGTTAGCTAGGAAGCAGAGGCTCAACTTAATCTTTTCTGCGTAGTTCCGAAATAGGATACGCCGGTTCACCACCGAGGGAAGTGCTCACGAGGGGACGGAGCATAGACTCTGTGGACAGACCCTTTCATCCTAGCGATTGGGTGGACGTCAATCTCGAAGTACCCAGCCCGCCCAGAGCGGACTCAACTCTCACGAACTCGATCGTCGACACTAGTCTTGGTCCCGCTGTCACACCTACATTCAACTGTAAGCTCACAATTTATCGCCAGATTGTTCAGCAATTGGTGGATCGTTACCGAGTACGAACCGAAAGTACGAAAGCGCGTGTGTGCCGGACCGAAACAAAATGAAATTACGGCGCGGCGCGCAGCGGAATCCTAAAATGCATTAAGAAAGATGAAAGGTATCTAATTAAAATTTTTTAATGAACGCGACTCGCAAAAACAGAGTAGTTAACAGAATTAAAGACACGATGAGATTGAATTACGTCGTGACATTGCGTGAAATTGTTGCCTATACGAATATTGCTACCTTTCGTCTCGTATGGAACGCAATTTCAACTCGGTTATGAAGCCGTAACAGGAATGTGCGACCAGGATTCTGACTCTCGCAAATTTAACCGTCAGCGGCGTCAGCGAATGGTCCCTCTCTTCCGTTTCTTGTCCGAGCATAAGCCATAAGCCCGCATAATTTATCGCTACACTACGTAGATCTTTAACGAGTCGCGTTAACGTTGCGACGATGGCTCCAGTAACGGCCACCGATATTAAAGTCGTTAAATTCGTTCAATCTGCATGTTACAAACGTCGTTATATAGGACAGAATAGATACATCAAGCGCACGATAACCATTTATTCGAATAAATGTATCATCGCAGGTGCCAATCTGAAGGACGTCACTCCTGTGCCACCACCGAGACGAAAAAAAAGAAATAGGAGCAGACCCTTGCCGCCAAAACCGGACGAGATTCCTGAGAACGTGACCAATAATTTGAGACGCGGCGATACGAGTGAGGAACCGTTATATTTCTCGGTCAGATCGCCGAAGACGAATAACAACAACCAGAATGGTGAAGTCGAGACATGGGAAACGGAAAAGACTTGCACGGATGATCCGAAGTATGACGGTCGAAAGACGAAAGAGATTTACGAACATAAGGTGAGTTAGCTCGTAATTCTTCAAGTTAGCCTGCGAATAATCAATGCCATATCATTATTTTAGTATTGCACAATTTTTATATTTAAATAACACTCAATGGCTTATTTTCATTTTCGTTAATTTTGATAAATAATGTAAATTATCTATGTCCTTCATACAATCACACTGCACTGACGTTATTAATTGTACGAAATGGTTTTTATTTTTAGTAAAACTCGCCTGTCCAATTTTAATCAGCACAGATTTTGTAGAAACATAAATTAATTGAACATCCATATCTCTAATACATGTGTGGAATATTAAATGTTGTTGTGCCACATTATTTAGGTTCGTGTTCATAGTCGTAGATCGATCCACGATTGATCCTCATTTCAGGCAAGCTAGGTTTGAACTAAAGAGAACCAGATTTATTAAATCTGATTTGAAAAGCGTTTTTCAAATGAAAGACTGATTCAACTCTAGCTCAAATCGAATCTCATGTTGAATCACGACTATGAATTCGATCCTTATTGGGACAAGAAAAAAGTTAGCAAGCGACGAAAATTTCTAAAATGTATAATTTGTAATAAATAAAAAAGTTAATAAAATAAAAATTTAAAAACAAAAGAAAGATACTAATATAAAACCGAATGTAAAACGTATTGATGAGAATGAAAGCTATTGAAAATAAAGCATACTGTACAAATTAAACTTTAGAAATTAAACGAAACAAACTTTATTCAAATGTTATTTAAATTATAGAATTTTTACGACAATGTTTTACTTATTTTATATAGAATTATAAGAAGAAAGTAATACATGCTGTAATGTGATGTACTCTTATTATACCGTATATTTTCTTATTACATACTTAATTTGTTCAAAATCATATTAATAGATTAATTCGTTTCTGCATCCATGATACCGTCCAATTTATGCGAGAGGAAGATAAAAAAATGAAAAAAATATATAGCATACTATTGGGAATTATGCTAATCTCGAATTTCTTGCTCTATTCGACTTCGATAATAACGACTTCCTTCGATAGGTTAATGGCACCGGAAGGATAATATCCAGCGAGGTGGTTTCCGGCAAAAGGACGCCTGCCGACAAGAAAACTTCGAGGACTTCGGAGTCGAACTACCATCACCGGAAAGTTCTTGAGAACGAGGAATACGAGAGATTCGCCCGGAATCAGTCGATCAAGGACTCTTCGACTCCTAATCGCCAGGACAGACGAAAGTCGAAGGAGCTCGAGAGGCGGATCAGGGATCCCTCGAGGGACGACGACAGACCGGAAGCAAATACAAGGACGAAGAACTATAGCACCGTTAGCTTGCCGAATTACGATGAGCTGGACGTGTCTAGGCATCCTGTAAAAGACATGGCGAACGACGAGGAAAGAGTAGAAGAAAAAATGAAATCAAAGAGACCCGTCAGAAGCAGCACTGTCTCGCTTCCGGCCGAATCTTTCCTATCACCCTTTTCCGAGGTTCAGTACAATCAGTCTCCATAATTTCATTTCGTAGATCAAACGCAGAAATTTTGAAACGTCGAGCTATCTATTAACTCTTAGTACACATGATGATTTTCCGGTCCTTTATACTATACACAACGCGGCAAACTAAGTATTTCTACTATTACAAAGAAAAGAAATACCCACGACACGAATCATCTAATCGTACTTACATATAATACATATATTAGGTCATTTAAAAAGTATCCGCGGTTTTTTGTTCGATTTTTGAATGAAAAAACCGCGGATACTTTTTAAATGACCCAATATATTAAGGGTTAAAAATATATACAACAATTAAGTAAAAACTATTATAGTCGCATAATTAGATTTTTTTATATTATTACACAATTACTATCGTAATTAAACAATCATACAAATTTTCTTTAAAACTGGTATGTGTATAAAGTTTGTCATGATATTTTATTACTTTATAAAAGAGATATCTTGATAAAGTCACGTTTTGTACATGTATCCTCATATTTCTTTCCGTCAACTTTTTAATTTGATTTGTTTCGCTGTGTTGGCGTACCACGAGAGTTATAGAACTAATAATAAGACGATTGCACTTGTGTTATTTCTTGATTATAGAAGACCAGTGTATGTTTGGAGGACTACTTGCCGCGACGTGATAGCATGGAGCACCTGTCGCTGTATCAAGTGCTAGAGAAGTTGGGTTCTAGCGAGAACGAGGTCATCGATGGCAGATTCATGAAGTACGATCCAAGTAAATTGGAGGATTGGGACCTCAGTGACATCAGTAATTGCGATTCGAACCAACGTCTCTCTGTCGAGGTATGTTTACAAAGCGAGCCACGTTGAAATCGATATTAAGCTGACGCCTGTTAGCGCTGGTATTCCGATGAAGAAACTAATCGCATTAAGAAACGTATCTTTGCTTTCAAAAGCAGAGTAGATTTGGAATATTCACGAATTTATTTTCATCGCCGAACATCGCGTTGTTCTAATTAGAAAAATTATTTTTTTAACCGTATATCTCTTTATATGACAAAATTATAAGTAATATCATTTCTGCGTTATGTAATATTGTTTTGGTATATTCGAAAGTTCCTCAAACTTCAAGCAGCTGTAATTTCCCTACTTTCTGGTAAAAAATGTCTGAAATACAGTCATATAAAGTGAAAAAATTAATTTATATTTAGATTAATTCGATATATTTTAAATATGTATTATTATAGAATACGTCACGGATTGAAAACTGTAACAACAAACTTGCGGAAAGTGCGGGACTTTCCGAAGGTGTAGATGTTGTTGACCATTCACGAAATGTTGAAGTCAGGCAAACAGAATCGACTGAGATGAAAATCTCGTGTGTTCAAGATTTGACTTCATTGCAAAAACCTGAATCTTTCGGCAAGGTAGCATTGCCAATAATTGATTCCGATAGAGAATCGAAGTATACTGATGATTGGTTAGCAGATCAAAACAGGTATTAAAAATATATTTCCGGTACAAATTACATTGAAGATTAATCCATAGCATAATATGCCATCAATTTATTTTAGATCATTAAAATATTTTGATCCTCCTAAGATGTCGGAAATCTGTCAAGTACCACCAACTTGCGAGTTAGGAACTTCGCCAGTTAGTAGAGAACCATTTTTTCTAAATGAGGCACTTCATCGCTCGATTTGTGGTAAAATATATTTACGATTTGCGATTAAATATAACAATCGATCAAACATATATATATATAAATACTATAGCACTTATTAAAAGAACTCAATGCATGTACATATTAAGAATTCATTCTATAACTTGTTGAAATTTGAAATTAATGCCAAAAATTGATTTATTTGATAATTTAGCTTTATTCTGAAAAGATCTTTATAATTGATAATAATTACATAATTTAATTATAATTTTTAGTGAATGTTTTTGATTATAAATTCTCTTAACTTCTCATCACCGTAATTTCTTCATTCCAAAGTTCCATAGAAAATGATTTAAAACGAATCTCAGTCCGGGGAAAAAGTGACGACGAGTGAAATTCTTCTCTCTATTTACAAGAAATCGTCGACTATGTAAACCGAATATATATCCGACCGCAGCTTCCACGTCCCTTCCCATCCCATGCATTTATTCGCTCTTGGATTCTATCCCGGTTGGTCGGGTAATCGTCTAGAGTGTAGAAGGTACCCAACTATTCGCGTACGTGACTAGTTAAACCGCGGACGTTCCATTTGGCAGATACGATCGAGGGGTCCTGTAGGAACGGCGCCGTTGTCCGAGAATCCGATCGATCCGACCAATCGAGGCTGATCTTCAGCCGTAGCTTATCGAACGAGAGCGAGCCATTTGACGATCCGTACGAGTCGAAGGAGTTGCGTGCACATTCCGACGTAACGAACAAGTTAATCAGAACGATATCGGAGGAATCACTGCCGCAGGAGATGCTGGAGGAAGTCGACGAAGAGATCGTCGATTTCTTCGATGAAAAGTTGGCCAAGGATGCGACGAACAAATTGAAGAAAGATTACCAGGATCAGCGGGTAAAGACGCCACCACCGAGTCCGGAGCCAAAGATCAAAGCCCAGATTCTAGACAATGATCATTCGACCTTGCTCAAAGTTTTAAATGATGAGGTAGCCAACGAAAGTAATCTCAGTTCGATGACGCCGAGCCTCACCGAGTTGGAAGTAGCACTTTCGGATATGTTGGAGAAGGAAGATCAGTCTGACGAAATCACAAAGCGAGAGAACACAGACGAGGAATGTAAACAAACTTCTGCGGAGAAGCTTCTCGAGCCGGAAATTGTTCCTGTAGAGAAACACAATGTGATCGACAGAAATGTGTCAGATCAATGTTCAATTAACGATGGCATTCTAGTCGATAATACGCCTGAGAATAAGACAGATCGGTTATCCGTGTCTTTAGAACAGTCCCTTGGAGATTCGACGTCGACACCGAAGAAAAGAAAAGTGTCCTTCTGCACCTGGGAAGAAAAGGTCATGATGGACGTTGATTTGAAAAATGACGAGGAATCGCCATGTAATGAAACGGAACAAAATTTAGATGAGACGACAAGTTCTGATTTCAAGGATTCTGTCGTTAAATCGGAATTAAAATCAAGCTCCGATTTTTTCGGAAGCATCGCGACTGATATGAAGGACGGTGTAAGTTCTGTGGGAGAAGCACCCGCGAAACCTAATAGATTGTTTCAAAATTTGGAAAACCTAGCGGAGGATTTAGAGCAAATTCCTACACCGCCACGAAGAAAGAACAAAAGTTTAGGTGTTACGAAGGAGTCAATCAGGACTATAGACGAGTATCACGAAAATCCTGATCCTGGTCTTAATGACAGACTTATTTAATAATTTCGGATTACGTGATCTTGCAATCTTTCCGCTGTTATGTGATTGTTGCGCAATAATATGATCCTACAATTTTTGTGCCACATAAATTGTTAATATGTTTAATACATTAATTCACGCGATCGCTATAAGCTAATAACCATGTAATTATTAATAAAAAATAAAGATAAAAGTATAACATACATTGCTATTCTTCATATTTTATTCATATGTATTTTTACACAAGCTGTCACAAAATTATAGATATGAAAATTTGAAGATTGCGTTGGAAGATAAACATTTAAATACAGTCATATTTTTCTTTTCAATAACTAAATGAATCATTACTCGCGAATTAACTTCTATATAAAGTGCAAATTTTTATTTTTAATTTAATATGTAAGAAATTTTATTATAGCAAAAGTTTTACATATTATTTAACTATTTAATATCTAATATTAAAGAAATAATAATATTTAGAAGGAAAAGATTTTAACTTAATGTTTAATTTTGTTAAAAATTAGTAAAGAAACTTTAAATTCGTCTAATTCGGAAGAAAACAATTTATAACATTATCTTTTAACGCATAAAAATTATGCGCACAATGTGACAAAGGTAAATAAAGTTCCAAAAATAAGCAATAGTCTCTATCTGATAAAAATCAAATAATAAAATGCGACATTCTCTCATAAGCAATGCTTTTATTTTTCTTTGTAGGAAAACTTGGGTTTGAAAAATATTTGTCATGTAGTGCAAAAGAAATTGAGTTGTTCCATTAGATCACATCGAGAGGCAAATATTTTCCCATATGATCGTAATAGGGAAAACAAACAATCAGATCTCTGCAAATTTTTAGTAAATATACATGCTTTATATTGTATATACATGCTATATGATGTAACATATTTTCCTCAATCATTCTTCTACATACAATAATTAAGTACATTCGGATAATCTTCGAAGAAAAATCTTCGTTTCTAATAAACTTGTCTCTCTCATCGAGTTTTTCCAATGAATTCATTACGTAAGAAATTACATAAAATCGATTATTATTACTCCGAGATATCCTAATCAAATATTTTTATAAAAATCTTTTTGCTTTTATTTACTTTTTTATTTCTTCATTTTTTGCATTGATTTGAATGTTTAATTTTTGCTTCAATTTTGCTGTTGATTTTGTCTAGCGGATGTAGATATCTCAATTTTCGTATCGTATTCCCTCATATTCTCGTACTAAAGCAATATAAGCACTTAAATCGTTTATTGTTAGATGAATAGAGAGAAATATTTTAATATTAACAAAGTTACTACAACTCTTAGAAGAAATTTATCATAACACCATCGTGCTGATTCGATAAAAGTTGTCAGTTTTTAATCTTCATGGTCGGCATGCACAGCATAATCCGCAAGGAGTTATTAAAGAAAAAAAAAAAAAACAAGAAAATACGGACCTCGCAGAAGAAGTGAAAGACAAAGTTTCTCATTATAGAAAAGCTTTGTGCGAAGACTTCACTCGTATACCCTTAATCTTATACATGTTTGAGGAATTAAGTTCGTGTAATATATTGTACGTATAACGACGAGCTATACCGTTACATTTTGTTACAACAAATCCAATAAAATTGTCATCGTATAAGCGTTGTATGCAGACATAAAATTTAGCAAAAGTACAATCAAGAATTATGATGATTCTTCTCATTGTATCCCAAAAATCTAAAGACATCAAATTAATTGTTTTTTATGTAATAATAAAAAAATATTTGATACATTTTGTTTTGAATGTATCCTCTCTATTTCCTTCGTCATATTTTATTCTAAAGATACGTAATGATAGTAAGTAAAAATATTAGTGTAGTAAATAAAACAGTAAAATAGACATATTGAGCTTCTCTGTTGTTATTAGTGTTGTTACACTTCTGATAATAGTTGAAGCTTCCTTTAATATCGAAGAAACTCTATCTACACAGAAGATTGATTTTTCGTCCGCGTCATTATTTCATCGGTCGCCTGTCGAACCGTGTTTAAGGCGTACCGTTCTCCTTTCCGCTACGAGTAGATATCCGCTTACTCATTACCTTTTTAATTATCTCTGGCCGACGGAGCCCTTCTATCGTAGTGCGTTTAACGGACCGTCCTTAATCGTTTTAAGGGCTCGTAATGTTACCAAGAACAGGAAAAGCCTTTTAGATGATGATACAAGATTGTGTGCGTAATGTTCAGTTCTACAAAGCAGTTTTTAATGATATAATTTGTATACGTTATCAATTGGTAATTGGTGAATGCTTGATAAACATTTTGATAAAGGAGATAATCTGCAAACGCTAATTATTTAAAATTTTCAAATAACTTTTATCACTATTAATATGTATCTTTAAATATTCGTCTAATATTCGAACAATTGGCTCGCAAATATTTCGTGTGAAATTTTCGATAACAGTACATTGAAAATTATTACGAATTCATAAAAAAAAAGAAAAGTAAATAAAAAAAAAAAAGAAATTTTTTGGATTGGGAATTATTGATAAATCGAACAAAAGTCAAATGTCGTAATCTGTACTTTCAGGAATTCTGTACCACGAGTGGTTTGAAAAGTTTAAAGCTTCCGAGAGACGACAAATCTGGGAAAACTGTGGTCCGATCGCTCTTCGTGTTCCTGAGTATTCCCGATGCGGTTTGAAATTAGCACGAACGGATTATAAGATCTGGCTCTGTTCGTGACACTTCTATTAGTGGAAAGCGTGGAAAGAAGAAAATTCAGCTTGCTTCTCTCTCTTTCTCCTCCTCTCTCTATTACTCTTCTTTCATCACAAAGTCAGTACGCGTGCGACCCGTTCGCTTCTGACGTGATGCATCTTATAAGAACTCATTTTCGTTGAATTTCTGTAGATTCCTGAGATAACGCAACAAGCCACTAACCTAATTTATTTTTGCATTAGGAATGAATAAAGAATGTATAGCGAGGAAATTATGTAGCTATATGTAAAGGCAAAAAGTCTTGGCAGTTTGTAATGGAAGATTCTTATGTATCGAGCAAAAAATGATTGCAGAGATTAAAATATTATGCGTTCAAAATTAATGGTAGGTTGATCAAAAGAATAGTAAAAATCTAATCGGAGCAATTTATGTAAATGGTACAACGAGAAAGCTGCTCTCGGAAATTTAGAAGCCGTCGTAAAGTATTTTTTGTAGCGGCTTACGACGAATGCACAACCAACACGATACGCGCCAAAGTCAATTGCCACGATAAGGACGAGACAATGTGACACTTTGTCGAAAGGACTTAAGCTTAATCTCCAACGAGGTAAGTCCGTCTTAGAATGTACTTAGAGTAAGGTGGTCCAAGTAGAGACTCTCCAAGTAGATATCTCTTCCGAGGTATCTGGTATCGCAACACTTCTCCATGCAATAGCCCATGTTTCTGAGTATACCAAAACAATGGCAGATGGCCATAAAGTTTACAATTTTTAATTTTACTGATCGATATGCAAAGCATGATCCATAAGAAAAAGAAGAAAAGACGAAAAATACGGAAAATCGCGGAAAAAGTTAGATATAAAGTTTCTCGTTATTTAATGTTCAAAAAGTAACATTATTCGATATTACAACCGAATAATCGTCGGAACAGTATATTGAAAATCTGTTATTAGAATTCACATAGGACTTTTAAACTAGAATTAGATTCATTATAATCAAGAGCACGGATTTAAAGTATTAAAACTTGGCGAATGGGAATCTTCAGAACCTGAGCGAATGTTCCTCCCACCTTCCAGTTATCACGACGTGCTCGATAGGACTTCGAATCTTCGTGTGGTATCTTCTACCGAGGTATACGTCGCGCATAAACGGGGTTAAGCGAGCAGCACAAGTCAGCTTTAAGCAGCCGGATTTATGGACTCCGACAACTATTTAGATGGGTGGAATGGGGAAAGAGAGAACCTCGGTGCGATCTCTCAGTTTTTGTCGATCCTTCTACTTGGCGCGTATATACTTGGTCCGCGAAGATGGACGGGGATATCCGCGGCCTCGGAAAATATCTGGCACGGAGGGCGACGGAATTCGCTCGATGGAGCTCCGGTCGGCGCGACGCCGGAGCGGCATTTCGGCTTAATTAGTTTTTCGTCCGCGGATAATCCGCGGCCGCAGCGATTTGTCATCCGGGCCCCGAAGTTTACGCTCACGGAGAATTAAGGTACGGGAACCTGGAGGAGAAAGGGGAGAGAGAGCAAGAAGAGCGAGAGAGGACGTGGTGTTTCCGGCCAACGAGATTAGGGTGATATTTAAACGAGGAGGAGTAGTCCCGGCACCCCCGAGGCTTCTGTCGTAAGACCCGACTCAAGGGAAGTTCGCGGAGGATTCGTTTTATCGTTCGCCGTATAATTTGAGGATGTCGCCGGCCAAGAAACTACTGAAGTGGCTTAAATCTTTAGGCCGCGTGTTGGATCCCCGATAAGGGAACTTTTGGGTTCCTGTTTACCGGTCACTCCACTAGAATGTTATTTCGTTCATCTGTTCTATCCCGATGATATATTACCCCATATTATCCTGAATGTAATTTAGAGACAAAACAGCCACTCAATTAATCTCCAACTAACAATAAATGGCGATCCATTGAATAATATGATCTGGATTTAATTAATCGCTATAATTGTACGCGTGCAATTGCTATTGTAATTGCTCGATTATCGAAATTTGCAATAGATTGAAGATGCTGGACGATGAGAAATAATGTGATATTATATGTAATACTCATTTTGCTAGTTTATTGAGCAAATAGCAAATGTCTAGGATTCTAGACAAGCTAAATTACTTTAATAAGCATTTGATGATATAATATACATCATACGAATCATATATAAAGACTTGATGTAAGCCTCCTACATATTGGAGAAAAAGAAAAGCGCAAATGCGCCTTTAGTATCTTCCAAGTATTAAACTGCTCGTAAAAGAGCTTTTACGCGATCAGACTTTCGCAATGAAACTTTAGGTCTCGGAATCGATCGAGCCACGCGGCTGTAAAGGGTCCTCGTAAAGTTTTCTTCAAATAATTTCGTAAAACAGTAGACCCTTTTTTTCATAAGAGAATCTTGTTTTATGAGAGCAAAAAGCTCGGCGAAGAACAAAGTTCATTTCGACATATCAATCAAAATTTTGGTGAAAAGTTTTTTTTTTACATAATTCTCAAATAATTAGCAACTAGATTATTATTTTAACTTCGTCTTTACTTTGCGTTGCCCAAAGTATAAATGGTACATAAAGTATGGCATCGCTTCATTAAGGAGAGAGCACGTAAAAAACAAAGATTTAACAAATGGCGCTTATATTATTATGTTTTTCAATAAGACCGCATTGCAACAGAAGCATTAAAAATGTATGATATTTAATAAATGAATATATGAGAAAATAAGGTATTTCAAAAATTTCAAAAATAAAGTAGGTCGAAGGTATCGATTGTCGCAAGTAACATCTTGTGAGTGAATCGGCTGATTCTGAATCTCATAAGCAGGCGATTTACATAAGTGCGGGTGCGCAATAAATTTAAAAAGGCGACAGCAAAAGAGAGAAAGAGGAGGGGGGGAGGGTGAGTAACGTATACCTTACTTAACGGAGCATTGCGGAAAAGTCTCGAAAGCTCAACGATGACAGAGGGCTTTGGAAAAATCTAACCCGGCACGTAGAGAAAGAGCGGAGCGCGAGGCAGAAAAAGGGAGAGAGAAGTAAAGGAAGCTGGAAGAGGAGGCAGCAAGCGGAACGGGCTGCCGTGAACCAAGGCAGTTATGACTTTTTTCTCAAGTCGACCCTCACCGTGGTAACCACCCTCTCTACCCCGGGTTTCCTCCTATGCGAATACCGCATTAAGGGACGCACTCAAACTTTTATGGTGGCTCGTGGTGACTGACTTCCCGATATACGCTCGGCAATGCTCGCCTCTCGCATTTTACAGACTTCTCTCTCTTTCCTTCGTCCCCGATTACGAGCGGCGCTTTAATTGGACAATATCCACCCCGCGAGAGAGTGGCTCACTCGCGGCACTCGAAGAAATAACGAGCTACCCACGTTAATTAGAACATTACTTTAATTTCGTGGACGACAGATAGGCGACGAGTTTTCGTAATACGAGGGACGGTTGCATAGACAGAGAGAAATACATATTTACATATAATATAATAACATATTCAACATATTTCTATGGCATGAGCATCTAATTAAGTATATTTGCAATTCAATTTCTTTCTCTTTTACAGATACCGTACACAGTATTCGGTGATAGATGCACTTGATGTATAAATACACTGACGTATAAATACACTTTGTCAAAAAGTGAAATAATTTTTCACAAAAATATCGAGATACAGATACGTTTTATACGTTATAATAAAAAAAAAGAATTTCGGTGAATTGCGTTTTTATAAGAGTAAAGAATAAAATCTCATTGTTTGATTAATTTTAACCTTTTGTTTCCATATGAAATATTTGAAATTCCATTTGAAATATAATGTAGCAAGAAAATATTATAAAACTTCAAGCGTTACAAGACGAAAATAATGTCCAATTAAATTTTGATGGAGAAAACATATTTCAGTTTTTTAACAAGAAGTATTTCCTGCAAATATGTTTATTATCGGATAAACACACGTGCTTCTATATTATATTTCATTAGCATTACGAGTATATACGATGTGTTTTTGTTCGCTATTAAAGCATCATGTTTAAATGTAAAATTAAATGGCCACGTATTTTGTTGATACGTTTCGATCAGCAGTTGGAGTTTTGCGGCTTCCTTCAATGTACAAAATGACTTGCATTCAGCGATTCGTATTTCATCAAGTTTCATCTATAAATTAACGCACGTTGAATCGCATTCCCATGTTTCGTGTTTACTCCGAAAGAACCTCTCTCCGCCTCATCCGCAATTCAACCCCCGCAATAATCCCCACGGTTTCCTAATCATCGTAATGAACGGACAAAACGATGGGGGATGTACGCGTCTGCTCTCAATGTTTCAGCTATTGATTTAAATGTAGAAAATTGTTAGTCCGGGGGCACGTTTCTCCCGGGCTACGTGCCGAATTGATGACGAGCGGGGAGGTGGGGAGACACGGCACAAGTGTCAAATTAATCACCTCGTAATACGCACTTAATACCAGCGCGATCGATCGGAATGGATGAAAAGTGGGACAAGAACCATATCCCCAGCGAGCTCCTGTCAATCGGCAAACATTGTAGCTAGTATTAAATCGGCTCGACACTAAAGCTGACACAGAAACCATCACGATTCCGATGCTCTGTATTCATGAGTTTATTTCATATATACGCCTCTATACGCCCCCATTTATTAAATTTATTCAGTCATCATGATGGATTTAATCGGGCAACTTTATTTACTCTCAATGAGCGTATACAGAATCTTCCTTGCTGTTTCATTCCACGACATTATTACGACTTAAGAGCTGATCATCTTTGTTGAACACTTCGAATACTCAAATAGGTTTGATCTATATATGAGATAATAGTAGTATCTATACATGAGATAATAATCGCCAATTACAATTTATCTTCTCTGCAAATCTATTATACCACTTTGCGATAACATTTGCGAATGTTATCTACTATATATTAATATTATGGCTATTGCGTTAATTAATAAATAGCTGCCGAAATGATGTGCTCGTAAACCGCGACGGGATTGCGCAGCGACTCTAATTTCACGGTACGGCGTGTCGATCAATTTTACACGTGTATGAGTATTCCACTCGGCCGTAAAATAGCACAATAAACATCACGATAAATTAAAATCCAGCTATGTATTTCTATTCAAGCGACCCGTAAATTTATTTCCTCGGGACGGAACGCAAATTTGGGACGCCGCGCCGTTTAAATATGCTTTATGAACACAGGGGCGAGGCCGGCCGACCGCGGATTTTATCTCCGCGCTGCGAGAAAGTGTACGCTATGGGCTTTCGCCGTAATTGTAGAAAATTTTCTGCTGTTACCGGTGTAAAACGATAAAATGATATCGCGAGGAATAAAGTTCGCGCGCGGCGTCTGGCGCTGACGTTACGAACGTATGTCCGCCTCGTAAACACGCAGTTAGTCGGCGCATTTTATTTCGCGTACGTATTGTGTCTTCTTTGGATCCTTTTCAATCTCTGCAGTTTCTCTATGCAAAATCACAACCGAAAGGTCAATCAAAACTTATGATTGTGATTATAAACCATTGAAACGTTCTTGCCCTCTTTCTTTCATGTCCATGGAAAAATCAGTCGATAAAAATTTAAAAAATTAACAATCGAAAAAATTCAATTCAACGTAACTCGACTCTTTGCTGTATAAACTGTAAATAATTATGAAATTTTGGTTTGCCAAAAAGGCGAATATTTACGCTTCGTCATATTTTATTTCGAGGAAACGCGCAATTCTTGAAAGGATTCGTTTAAACGAGATATTGATTCTGCAAGCTAGAAATGCAAAACATTAAGCGGATTCATTTCCTTCCTCGTGGGATCTCTAAAATTCTGTGTCACGTCCACAACTCCTTCTCTTTCCTCTTTAACAGCCCATCTTTTTGTTCTGTTATTCGCCATCCATAATGCATTTATTCAATGTTCAGAGCTTGTTTCACGATGCTGCCGTTTCTGCGGCCGATCTCGCGATCTGCTTTAAATTATTGCACCGCTAAGTCGTCCCAGACTAATTAGAGATTAACAATCAGTACCTTCATTCGTTTGTTATCTTTCTTTGCGAATTTTTATTTTTCTGCCCTTCGCGTAAATCTCAAACATCCAATCGTATATAAAATATGAACGCGAAGATTTAAATGTTACGCGTCGTTTGCCAAAAATTTGAAAGGAACTACATCATGTATTATCTCTACGATTTATCGAGTTCATGTTTATTGTTTGTGTAACTTTGTACTTATGAGGTGGATTACATAAAAGAGATGGTAAGGATTTGTTTGGAATAGGCCGGTGATATTTTTTGATACTCCAATTGGAGAGGCTTTTTTTTATTTCGCTATTGCTCCAATCAACTATCAACCAGAAAAGGAAAAGAAGAAAAATGATGTGCAAGGGACGGAGAGAAAGGCGACATAATGGTGGGCGCAGAGACACCGAGATGAGAAAGTGAGAGAGAAAGAAAGAAGAATGACACCAAGGAGTGTTAGCAGTTATCCGGCAGAAGTGCATTAGCTTTTGTTTGTCGCCCGAAAGGGACGGATCGTGAGTAGACTGGAACTGGATCTCGTATGTCGTGAATGGGGTTGTCCTTGCTCCCTTTTGCCGTCTACCCTTATCCATTTTATCCTTCGCTCCCCGTCGCGCTGTTGATTCTCGAAAGCGAACGAAGAAGTATCTATATAACCTGTCGCCTAGATCTTGTTCTTCTCAGCTTTGCTTTACACACCGATATTACATATCGTCGATAAGTTTCTGTTAGGTATCATAAGAAGCTTATTATTCGTTGTAAAACGTTATCCATTCACTAATAATCCGTTATTATTCCTTAGTTCCATGTCGAATAAATTCCGATGTAATGGAATCTTAATTCAAGATTTAATTATAGATAAAAACTGTAATTAAAAATAATTAAAAAAATACTACAGGAAGGAATTGAATGCAATAATTTTGTCACACGCGTCTTTCGATCGCGACATCCACTTCAAATCTCGTGTCATTTATATCATATGTCGTTTTAATCATGTTTCTGATGCATTAATATATTTTCCAACGATTTTCAGTCGATTACGCATCGCTTTTACTGTAAAGCGAATCGCCGTATATTTGCGAGCGAATATATCACGGCTGAATAATTAGCCTTTGTTGTTGTACCTGGACGCACGGCTGCGAGTCACTCGTATGCAACACGTCCGGTCGTAGACTAGATCGCACCCGTCGTCCTCGCGTTCAGGGCGAACAGGAAGAGCTTACCTTAGGAACTGTAGAGGGTCGGGAGATCCAGAGAACTTCGGAATTCCGTGTCCTCCGTCGCATACTTGGTTCTAAGTTATGCCCTCATAAACTCGCACGGACATACCTACGCGTCTCCAACAGTTCTCATGTGCCTCGCCAAGTCGTATCTGTTGCCGTCTACGCGAAACCGAGAAGCACGTTATGTGGGTTACAGAGAAGCTGTACGTGCATCTATCGCGGAACTTTGCCTGGGCGCGATCGAGGAGAAGTATATATGCTACTTATGTGCACACCGAACGGTGCCGTACGAGCTCGCTCGATACGCTTCCAATATAATCCGTTTAACGTACATCATGAATACGACGTCGACATAGTGTATACATAAGTGTAAGAACTCTGTATAAATCTAATTTTTGTCTCATACGAGATAAATATTAGCGCACTAAAGGAAGCTGATTGCCCTACATTAGGTAAACTTGTAAGTTAGCTGCAAAAGTTGATTTTGTACTTCCTACTTTCAATTAAATTAAATCGTAATCGAAAGTAAAGTAAATTATAATCATTACTTAAAATAAAAATAAAAATAGTTTTATTGCTCTAAGAATAAGTCAAATATAAGTAAATGTCTATGTGAGCCTCCGCAATTGTTGGGAGGTATACAAGTAATATATTTATAAGTGATCAGATATAATTCGCATACAATTTGAATGTATTTATCGATGAAGTTTTTACTCTGGCAAACGTTTCGACTCTGGATTTGAATCCTCCTCAGTATGATATTCATGAGTATATAATTTATACTTCAACTCGAAATAGTCGTTTGCAGATAATTTGTAAGTTCGTTTTAATAATTAAAATAATATCTTATCGTCTTATAAATATATTATTTGCGCATCAATAACTGGAGATTAACATAGACATTTTATAATATTTGATAATACAATAATCATTTCTTTCTTCTGTAATATTAAAGGATTTTGAGTAAATAGAAAATCGGAAGATCAGAAAATTTTATTTTTTACTCGTTAAATGCACTGGATTAGTCAATTTTTTGAAGATATTTTTTGCATATTGAATGCCACATCTTTTTCGCATCGTTTTCTGTTTCGACAGAAAACAGAAAAATTAATTCATTTCGCATATATTTTACTGTATATATTGTACAAAGCATAACATAATTTATTATGCGGCGAATACTAATGTAAAATTAGCGGATGCCGAGAGTGCGTTTTCTGCATATATTTAAGATATAATTATACAATTCCGCGTCGGTGTAAACATGACTCGTTTACAGAGTAGCGCACTGTATTTATCTAACCACTTAAGTGCATCCGTTTACACGAATGCGAGAGATTTGTGAGACATAAAGACCTATTTTCCGGTGAGAATTTTTATCGTGGGAACGTAGGCACTACTTTGCCATATGGCTGCAAATCCTGTACATTTCTTGTCACTTTAGCACAAGGAAGAAGGGTGGATATCTTCTTTATGGCGGTATATGTATTTTTCCGCAC
Organism: Acromyrmex echinatior; assembly: GCF_000204515.1. The sequence continues at coordinate 354,423 of NW_011627099.1, read as the reverse complement.
GAACTCAATGCCTCAAAGCGCTTAAGGAATATTATTGTCAACACGCGAAGAAGGGAGACATTGTACATTTACAATACAATTCGCGCGTATTCATTTAATAATTCTAAAATTTTCTTAAAATATTGTTAGATATAAATTTTAAGATACTCTCTTTTTCAAAAATATGAAAAAAAAAAAAGATATAAAATCGTAATATCAGAGACAATATTGAAAAAATGCTTACTTAAACATAATTTCCGAAATAAAAAGTGTTTGTATGTGTGTACAATATAATAAATGAAATAAAAAAATACACATATTATTATATCATTTTGTACATGTTATAAAAATTACATTACGGATTTGCACCAACAACTACGTAGTCATTACGTAGATACTTTTAGTATTTTTAGAAATTATTAGAATCGAAATACTTTTTGAAGGATAAAAGAACCTTAAACGGAGATTACAAAATTTATATATAAAAAGAAGGGTATGAAATCCTTGTGTGATAGAATAAAAATAACGTGAAAGAAGCAGGAATAATTTTGTCCCTTTAGATTCCATATCATAAAGAGCTTCATGGCTTTTCCATGAAAAAAACCATTTAAAAAAATTGCTGGACTATCAGAGAGTTAATACACAATTATTACAGCTGCGTGTCTATTCGGTGGTCTCGAGGCTAGCGAGTCTCCCCCCGACTGTAGGCAATAAGTATCCCCCTTTTTTTCCCCTTCGTGATCCCTCTTTTTTCCTTTTGTCGATCCCCTCGAGAAAACGTCGACTGGAGAATACTTTCCCCAGGGAGAGAGCGTTACGTCAGGAATGCGGAATATTTCCCTGCGTTCGCGCCGCTCAGAGTACGCCGAGTCAGTCAGGTGGAGGAAGGTAGGAAATTATTGGCACGGTCTGGAGTTGACTGGATGTTAATTACTCTATCACTCCACCCACGATCCACCGGTCTGGCTTCCTCCCCCATCGGTTCCCCGCCATCCCTCCGATCCCACCTCCCCTCTCTGTCGGTTGGTGGCAGTAACTCCTCTCTCGGCTTCGTGTGCCGCACGTTCATAATTATGACGACCCTGCCTCATAATAAGGTAATTTAAACGCATGACTTAGAAGACAGAGTGCGGATATCGGTCTGATGTATTTCTACTGCCAGTTTCGTATCGTTTCGCAGAACTGAGCACGAGTTCGCACTCTTTACGGTCTGCAATTATTACGATAGCTCGCTAACGTCAGTCACAAATTTCTTCCTCTTGAAATACCGCTTTTGTACGCGCATTACAATAACTAGGCAGCGACGCTTTATGTGCATAAGCTATACAAAGAAGGAAATCATCTTGTATATAAAATTCATTAAAAAAGGAGACATGTTATATTAATATTATAGATATCTCAATGATAACCCAATCTCTATTAATTTTAACTCTCATGTGTGTCAAAATATAAATCAATCAATTTCAGTAGTTAGTTTCAAATTAACAATGTTCATATTAACGTTTATATTAACAAAGTTTATATTAAGGCTCTTAGTAAATAATAAATTTGAGTCAAGTTAATACATTTTCTTAAGTTAAATTATTTAATTCTCATTGGATTTTAATTAAATTAACATATTGAGTAAGAGCAATGAGAGCAATCTACAGAAATGATTAAAAATAACTCAAATTGGATATTTGACATTATGAATTGACATTATGGATTTAACGATTAAATGTAGCCGCGGTTTTCAGATTCCCTAAATATTTAATTAGAGATACATCTATAAACTTGGATATATATATATATATACATTGAAAGAGGATACAGAGTTTAAAAATAAATTAAAAATAATAAATTTGGTAAAGAAAAAAATAAATAATTATTAATGAGAGCTCGCTTTGTTGCTAAATACATAAATTTTGAATGTTCTACATACATTTACTTGTGTTTAAATATTTAATATATAACAATAATAAATCTAATAAGAGTTTTGACCAGCGTAAAGATTATCTCGATAATACAATATTTTCTATAATAGGAAAATTTTTTATAATCTTCGATAATATTTCAATATTTAGTTCCGATATTTTGTTTCTCTAATGAGGAAAGAAAAATATAAAAATTATATATTACGGAGCGACGTAATGGCAATATTCTCATTTCCTATAAAAATTGATTTGTGTCACGATCAATCGTAGTGCTCTTGTCGTTTTTTTAATTCGCCTGGAAAATTCTCGGATCTCAAGACGAAAGAAAAATGTTTGGTTTACCTAATGATTGAACTCATTCGATGCAACTGCTATTAATGCGCGACTGTAAAAACTATTACCGAAACATCAACGTTAAGTTAATGTTTGATACGAAGATCCGCTTCCTACGATCCAATTTTTCTAAGTATTTGTACAGAAATGTCAATGGACGAGTCAATTATCTGAAGACATGTCATACTGTGATGAGTAAATGCAGTAAAATAAATAAGAAATTTTTCGATATTTAGAAGAACAGGAAAAATAAAAATTCTTAACAAAAAAAAAATTGAAATCTTTAAAAAAAAAAAAGAAAAATCTTAAATGTTCTTTATATTATCGCCGCTGTTGCAATTACTGTTATTTTTTTTTTCATCGTTGATATACCTAAATATAATTATACATTTCTAATTATTTATATTGTACAATTTGTAGCGATAGAGATGATTCTTATCACTTGGGTACGTATTACGCTTTTTTACCTTTTCGTCGAAAATCCAACTTTCCAACTTTCCATTTCTTCACACGTTAATGACCCACAGTATATATTTATATAATACAATATTGCACACGTAGAGCACAATGGATTTGAAACTTGAGAGACTTCTTCGTTGTGGCGGTTTTTTCAGATAGCTTCTAAATAACGAGCGAAGTCGACAATTTCGCGTTATCCGAGCGTAGCCGCGTACAGGAAAGAAATAGAAGGAGAAGAGAATGTATACGGAGAACGGATGTGGAAACGCGCTTTTTCCTTTGCGCGAAAAACGCACCTCGGCCCCGCGGAGAGTCACTCCGGAAATTGTGAAACGAGCGGTCGGTCCCTCCCGTCCTACGTTCACCTCACATCTCCCTTTCACCTCACATCCTCCTTCCGCCCTTTCTTTGCCACCCTTTCCCATCGTTCGTGCACTCGTTTTCTCTCTTCCTCGTCGTTTCCGTCTATCATCTGACGCTCGTTGCACGCGCAGTTTGGCGCTCTTTACGATCAATTACGAAGCCGTAGATTCTCAGACACCTAGCTAAGTGTATAGGGACGATATTTCGAAATGGAAGGGAAACGTCGAGATTGCCGACTACGGGCTCTTTCGTTTTATACTATCTTTCACTGCGAATACCTTCTCCTCGCGCCATCGTCCTGCCGCGCGCGTCTCGCTCTACGACGCGAGCTCTTTATCTCCTTTCTTCTCTTTTTCTTCTTCTATACCCTCGTGGGTATACTCTCTTTACGAGAAGACGTGTGCACGATGAGAAAAGTAGGATCGGAACGTATATTAGACGGGAACGGGGCGGCCGATCGGTTATCGGCGAAAAATATTGCGGATCGACGATGAGGGCCCCCCCGGTAGCCGTTTCCCATGTCACCGAATCGACATTCGCGCTGTAATTCGCAAACTGGGACAGAGTGATCGTTTTCTTGTTTTCATCCCCTTCCACGTTACTCTTGGAGTTTTCGGCGCTTACGGCACCGATTAAAGTTGAAGAATTTTGAGTTGGAGACGATGATGAAATGATCTTCGTGCGGACGAAGAGATGAGATGATCGTTTAATTTAAATTTCATTTCCGCGTAAACCGATTCATCTCGTCCGAAATAGATGGGAAAGAGAAGTTCTGCTCAAACAGAAGTTTGAATCGCAATAGAAGTGGAAGACGGAACATTTGCCGCGAAATGTTCGCACGTGACAACGATAATACGATCGTTACCGATCGGTTTCTCGTTCTATCGGCCTTAATTATGCAGCCGCAAATATTTTACATCAGCGCCGGAGTTCTTACGAGGAAATGAGGAACATTTTACGTTACTTCATTCAACAGTCTCGTTAACGAGCTCCGATTTCATTGCAGCGCTATCCTCCTCTACACATCTCGGATCGCATCTTTGCACGGAAGTTTCAGAGCGGTTACATAATTCCGTTTAGTAATTAGTAATTAAGGTAGTCGATGCACCAAACGAATTATCATACGCTAGATCGGAACTGAGGCATGAATAATCGCTCGAGAGGTGAGTAATTGCGAGTACACTTCAATTAACTCCCCGTGACTTCCATTAAAGGTATCTAACCGCTCTATTAGAGACGCATACTGAACTCGACATCGACCCACGAAGTATCAAAGTGCTTTAAGCATTCGCTTAAATTATCAGATCGCGCACGATGTCCGGTAAATTTAAAGTTCCTAGAAGTAGAGAGTCTGGACATTCAGCGGAAGCGAATACTCTCAAAATAGTGAATGCGTGTGTGTTTTGGTTGGCTGCTGTGTCATGTAACATGGGTTTTTTTTTTATTAATATACACATCGATTTGTGGTGAATAATAACAATATATAATATCCCTACAATTCGATATAAAAATTAAATAAGTAATATTTTTGATGTGTCTATCTATAATTATTTGCAACGCTCTGAAAGTTTTCTAATATTTTTTTAAGTAATAAAAACAATAATGAAACACGGTTCAATTTTCCATCTTTTTTCATACAATGCGAAGAGAAAAAGAGAAAAGATGAACCGAGATGCGAGAAATGCAAGAAGTTCATTTAAAAATAATAAGTTTTACAATTCATTTTATGTATAGGTACTATAGATTTTTAATAGTGACAGTGATAGTTTAGAACGCAACTAGTATATATTACGTACTGCATCGTATGTATGTACATTGAACCTTCGCCAAAGATATATTTTTCAATTTTATAAAAAATACGCATACATCATTACTTCTGTGGGTACCACTATAAATTCCGAGTACGATGTATTTCAATTCTAATTTTCCTTCGCGCTGAGTGAGCAAGGTTCCGTATTGGTGCTGCCATTGTGAGAGCACCAAGTGCATCAATCCTAGGACTATAGAAAAACGACTCGCGTTTCAACAAAACGATCGACGGAAACGAACGTCTTTTAAATGTTTACACGTAGACTCGTGCAATTTATATATTTCTTTTCCTTCACTCGGCATTAACAGAACGAGCGTTAAGCGAGGGCACGTTTTACTTTTATCGGTTACCTCGCAAAATCTGAACGTATCTCTAGTGTTCTCGAGACACTTCTTATAGATACACGAGCGGCGTGAAGTAAACCGTCGTACATTCCGAGAAGATAAAGTCGGTCATTTTTTCCTCTCGCCCACCGTTGCTTTTCCTCCGGCGGGAGCGATTGGGGTCGGTGTAAGGAGGAAGGAAAGTGGACCGTGCTGTTGGTCAAACTAATAAAAGACGGCTTACCGCTCCGCGAAACCGGCTATCCCGCACAGCTTGCGGGAACCTGCGACTTTTGCCCCCAGGGTCGAAGACAAAAGAAAGAAGGAGGAGAGAACTACCTTTCGAGTAAAGAAGGTCATACAGACCACGATGCTGAGGATGAACACGGGAGAAAAGTCGCGCTGAGAATACTTAGAAAGAGATCACGTGCGTCGACCAGATGGACGACAAGTGGCAGGCGACACATATAGAGAATTGCGTGACAGGGCTGAAAATTATTATTTTTCGTACGCTCGAGTAGCAATGAATTGAAAGACTATTCGTGGGTTCCACGTTTAAATGGTTGGAACATTCAAATTATCCGATTTAATCAAATTTCTGTACCGTCGGAAATGGATGCTGCGAAAAAGAGCGATTTTATCGCGATGGTTGAAAATGATTGAAAGATTCGCACACTAATACTTGTTCATGGTGGCAACGAGATAATGTACCGTATGTTGCGATCGCGATTGTCATAAAAATGTATTTGTATAAAAATGTTGCAAGAAGTCGAGAAAGGGTCGTGCGCGATCCGTTTATCGGATGCAATTGCTGTTATTTACGTGTGTAAAGGTAATTAACTTATCTGAATGTTCACTACCGCATATACCGGACATATCGCGTAAGTTATGACTGTACTGTGGGGTGTTTTTTGCTTTCTGTAAAGTGCTCAATTCGCGGGTATTCGCTTTAGTATTATCGCATGTATTTTGTTTTACAACACATTTACTAAACAAAACCTACCAAAAACCTACCAAGATAATTTTTAAAGCTGTTGTTCATTAAGTACCGTTCTCTCCATTCTATTTTAATAATAAATCTCAAACTTCCTTCAAATTAATTGCAAACTTTTATAACGTTAAATGCACACGTACTCAATTAATTTTCAAAGTTCTTCTTCTTGAGTCGATGAAAGTTTATTTAAACAAATTATTTCAATTTATTTCGAGTTAGAATTATCTCGTTCTCGATTGTACTATATATTTTGATAATCCATATAATGCTTAGTTCATAGAATTGTTTTAGAAAAAATCATGATACGATAAAGTTCTAATAAGAACTAATCATGATAATAATAAATATTACATGAATACAAATTTTTTAATAAAGAAAATATGAATTACGTAAAATATTCTGTTTTTTTATCTCCTATGATTATACACTTCCGGCAGATGATGACTGAACTTTAGAGGACAGAAAAGTATCCAGGAAAATAGCCGGTTGTTACGGCCGACACCGGGGTTAACAGACTGGCATAACTTAGTGGGTTTTAACAACGCACAACCGACGGACACGCCGCTGAATCTAATAAAAGTTGGTCAGCGTGAAACCGCGGCTTTAACGAGAGCCAGAGAGATCTCCCTGCGCGTCCACCGAAGGCGGCCGGTTCCAGGTTATTAAAAGCGAAATGCCCTTAATAAATAAGCTGGCAAAAGGTCTGTCGACCTAACGTCGGTCGAAACTAACTTCAACTATCCTCCCTGTCCGCTTTCCAAAACGAGCGTAAAAAGCACTCGATAACGCCAACAATTATATCATCCCGACTTTCATCCTTATTCATATTACTCCTCTAGGCGTAACGTAAATCATGAAATTGATAATAAAGCATCTATCTCAAGTGTTCGTTTAATAGTTCGTTTATTAATTTCATGTAAGCGCGCGCGAGTTTCAGTAACGACGCGTCTTATCATTGCGTCAAGTCAGATGAACGCGCATAGGATGAAAAAAGTATAATAAAACGTATTACCGAACGGAAAAACCAGTTCGTTCAATCATTCAACGTTATTATTCCATTAGCTCGACGACAGAAAAGTAATATCTTTTTACGGTATTTCACGCTGGCTCTAGTCCAGCTTGTTGATAAATCAGAACAAGTCGACATGGAGAAGTGGCACGTAGCAATTTTATCTGTGCATAAAATTCTACTCTCTAGCGGTTTCTCGCTTTTTCTAGAGGACCTTCGGAAGAATCCACATTCGAGACATATCATTCCTCGCGAGCAAATTCACCCTCATTCCCTCGTACCGGCAATAGGCGCCATTTGCAAAGTCTGTCTTATATCCGCGTGTTGGTTAGATATTATTTTTTCGCCGGCGGCAAGGCGAGATAATAGTGGCAGCTGAAGCAAACGAAAGCATAACTCTGTCCGATAAAAAGCTTTTATTACCGGCAATTAGGATAAGCTTGCGGATACACCCACTCGTTCCCTATGTTTCCGCACTACACTGCCGTGCTTTCCCCCTCGCCTCTTCCTCATTTTCCGTCAACGTTTCTTTTTGAGATCCAAAGAAGCTCGAAGATCATCTCACTAATAATGACGTTTTGTAAATGACCAAATAGCTTAACGATGTTATAATAATAATGAGAGTTACTAACGGTAAGTAAGAATAGACACAAAATTAATGTATTAAAAATGTCATATATTTAGAAAAAATTATTTTATATATAGAAATTGTTAGTATTTCAGTCTCTGCGCCAATGTAAACATATACTGTAAAATTTGTATTATTTCGTTTTACTCTCATTGTGGCCTAATATAAAGATCTGATATTTTTTAATTGTATGAAACTAGAAAATATTATTATCTTTTCATTTCTCTCATCATTCGAGATCAAACGAGAGATTGATTGGCTCGATTTTGTCACGTTCCAATTGGACTGTTAATCTACAAAGTGCAATCGTACTATAATCGACCCAAAATAGCTACGTCTCGTCCTGTGCGGTAAACCGTAATCCATTGGGGACAAGGTGCTCGAAGACGTTTCCCGTTTGCGTCTCTCATTCTCCGTGATTGTTTCGCTGTGTTGCACAAAGTGCATTGCGAAGCATTGTCCTCAAAATGCCACGCCGTTCGCCGCACGTTCATACTGCAATAATACTTTTGGCTCTGTTCCCGTGAGCTGCACGAATTGCCATTCGCAATGAGTTATCCTGGCGATATTTGCGTCCCTTTTTACTTGTTTGTACAGAGACAAGAGGCCGCTTCATGGAAGATGAAATTGAGATTGGAAATTTTATCGTGCTTTCCGCTAATCAGGTCTCACCAGACTAATTATGAGGCGGCATGCACGTGATAGTTCTGCGGTCAGTTACAATGAGGCTGTACCATACAATAGTAACCCACACTCCACAAAATTCTGTCATTTACGTAAATTATGTAATCCCGAATAAATAGCATTAACTTTATCTGAATTTAATCGAAGTGTTAGATATTAATTTTTATTATTCAACCAACTACGTTGATAAAGATCTCTATTATGAAATGATTTTCTAAAAATTACTTACGATCAACCAGGGTGTAAATTGATCAATAAAGAAATTGTAATTAGGATTGAAAAAGGCGAAATTATTCGTTAAAGATCTGAAATTTTACCTCAACAAGCCTGATTGCAATTTCTCCCTTGCTAAACGATCGAGAATGATGAATTCGTTGAAAATTCAGTAGATCTGTTCATTCGATAAGCAGCGTGCTAATTTCGCCTCTGTGGAAATTAAACGAGATTCTCGGATGATGAAGACGAGCGTAATTTCAAACGAATCTCTACAAATGAAACACTTTCCACTTCGTCGTACGTTGTTCCAGCCTTATTACGCATCTCTTCGTTCCTCGTCGGCAGGCCCTCCACGTCGAGCCCGGCATGCTTGGAAGGGGCGAGTCGCAGTTATCGTTTGGCAAGGGCGCCAACCGCATCACCACTTTGACACGATGGCTACGTGCAGGCCTAATGGCTAGGCAAGTATGATAGCGGTGAGTCGGCGTGAGTCGAGTAGGTGAGGGTTGAAACACGACCGCGAAACGGAAGATCCTTCGAGGAGCGCGAGAGAGCAAGGACCCTCCGCGTCCCACGCAATCTCGTGTTTCAGAAATCGCGAGTAATCCTCGTTGTCCTCTTTTGCATATCGCGACTTGTACTTGTACGCGATTGTACGAATGGCGCAGACCCTATTCCCAAGAAAGATACGCTTGTAAACTGTCGGACGCTTAAGTACGTCTAATAGCGCGGGAAATTGCCGTACGGCGAGACGGTTATTCGCCACAGTTGACGATGTTTCTGGCCGTTTTCGGCACGTTTTCAGTAAAAGTTTTCGAGTAAATGTGTTTAAAATTGTCAGATATCAGTGTAAAGGTAGAGTTTCCTTGAGAATATCTGCAATAGAGAAAAATGGACATACTTTACTGTTATGATTACTTGTTCTTTGTAAGTTTAGCTGTATAGAGCAGTTCGTGACTAGTGTAAATATCGAGATTCTTATTTTTTAATTGAAATCCTTATAAAAAATATCCTTAGAAAAAAGTCATTGCTTATTGTAGCCTTATGAATTTTCAATATCCGTGTCTTAGTGTACGAGTAAACTCAGAATTAAAATTCCATTAAAATAAAGTCTATTTTCAAATTAAATAAAGAATAAAGTTTCCTTATTTGCATTCCTTGAAATTCAATTCGCAGGGAGATCTTGATTTTTCAACAGCTTGTTACAAAAGCTATTCACGTCTCGACGACATTCGCTATCGGCGGCTTATTCAAAGACGAATCTCAGCTCTTTCAGCTCCTCACTATTCGTTTCTATTCAGAAAGTATTAATGACGGTTAATTTATTCGCGGCGTTGGTTTTACGACGAATCGTCGAGTAATACTATAGCCTGTACGCGAAGTAACCAGATCCACTTTCGGCAAAGCGGTTTCCGTCGCATTCGAGATGGTCTTAATGCGGATATAAGCGGGTAAACGACGCAGAGGTATTCGTCGTTATAGCGAACGGTACGGACCCAAGCAAACCGCAACCTCATAACTTCATTTGCCTCCGTAATACCGTGGCCACCGTTGTAACTCGTGCAAGCCGTGATGGCCGAATATATTCGCGCCCGCACGTATCCTGATGGTTTATTGATATTACGTGTATGCAGGCGATTATGCAGAGGAGGGATTAAGAAGCGGAGGATTCATCTGGGTAACGTGTTAATCGGACACTCGTGAAATTAGTTCTTGTTAACACCGGGTCGACTGGAAGTAAGACTAAAAGCAAGAGTTTGCGAGGCTCGCTGCGATCTCGTAAAATATATCATCTAATCTAATGCAAGCAAGCGGCGTAGCAGCGACAGTCTTCTTCGGGCGTTTGTTGGTAAAACTCTATATATTAATCCTGAAAATTCTTCGTGACGCAAGGAGGTGGCGATCCATCTCCTAGGAGTTAAATTTCGATAACGCGAAAAGATTTCAGATTACTTTATCCGGATTCCGAGCATCTGCTCGGAATTAGGACACGTTCGGGTTCGGAGCTAAAGCGTGATTTATTTCTCGGTCCAAGATTCTTCTTGAAAGTGTCGTTCTATCAGCGTTACGTTGCAACGACAGCGCGTTTAAAGGGGCACATATTTTGCAGAATCATATCTACGAATACAGACGCTGACTGTCTTTCTCAAACGGGAAGATATCGCCGAGCCGATCTCTCGGAATCGATGCATGTCTTCTACAAATTCGTTAGCAACATCTCTACAAGATCGCTCTCCTTTTTGTTCTGAAAAAAGAACGCTTCATTCGTGAAAAAAAGTACGAAAGTAAGCTTGATAAACTCACTTTAATAAATTAAGCGATTTATTTCATTCGTAAAATGACATTCTCTTCTATAATGAAGGAATTAGCATTTATTTCAACATTTCGATGAGCTGTCGTTCAGTGGCGTATAGTTGCTTTATCCATTGGATTGAATACGTGATAAAATAAAAATTATTTTCAATGAAGCGTTTCATTGAAAATTATTTCAAGCATTCAAAAAGTAAGTCCCTCAATTAAATTCTGAACTAATTAGGTCTGAATGGAATTTAACCACAAACAGACATTAAACGTCTTCCTTAGAATATTGATTCGTGTAGTATAATATATTTCAAGTATAGGTATTATTTTCATTAAATTCAATATATGTAGTTATTATATAAAATTTAATTTTTTTTTTGGAAATAAAGATGTAACGTTGATAAAAAAATTCGTTGAGAAATGTGATTCAATTAATCGGAAAAAGAAAACGTTTTATAATAGATATTCTATGTGAAGCGAGACAATTAAATCCATGTTTTTTAGAGAAAGAAAGAGAGACATATCGCAGAGATGAAATATGCACCAAGTTAAGAATAAAGTAATGCAATAGCTAGCTGCCGCGCAATCAAACTGTTTGCAGAAGCAGAACCGAGCGCTACTCTCGCGCTATGAAGCCGAAGGTACACTTTCCATGTGTCGGAAAATTTATACTCAAACTTGGGTTTCGTTCATACTCTATCTGTTCCCGTGCTGCGCTGTTCGTTTACAGTTTCCAGTCGGACACTAAATCTATCCGCACAGTTAAATTCCGCTGGGCGCATGAAGACCAATATGTTACGGATTCGGTGCAATTTTAGCGAGATACTATCATAATGTTCTTTAAAGAAATGATATAATCCTTGCATTATTGAAAAATATAAAGTGCTACTGGTAATAGAATAAAATAGAATAGTCGCTTTCGACGTTCTATTTGTAAAAGAAATTTTACGAAAAATTCTAAATATAAAAAGCAACCAAACCTAAAAATTCAAACAGAAACACTGCAGTCATACATTTGAAAATTGGATCAAATAAGAGAAAAGCAAAATCAATCAAAGTTTGCTGCCAAAAATTTATTTACTTATTTCTATCAGATTGTTTGGTTGTGAGAGAAATGACTATACGTCAATCACGTCAATCACGTTAATTATCAAACACGCAATGTAATAATACGAGAATGCACGAGAACGAGATGTCATCGGTTTTTGCCGTTTTTCGAAATAGATTTTTGATAAAAACGTATTAAAATCCCGGGTAGCCAGTCAGCTATCGCGCGAATACTCCGATTGCTGCGGCATTCCGTTTCCATTGCATGCACTACGGCCTACGCTACTCCATGAAAAATCCTTTGAAACAATCAACGCGTATAAAATCTGTGGGCGTTTTTTTTCCAATGGCTCGTGAAAACGAAGTGACTGTACGATCGAGTCGTTTAAACGGATTAAAAAAAATATCGAAAGAATCTGAAAATCTCTTAATGAAGATTTATCCCGAAAAAGCATTATTTAATGCTGCATAGGAGAGGGCAGGGAGAAAATGAGTGAACAAAATCCGATTTGGAGTATACGGTTAAAAATAATCCGATAACACGGATAATGACGGATCACAAACATAAGCGCGACGATACCTGAATCGGCAATTATAATCGCACGCGTGGGATGATCATTATAAATGTAACTCGGTCGTTTCGTCACCACGCCGTAATAATAATTCCTAAACATATTTGTCATGTACACGTCGGTGGCATCGATTACGTTATAATCGTTAGAAAGACCGGGGACGACGAGGAGGGGAAGAGGAGGATATCCAGGACTTCCATTAATTCGACATCGACCTCGTTAATTACGCCGTAATAAGCGGCGACGGTGAAACGAAATGTAGACAATCAATTTATTCTGACTGCTTCGTCGTTTACTGTGTCCGAAGGATCGTTACCGTTAATGTATTGCACGGATAATAGGCTCGTTTCGCTGGATACTGATGATAATACGAGATGCACGTGCAAACGGCACCTGCACGTGTTATCTCGTATTATTGGAAAATCATTGATTAAGTAGACACCGAGATATTATGTTACTCTTTAATTCGCGTCAAGAAAATTTATTATTGTTGGATGATGAAAAGGTAGGAAGGTATGTATCGATTCTGTATTCTCAAATTCTTAGAACTCGAGCTACGATCGGGTTGACGGAGAAGCATATCGAGATATTTTATTACGCGCGCCGATGAATCTCGTTTCGTTTCTTTTCTCCCAGATGAAAGAGAAGCGTGACGTTTCGCGTTCATCCGAGTAAATATATTTTTCCTTGAGATATAATTGAAAAATCTATGACAAGCATAAACGTGTCTCAAATTCAATCCAAAGTATTTATGCACGATATATACGTGGCTGCATCCTTACGCACGCTCTAAAACGCAGGACACAATTATTCGTCCCTTCTTCAAGGGGTGAATGCTTCGCATTCAAAAAATGCCTCGCGGATGTAAAATTTAAATGCTGTAATCCGCTATCCAACGTCGCTCGCGTTGACGACCTGTGCATTAGTTACGCGAGTGCCTGTCGCATTGCGAACGCATTGCAACAAAGCACTTGCAATTTATGCAATTGTGTTCTATCCACGGTTTCCGCCATTGAACGCAAGCACTTAAAATTTCAAACGGCTTAACTCCGAGGGAACGGAAAAAAAAAAAGAAAAAAAAATTGGATAAAACAGTTTAGCATAAAAAATTAAATAAATTTGGGGCCGCAATCGTTCCGCAGAGCTTTTATGATTCTAATTACCATATTGACATTACGTGCGATCACGTAGTATCGGAAAGAAATAGCGCGCCTGCATTGGCTGTTACGATACGTTATATCATGGGAGGAACGATACATTACGTTTAGACCAGACGAGATTAATGCCTGCCACCACAATAGAATGTAAAATTTACTATTCGCGCCAAAGTATCGTCGAACTCGACGTAATTTGCATTCGGTCATGCTAGATCCTGCGCGATACCGAGGCCAAAAAATGGAAGTGCCACGACATTAATTTTCATTTTCTCGCAAAAAAGCGGGATTGCAGATAACGCATTGTGTGTGCTTTTCAATTAAACGGTGGCATATAACAACGCATCGAATAACGTCCGGAAAAATCTTTTATCCGCGTTAGAGTTGCGTGAGAACGGATATGTGATCGATCCGGAAAGAAAATCTTTACTCCTCAAGTAATTATGATTTCTCCAAGAATGCCAAATAATATACTGTTAATTTCACTTAAAAAACGTGGCGAGATGTACTAAAAATAATTCATCTTCCCTCTCTGCTACTCGTTCCTTCTCGTCTATCGATATGACGTTTTACGAGAGAGATACGCTCGTCTAGAGAGTATACTTCTCTCTCTACTTCTCTCTACTGCTGTACATATTTATCGTTGCAAACGTCCTTATCCGGACAGTCTATTTCCCAAATTTGAACGCATTGGTGTCGGCTTTTTCTAGAACGGTCGTACCGCAAAAAGAATATTGCAAGATATGTCGACATATTTTCTTATAACAAAATTGTAGAAATACCAGTATGTATGTATTTAAGCGACAAAAAAGTACAAACTATTTTCTATTTTATGAGAATTACTGGGAAAAAAGTTGTGCCATATATGTATTTTAATAAAATCTATATATATATATATATACATTTGATAATAAAAAGAGTATATATGAAAAAGTTTAAAGTTTTGAAAATTTTTGTAGAAATTGTTACATGTAAATTCTTTTATGTTTCATGCTAGCTATTTATTAAATTCTAAATCAGTGTTCAACATTATACGCTACATATAGCAACGATATATTGTAACATGCACAGATTCATTAATATACAATCTATTACATAAATAAAATTAATGTTTACATTATTACATACATAATTTGTCATCTATATATACGTATACAAATTTATGAATTATTCTTCTCCCAAAGACAGAGAATAGAGAGCAATATTTCCATTTTCACTATTTATTTTTTAACAATATATATCTCGCATGCGATTGCGAAATCGTCGAAAACCGCGGAAAGATTAAACATAAAACACTTTAAGCAAAGTTCGACGGGAGGGAAAGTCCCTTCCGCGCTTCTCAATTAATTACCGAGCGGGGAATCGAAAATGCAGAAAGCCAGATCGTTTGCTCGGCTTCATCCGTCAAACGTTCCGAAAAGTTTTATTATCAAGACCATAGTTAATGCAGTTTAAACCTCGTTCGCTCCACCGGGGTGCCGAGGAAGTTTCACCATCAAGCCAACTATTACAAGCTAGAAAACGAGATTCTCCGAGGAGCCGCTCGTGGTGGATACGAGAACGCGGAGCAAGGATAAAGCACCGTCGTTGTTGATTCCTTTACTTAGGAAAGGGACTTTTATCACACTCGCGACGACTCGAATCGCGAACAATTATATTAAAGTCCTCGTTTACGGACGTACAATTTGTGCGGATGGGAGAGAAAAGGGATTTGCGCTTCGTAGATTTACTAAAACGAACTCGTCTTGCTACATCTTGCGTTTAGCGCCGCTCCGGTAAAACGATTATTTTCTGTTTCACGCTTAAGTCAAGGAAGCCGGATATATCGCGGTTCTTATCTATCGTGATATTTGTGTCGCCGATGCGCTCCTAAATCAATATTGCATTACCATGCAAATGTTATATACTGAATGGTAATACCGCGGTACGTCAATCAAATTACTTGTGGATCGCGTTACGCGAGCCAATCGACCGGAAACTGCATAGCATCGAAATTATCGCGTCGCCGCCCACGGATTTATCAAAATTTGTTGCACCAGCTGCGCTTTATTAATTTCGTTTTCGATGGTGAAGCGTGCCGGCTTGCGAGTGCGGAATTACGCTTCCTTGTTCATTTTTTTTTCTGCGCTCGTGAATCGCTGGTTATTTCTATTAAAATCATGATGAAAATGAAAATCAGGCAATTCAAAAACTGAAATCAGATATACGTAGATAGTTTAGTGTCGCCTACGTAAATTTTTTCAATAAATTTTTGTTCTAATAGTAATTACATTAATAACAATGTAATATTTTTTTTTTAGAGCAAAATTATTCATCTCGATAGTAAGATCTGCAAGAAGAAACTAATACAGGATAGATAATATTAATTCTATATTATTTGAGATTTTAATAATATCAATTATTATACAGTATATGTATAAAAGATAAAATATACTTACATATATTTAAAAAAACAAAGAAAATATCGAGTATGATTAAGAATTTTAATTGCTCTATTTTGCGCCGGCTAATTTAAGCAATTACAAGATTTTCTACTACATCTGCATGGCGTGTCAGTTTAAAAGAAGTAACTAAATATAAAAATTTGCCTAAAAAATTCAATCTGGATGTCTAAGTAATTGAATACGAGGCGGAGAATATGCAAAGGTTACCCCATCACGTCAACTGTCAGAAGTAACGTGTCAAGTCAACTCAACTTAATCATTAAGTAAATAAGCTTAGCGTTTAGCGCGCGAACTTAGCGCCAACTTTACTCAATAAATTAAAGTCTGCGTTCCAGATACGAGGCGTGAAGTTTCCACGCGAGACACCCTGAACGAGTAGTTACCTCATCAAAGACTGCAAGCAGATTTATGATTGGGCGAAGATCGTTCGTAAATAACGATAAATGTGCGATGTGGCGTGCAACAATCCGTCTAGTCGTCATTTAGCGGGCATCTGTCGAAGCACGCGTAAATTGTAACCCTGTATCCGGCGCGGGCAAACATTATTAATGTTACATTCGTCTCATCGTCGGCGAAAACGTTAGAGTAACGAGAGGTCGCGGGGTGCAATCGAATATGCGATAAACCCCATACCTCTCCTTGGTCCACTCAATTTTTCCTTCCGCCGCCCGCGCCGTCATCGTCGTCCTCGTTGTGCGCACACGCATCCTCGACCGATTTATCGCACGCGTGTTTACCTCCCGTATTCTCTCTCTCTCACACACACACACACACACATACATGCGCGCATATGCAGAAGCGCGTAAACGCGTGTCTATGCACGTCCGTGTCGCCACTACGCTTTCACGTGTGGACACGCGGCGCACGCACATCCACCCATCCGTGCACGCTTCTACGATTTTCGAGTGGTGGCACGTACACACACACACACACACACACACACACAAATATATATATATGTGTATACATATATACGAAGCAACGCTGAGATACGGCGAGGGTGGATTTCCTGTGGGCATGCGTACAACTCGCGGAATGACGGCAGTAGGGTGGAAATCGCGGAGGTTCGAGGATACGAACGAGGGTGACACCCTGCAGTCTGACGCGGGACTTCGACCCCCGCGCTTCGACGGGGATGAAGTGGCGATCCGATCTTCTTCATCTCTCGGACCCGCAGCCGCTCGAGATTCGCGAGTAGAATTCGGTGCGCGAGTTCGTGTCGCGACGGAGATACAGGAGGAGAATCGTGGCAAATGCAGATATCTTAGTTATTTTTTTTCGAGCATTTTTTTCGAGTTGGGAATATAATTTGAACGATCAATTAGAATGACTCGATAAAGAACATTTCGAAAAAGAAGTAGTTATTATTTTCGCGTTAAGCTAGAAAACTCACGTGTAACGTGAAAGTTATATCGCGCGGAAAGAATAGTACGTATCTATCTACGTCTATCGACTTCGGCAGTTTGAAACACGGTTCCATTTCCTTTTCCTCGTTTCACGATCTTTTTCGAGTTATCAGATTCGGGAGAGAGATGCTAAAGAAAGAAAATAAAAATAGGGCAACGGCGGTTCGAAAAGTCATCGCATTTCTTTCCATTCAATCACGAGGTGTAGGCAATTAGCGGAAAGACCCGTCGATCGCACACATCGGGGGTCTGTCAAAATATAAATTGGAGTACGTTGATTTCGAAAAGTGGTCATGCCTCTGTCGCGAGTGTTTCGTTAATTAACATGGGAACGGAAGCAGAGAAGGCAAGAGACCGATACAGGAATGTCGCGGAAGGAGGAGAGGAGGAGGAGGAGAGAGGGGTGAGGGGAAGGGGAGGCAGAGTCAGTCATGGTAAGTCGATTACTTCGTGGTCGATGATCAAACGTCGCTTTCATTAGCCACGGTCTCGGTTGCTGCGGTTAAACATTCCCGACACTCTCGTCGACCAACCTTGAATCAAAGATTCCATTACACGGCAAAATTAAACGCTCGTTGACGTGAGTTTACCTTTTTATCTTTCAGTTATCTCCTAATGTTGTAAACGGATGTAAACATATCTCCACTGGTATTCCACAACGCAATAGTTGCTACTAAAGAAAGGCGAAGGCTTAACTTCTAGTTGAAGAAACGACGTTTCGACTAGAACGTCAGATGTAAATGTTTATTTATTTACTTTTTTATTTATTTATTATTTCTTTCGTGTGTTCGATAGAGAAAGAGAAAGAGAGAGGCTGCAGCGATATTGAAAAATCAAAACGAAATCACAACGAAATCAACAATTCGTCGCAATTGCAAATTAACTTCCCTCGCATTGCACGAAGGCAAACGTTTTCTTCGATACATTTTTTGCATGTATAACGCGCAATATTGCGTCAGAAACGCCGCAAGAATCGTGCGCGTAATCGGTCATTAAAGTTCGAAACACGGAATCTTGGAGTTTAAAGCGTCGAGAAAGACGGTCGCCACATTTCGTTCCACGCTATTGATTTAACGTGTAACTTTGCGCAGTTTCCAAGGATTTACAACTGAAAATCGCTCGATCATTCGTCGCCCCGAATACCTTAGCAAATATAACGGCGGCGACAGTCAAACGCTGCAGGGAGGAATCCGGTCGACTCTCCGACGCCCGCCGTCGGCGACGAGGCGACTCGTATCGACTTTCACCCTAGAGAAAGAAAGCCTTTCTCTATCTGCTACTTCCTCTACCTCTCCTACCGGCACTTTATTCAGGATCAAAGCCTTCTATTGCGAGCGCTCGGGCGGGTGTAACTTTACGTCTCACCGAGCTTTCACCATCCACCAAGTCCCAAACGTAATTTCGGTCGTCTTACGGAGCACGAACTATATCTCGATCCGTATTACGTAACGACTCTTAATGCGCCGTAACTTGCGACTAGCGCGTAGGATTCCGCGAGGATTTATGGAAGCTGGAACTTCAGGCTAATTTGTAACATTACGTGCGAGTACGAGTTACGTGCTCTTACTTGGTAATCTTGATTCGCGCGTCCAGACGTTTCTTTTCTTTTTTTTTTTTACACGTAGAGATAAATTTAAGCAAAATTTACAATGAAATAATTACTATTTTTTAAATATTCAAAACCATAAAGCAATGCAAAACGTATAAATACAGAAGACACAAAAATATAGGACAGCTCGTAACACGGATATTCGTAATTTTAACGTACGCGAAACTATACAAATTCAAAGAAAAATTTATTATGTGTGCGGAAGATATAAAAGGATATATGTTTTTATAGTCACGTGATTTCTCCATTTCCTCGCACCGAAATGGTGACTTGTTCAAAAATATCTTCGATTTCTGATGTAAATAATAAAAATCAACATATCATGTTTTTCGGCGAAAATGAAAACAAATTGAAATGTCTACCGCAAACCGAAATATCGTTAATTAAATATTTATAGTCGAATGTAATGTGTAATGTAAAGATCAGCTGATAATTAATAGACCAACTTTTATACAAAGAAAAAAGTTCTATTGATCCTATAATATGGTGCTGTAGCTTGTTTTAACGTCAAGACACTACCAGATGTATACATAATATTAACATGTATAATTTAATATGATATAAATTATAAAAATATATTCGCAGTGTTCGTAATTGCGACAAAGAATAGACTTGTTTCACCTTCACTCAAGATATGTTACGTAACTTCTAATACAATTCCACGTCTAACTAACCTGGACCACAACTTCGCAGAAAGCGGTAGTTTGGCGAAATTTGTGACTGTTATGAGGTTGTACAAGCCGCTCGGTCAAAAGCTTAATTCAATTCTCGCGGTTCGAAGAACCTGTTCTCCGCGAGATACACCTCCCTATGCTCTCTCATCGATCGTTTCGTGGAGAGAACGTCTTCGTCTTTGTTGTCATCTCGTCCATCTCTCTCAGTAACGAAACGCTCGCGGAAACGCTTTCTCGCACCATCGAATTTCGAGGACTACGATTTACGATAGTAATTCCGATCGCTCTGTGCGCGCTGCGTAATAACTTCGCATCTTGGCGTAATATCACAGACGAATAGTTTCATCTCGAGATTTGTAAAACCGTTGTCAGCTATCTACCCGTACGAACAATTTTTTTTTACGATTGCAATTTTATTTTATCATATACGAGATATTCTGTATCTCTCTTTAGCCGATATTGTTTACAAATTCTTTCTCTTCTCCTTTATGAACAATGTGAAAGGTATTTTTGAAAAGGATTTGTCGATTAAGAAATAATTCGACGAAAGTGGAGTAATTTATATATTTCCTTAATAAATAATCTTAAGTTATCCTTCTTGCGGCTAATGCAAAATTGGAATTTTTTGAAATAATTTTTTGTTTCAATTCTCTTTGTTACGAGAAGATGCGTTCTACGCCTAATTGCGATGCGTTAACGTTTAATAACCGATTCCACAAAGTTTCTTGCTAAGGATTATCACAACCTCTCGATCTACCAGGCAAAGTAGCTGGGGATGCGACTTCACGCCTCAACGGGCTTCCAACCCCGGCGAAAGTTGTCAAGCACAATTTCATTTGATGAAAGTCGCCACTAAATGCATGACAAGAGGTAATTTTTAACGCGAGGAAGCCATTACAAGTGATTTTCTTCCATAACGAAAAGTCTTCGTCTGACAGAGATAGGTACTATTTGATTCGAAATTTTATTCGTGTAGAGCAAAAGGCGATTTAACAATTTTTTCATTATACAAAGTGATTAAATAATTTGAAAAAGTTTTTAAAAATCAAATGGATTATATGAATTATAAAATGAACAGTTGAATTTTAAATGTTGTATTGAATGCTCAAGGATTGGATTTTTTCTTTTATCGTGTGTGTGTGTGTGTGGGTGTGTGTGTGTGTGTGTGTGTGTGTGTGTGTGTGTCTGCAGTATTATTAATAAAAGCGGACAATATGAGTATATTTTTCCTCTTTTGCTGCTAATACAGTGGAATGTTATAATGCTTGATAACTATATTCTTTTAGCATAATGTTATCATAATAACCTAGTGTTACTATAATAAATTGATATTCTGCCAATAGGAAGACTTTAAGAAAAAGAAGAAGAAGGATAATATAATTTCTATATGAATTTTACAAGTCTGACAAAGATACTGTTTAATTGAATCATCATGATAATTTTGCAAGAAATGTGGCACTTCAGTGTATTCAATATGGCACTTCGTGTATTCAAAGTACAATGAAAAAGTATTCAAGTAATATCGTATAAAGGTGAAGTTAGAATGTTAAAATATAATCGTCCACGAGCAGTTGCTATCTACTTCGTTTCAGTCACACAAATTTAGTTAGTTCACCGCAAAATGGTTAAATTCCTCATTTAAAAGTCTCTCGTGCACATTTCCTTGGCTGTTAGGCAAAGGGTTGTTATCGTACTCTCTCGATCTACCCTGCAAAACTAGCTACGGATGTAACTCCGCGCTTCATCGAACTTCCTCCAAAGGGCACAAATCCCCGACGTAATTTCAGCCAGAAACGACCACATCTTAATACGTATTATATAGTGACTTTTAACGCTAGTGAAACATACAACCACGACAGAAAGTTTTAGTCAATATGTAGAGTGGCATCGGTAGAGGAAACTATGATCTGTATAACCAAAAAGTTAAATTAAACTACCTCATAGTACGTTACAGGAAGACTCGACTTCCGACTTTTTAGACTTAATAATTAAAAAAGCTCGTTTTAGATTCATAATATATTCTAATTGAATAAACGTAATTTAGATCACTTTTTATGAGCCTGCTTAATTATAAATTATCTGATATTATATCTAATGAAAATGTGTCTGATACTTATACAAAGTACGATTACTAATCAATTATGCCGAAAAATAAAGGAAAAAAGTTGTGTCTAAGAAATTTTAACTGGCAAAGTTATCGTGGTAACCGATCATGATTGATCATTTTGTCATTTAACAAAAATAAATAAAAAAGAAAATATGCATCTTTAATTTTTTATTTTCTTGAATTTCTAGTCCTTGTTTCCGAGAATAAAATTAAAATTTGTTGAATAAAAATAAATTGAAATTTATTTATAAATTAGCGAAATATTATAGTATAATATTTCGTGTGGAGAAGTATATAGATTAGTGAAGGAAATGAAATAGAGTAATTAAATTTTTCTTTATTGGTTACAACGACATAGGTATCTCAAAATTGACATTTGAAAATAGAATTGCTGTATCGGATCTCAGCCACCGGAGCAGAATAGTTGAAATCCAAACGCCGCCATGCTTTGCTACTTTGTTTTTCTATATAGTGATTTTCGAATACGAATTTTTCCCGAATTTTTTTCCTAAATTGGGAAAAAAGTTGTGTCAGATTTGAAAAATTCCGCATACATTTTATAGCAATAAAATGAAACAATAAAAACGATAAGCTTGAAATTACGCATATTTAGAACATTATTATACAGTTGGAACTGTTGGAAGATATAAATATAGATAAATATGTAAATGACGAATGAGTAGATTTAACATGATCGAAGCAAGTACCAATCATTTGAAACATTGAATTTAACCTGTATAAATATATTCACGAATTTCTAATGTTCTCTGTTATAATATCCGTCGGTATTTTAACCTTTGTACTGTAATTTCTTTTTATCGTTGTTTGTTTTTAAAAACTCTCTGCATAGGGAGTTTTTTTATTCGATAAGTACGGTATAAGATGTATTTGCACGTAAGTAAAGACGTAGAGACTTCATGCAACTTCGTACTTTAACAAAGTCATAGTTTGACGTATAGGTAACAGTGGAAACATGATAGATGAGACAAGAATCGGAAGTTCTGAATGTTTCGCTGCACCGGGTACACATATTTCCAAAGTTCTCTTAAATCTTAAATCTCTGAAATACTTAAGTACGCGAGGTACAAATTTTATCTAATATCCACTTAATGATACTTATGATACGAACATCAACGGCGTTCAATGTAAAGTATCGCACTTTATCTGCGTTAAAAATGTATAACGGAATTATGGATCAAGAACTTAGAATTATTCCTTGGAAATTGGACGTAATGCGACTGACTTTACGAAGCTATTATTCAGGAATAAGAACTCCGCCAAGTACAAACTTCGTCCACACAATACTTCTTAAGAAGCGTCACGAAAATTTATTTCTCAAAATTCACAGCCAGTAGACTATACGACGACTGAACCCAATAGTTTAACATAGATCGTTGGCCCACTTTTTACCTTCATTCGAGAGTTGGTGTGCGTGGCGGATCAACGGCTGTGATAAGAGCGAAGTTTCGTGACTTCTTGTTTGTGTAATTTATGTATTCGTATATGTTCACACTTTTACTTGGGAAAGTTTTAGCGAAGTATGAAGGGCAGTTCTGCTGAAATGTAGTTAATTGAAAGAAGATGAAGGATTCCGCGAAATTTCTTCTCACGTATCGTACAGTTATAACCGAGTGTTCCACGAGTTCCCAAATTAAAAGTTGTTAATTTGAAACGTAATCAATCTTTACTTCGTTACAAGATTCGATTATTCCTTTGTCGACGCTGTGCTCACAAGAACTACACATTATAATCGAATATTATATTGATTTCACCAGGATTCAGAGTTTCCATAAGACAATATTTTGATTAGTCTCAAATTAGCAATGTAAACTAGGAACGTTTCCGATTTCTACACCGTAGAGGCATATCTCTTGTAATCACAGGTTTAAGAGAAATTACGTCCTCCTTTTGGAAAAAGGAGAGCCATATCTTTTCTAAATCTTCGCACAATGCGGAGTGAGAAGGGTTAAAAAGATGCAGTTCTCTCGCGTTATCATATTTCTCTTTGCAGATATTATTTGTTGCACAGCCCGCGTGTATACGACGCGGTCTCATAAAATACGTGTGACACGCTAAAATAACGACTGCACTCTTGCAGGTCATTGTGTGAGCGCTTATGTACGACCGGCTGACGCGAATACTTTTTGTCCACGAATGTTTTATATGTAGTTCTCATTGCACACTCCCTATCAGGCAACGGATTCATACGAGTCGTTAAATTGCAACCCGCGTTTATAAAAAGCAAGAGACTCGTACGATCGTTATATCAAACATCCTTATTTCCGTGCTCCTTCCGAAAACTTTATAGGCGAGTGTAAATCCTCGGCAAATTTTCTTCCGCAAAAAATCTTCTAAGTCATATTAAAAAAAAAAACAATATTTTAAAAAATTTGGTATTTTATAGACGTCAGTCAAAAAAATATGTTTTTAAACATTAAAATTTTCCTCTTTTCTAATCTATCTATCCTTACCTATTATAATATATATAAAAAAAATTTAATGATTATTCAAGTATTCTAAACGTTAATTTTTTTTATTTTAAAATAATATATTATTTACATATTTTATTGAAAAATGTCAAAGTTCTTCTGCGCATAATTCTTGTAACGAAAGAAGATTAATAAAATATTTCAAATCTTTATTCTACACGAACAAAAAATATTGTTTATTGTTTATTTCCGACATCTTTAATTTTACGCTAACTTAGCAAGTTCGATAAGATGCAGAAAAAGATTGATTTATCAGAGTTAACAATGAGATAATTGCGGCGAATTCATTGTGGCTAACACTTGCATGGAGATGGACGAACGAGCGATGCTCGAATCGCACTTGACCCAGGAAATCTGATTTTCGCAAATTCGCTCCGTAGTATCTAACAGACGGAGATACCCGACATGGAAGAACCCACGAAATTCGATTTTCAGGATTTGTGTACAGGTCATCCGAGCTAAAAGCGTGAGCTGCCGAGTTAGCGAATAAGCGCTCAAAAGGAAAGGCAATTGGGAGAGATATCTCTGAATTCTATCTATCATCTCTAGACAAGAACAAATATGTATTTGCTGAAACTGTGATGCTATAAGTCCTTTCAAACAGAGAGCCAATAAGTTAAAGCACGCGATAAACTGTTGGATTACGCACGAATATCTTTCTTGTTAACAGCACGAAACGGCAGTAAGCCTACTTATTAGCAAGTTTGGCATTAAGTGTATGATTTAAATTATATTTAAATACAACATTTACGTGATAAAAAATTAAAAAAAAAATTGTTTTTATAAAATGGACTGTATAGGTGTTAAAATATTATAAAATAATGTAGCTAATGTATGTATAGTAATGTTAAAAAATTATAAAATTATTGTGGATATTCAATAATTATTTTGATAAATGAAAATTTGACGTATTATGCCTGATTGGTTTGTATTCCGAGTCAAAGTTATCGTTTAATTTAAAATGAATATATTATATTATATATACCTTGCCGAAAGTTCAGAACTCACTTTAAACTGTAATTTTCAGACTGACATTGTAGCGTAAACTATACGTGACATATGTTGTAGCCACGGTTAATATCTGAAATTAAATACGAATTTGCTAGGAGTTTAATTATGCGAACTACTAAATACACTCTACGTCGACCCGTCGTGCTCGTGAACACGTCACTAAATCGTCGGTCATACGAAGCATATTAATTTATGTGGGGATCGACCGCATGATTCTGATCCAGCAATTACGTAGATTCATCTCGTCACTCGTACCGCGACGGCTCGCATCGTTGACTCACGGAAATCGTTAACCACTCCAAACTACAAGTATATGCAAAATTCACCATTGCGTCCTCTTAACATTTTCTCTCCCCGTTCATTTTACCTCTTTTCCACAGAAATTCTTGTCGAGACTCTCGAGAATGCTCGACTCTACCACTGAAAAATAGGCCAATTAAGGTAGAATGGGAATAGAAAGGATTGTATACCATTAGTGCGTAATATTCTTCAGAATTTACCGCGTTAATGAAGCACAGTTTTATTCGTAGTTTATATGTTCGATTACGTTTATTGTAGTCAAGGGAGGGAGGGAGGGGGAGAGAGAGAGAGAGAGGAGAGTGAGACAAAGCTTTTTAAACGAATAATGATAATTAGTAAGCAGTGATATAAATTAAAGCTGACGTAGAAATTAAAGTTAAAATTAATGCGGCTGGTGAGCACTCTTTTAGTGCAAAGTTTTCAAGAGAAATTTCCATTTAAAAAGCACACAAAGATATCAGGAAATATCATACCGTAACGATTACGAAGCGGAGGCGTAAATAAAAAGCAAATATGGCGATATGGCTAGCAAAATCCAATCGATGGAGGTCCCTTGTCGATTCCAATAATTCGGTTTGTTATCTCACATATTCTTATAATGTACACACACACATATATACACACACGCACACACATATATATTATATCGTTCCACGATATGATTGCCAAATTTATGTTATATGTCTAATATGCAACTGCGGCACAAATTTTATCATTTGCATTATATTGGTGATGTTAATTCTACAAGATAATTTAAAAATATTTTAGATTTCCAAAACAGACATATTCGTTGACCTTTAAATAAAATTAAATAAAGAATTCAGCGTAACCAAAAATGTATGTATAATAATAAGAATTATTTACATAAAAGATTCTCATAAAACTAAAATTTTTGCATGCTCACTGATATTATTATTTTCTTGTGACATATCACATCTATGGTGTCACAGTTTGATGTTCGGTATTGATCAGGTATAATCAGATATCTGATCTTCATATAATGTAAAATTATTATAATGTAAAATTCCATTAATGTGTCAGATAAAATGAGAAATCACATCTACATCGTTATTCATTAATTAACATTTTAATGCAATCAGAACCTTTATACGTGACTACACATTTGTTGTAAACTAATATTAGCTTCTCTCGAGAAGGGATTAAATAACGACAGCCTTCATACATAATAAAGAATATACTTGTACATATGCATACAATATATATATATATATATATATATGTGTGTGTGTGTGTGTGTGTGTGTGTGTATGCATACACATATAAAATTATTGCACTACTTCCAACATAATAAAATTTTTAATAATTATAACTCCTTACTCTTAATAGTTTAAATTATTTTTTACTTTTATTTTTTTTAACTATTTATTACGTATCATTTATAAAAACATGTGTGTGTGCGCGCGCGCGAGTGTACTAATTTAATTTGATATTGAAACAATTGTTACAAGCTATTTTCGATTTGTCCCAATATGTGCGAAATTGTACGTATGTATCAAGCTGTATCAAACGATTGTTGTTTTTATTCGAGAAGACTATCAAAAGTAAGAAGCAGTTTAGAAGTAGCTCACGCAATCGATCACGACGGCCTCAGCACTTTGGAGAATTAAATTCCGTCACACAGAAACGGAGACGAACATAAGCATCTCGTACGAATACTAAACTTTTCCTTCCTATCCTCTGAGGCGAAAAGAAACTCGTCCTTGGTATCGACATCTTTCAACGATAAATCACCGTGGATACAAAGAACACTTAATGCGCCCTAGCATTTCAAATGCAATTTCATTCTCATTAATATGGTTACTTATAATTCTCTTAAAATGACTCAATACAAACTATGTAGTAAAATACTGATAATTTTGAATGAAAAAAAAAAACAAAGTTTTTTTATATTACAAAATTTGTTTAATTAAAAAAATTTATCTTTTATAATTTTTCGTATATTAAACTTTAAATTAAAATTGTTGAAATTAAATAAAACTAAAACTGATTGAAAATTTTGAAAATTATTTAAAATTGGAATTAACAATAAACTATTTTTTGGAATTAAGTAAGTGTACTTAAAAGCAATTTCAATAATATAAATTTTTTAATTATCTTGAGACCTATTGAGAAAGCTGTAATCGAAAGAAAATTATGCGGTCATTAGCAGACATACCTATATCTCAAATAATAGGCAGATAAACGATAAAAATAAAAATTTGGTTCATGGAATTTTTATACGTGATTTATTACATTTTTCTATTATTAACGATCTATCGCTGACAGCGCAATTTGATAAATGAAAGTGCTCACTTTAGGGTGCTAATTACCGACACAATTACTCGGTAGATACCGTTAATCAGATCACATCGCAAAAGGCGAGACGAAAATATGATTTTTCTTTGCGAACGATAATGAATGTGCATTAGTTACGTAATTTGATACATTTTCCGCTAACAATTATTCAATCAAATTTTGTTAAAATTAAAATATTTTCACGAAATATACGATATAATAGACACAAACGTATATTTATTTCATAAAAAATTGGACTTAATTATAAATGTGATGTTACCTTTTTTTTTTTTTAGATAAAAAAAATATTGTAAAATTTACTTTAATTAAATCAAAATGCATGTATTTAAAGACGTATTACATGTATTTTAACAATATATAAGTTTACATAATGTAACAGTCAATATGTCACGGTAGAAATTTACTTTTAATTTTTCTTTTGCTAAAAAAATGTGTAATATAAAAGAACTAATTTTTTGAATTGATTCTATATTATACAATACGCACCATGTGTGTTAATTGTATATATCTCTTTAAAATAATCCTATAATATATATAATATATATAATATATATAATATAAAATTGACAAAAAAATGTTCGTCTATTAAACGAGCATCATGGAATTTTGATAATATTGTCGTGATTTGAATTCCTGATCAATGGAAATCCTGTATTTTGTATGTTTTTTCTCAAATCTCCATTTTGATACGACATTTCGTATAGCCGTATATGGTTACGGGTTTTTTTTCTGGAATATCTGCAGATATAGTCACATGTAGGCGAATAGCAATTTCCTGTAGCGATACGGCGTAACACAGCAACCATTTTCGAGCACTCGTATTCAGAAACGCAAAAAAGCCTTTCTGCCTTTCGTATGCACCTAATTTCGCGGACCACGATTCTGATCTGGTTCGTTGTAACGCGGTAATTACATAAAAAGTGGCAAAGAATTTTCCTCGGGGCGTTCTCACGCCCGTTACATCGTTGCAGAAAACTGTACGTGCGGGATTTAATAATTATCGTTGTAATATCGCATTCGTAAAATACGTACGTGCAAACTAGTTTGCAAACTGGGTCGTGAAAGAAGCGTGTGAGACATGAAATCAATGTCGATGGATTCTTCTTGCAAGCGTTTGCTTTTGAACAGCACGAGCCTCTCGATTATAGTATACAGATAAAACCTGACCTTTCTTACGCGCTTCCTTATATACACGATTTATCGAATCCTCGTAAATTTCTTGCATTTTCCTAACGCCATCTTTTCGCTATGCACGATTATGCATATAGCTTTTTCTTCGACGGATTATCGTCCAACTATGGTATGCGCGGTCACGTATCCGACGCAACAAGATCAACTGAAACGAGCTTGAAAAGAGCTCTGCAAGAGAAGCGCATAATGCTTGAACAGAATGAGTTTCGAGGTAACGTGCCAAAATCGAAAGAGATCGATCGAAATTGAGGGCGGGGAAGGAAATCATTAACACGTTTATCTCGTCTAAATTTAATACGTGATTTTCTCGTGAATTTACTGGCTAACCGAAGTCGCAAGATAAAAGAAACCTTCTCAAGTGATCTTTACAACCTAATAGTAGTTTCGTAGTTCCGCAGGGTGTGTTGTACGTTAACTATATGATCCCGATAACTGCGTTTATCTGTGATTGTCACTCTGTTATGGTAGTCACGTATATATGCGGAATCACGTATAGCAATTTTGCATGGGGACCCAACGGAACAAGATCAACAGGAATGAGTTTCCAAAGCGCTTTATAGCGGAAAGTCGATGATGCTCGAACGAAAAAAGAATTCCGGGGAAAAGGAAAGAGAGACAGAGAAAACGAGCGAGAGAGAGAGAGAGAGAGAGAGAGGGGGAGGTGCGATAGAGGCGCGAAAATCCAGTTTGAAACTAGCGACGAGAGCCGATAGTGATGCTGCAAAGGGAGATAGAGTTTTTATGTCAAAACGAGCATGGCGTCGCAGACAGGAGGGTTGGAAAGAAGTGGTATTTACCCGCGGTGAGTGTACGAGAGAAACTGTAAATAACCATGGTTTCTTCCTCTTTCCACTTTCCCCTGTCCTCTCCCCTTCTTTTCCTTTTCTTCTATCTCCCCCTTCCCCCCCTTCCCCTTCCTTTCTGGTTTGTATCCTTTTTTCCTTGCCTAGCACGTACGCACCGCCAGAGATTGTGTTTCATTGTGTAGGTAAATCGTTAAAAAAAGCACAAAGAGAAGAATTTTTATCACTGACAATTATGATGCCCTTTGCGAAGTCCCTCCGCGCGCGATACTATTACGTGTTTATGGTAACTGGCAGAAATGTCTTTCCATTAAAAAAAAAGACTCGAAAAGCGCGAGAAAAAACAGATATTTACAAGTGACAGAGATGGGATCATTGTAAATGTTACCGGATTGAGAATTTGAGTACATCTCTACGTAATTTGACGCAAAAAATATTGGAGTTCGTTGTATACTCTTAAATAATAATTAATAAAAAAAACTTTGTAGAGCACATGTTTCTTTATTAAGATTATTTAAAATATTTTTGCTTAATACTATGCTAAATACTTATTTAAGTAAACTTGTAGATATAACTTGATATTTTCAATCGTAATGCGAACATCTGGTACATAAAATAGGGATTCAAAATTTCATCTTATTATTTCATTATTTTATGAGTCTAATAACTAGCCTACACGTTTGGCATTGAAGTAAACGTATCAGTAGAGCATATGTAATTGCATTTCTCTAATTAAACGCGCACGTTTACGCGGTTAATAATCCAATTTCGCTAATTTCTTTTGTACGCGCAGAGCGTTGCGATCTTCCTTTCGCTATAAACGTTACGGTCACGGACAATATTAGCTGGATTAACAGTTAAGGATAATGTCAGTACATCACTTTAATAACAAAGGTAAGAAAACGTCTCTCAGTGGCTGAGAGTCAATATTCTCGATCG
Source organism: Acromyrmex echinatior (assembly GCF_000204515.1). The sequence continues at coordinate 323,349 of NW_011627099.1, read as the reverse complement.
CGAGGAAAGTGAACATTGAAACACTTGAGTTGGAAGAAAATTACAAATGCAAATCATAAAACGGAAAATACTGGCGCCAGTGTTACGCACACTTTCGTCGACGATCATCCGCCAAGGACGACATTAACAGAGAGAAATGGTGAGTGACGTGATCGTTGGTACGTGCACGACGAGGTTGACATTATCGCGCCACCGAATCGGAATACCTTTCGCATGATCTATTTAACGCACCGATGAGCACGTGCGCCGTTCGTTGGTGAATCTTCTCGGTGGTGACGACCGCGTGGAGCCGTCGACTCGTGGTGTGGCGGAAAATGCCGCCTGGCGCGGCCTGGATGCCATTTTCAGGGCACGCGATGAATATTCTTACGCGCGCGTCCTTCCAACCGAAACTGAGCTCGCGACTACGAAACAAATATCCACCCGCACAAACGTCGCGTCGAGAAGGGCGCGACAGCGACAGCGGCAGCGACAGCGACAGCGACAGCAACGACAGCGACAAGGGTGCGAGCGATAAGGGTGTGAGAGGAGATCCGGGACGGTGCCGGTGGCGGTGGCTTCATATTGTACGGCACGAGGTGCCGACGGATATACACCAACACGTGTACCGTAAATGTAATTACAGCTTAAAGGGAAGTTCCATCCTAAGCGATCCTTCGCGGTCGAAGTGGGTTCTGCATTAATTAGAAGCCAACTTAATTAATACGCGCTTGTATGCCGAGCGTATACCCTGCCATGGGAATCTTGCCTACACGAAGAAAGGAAACACTCCTTCTTGCTAACACTTTAGGAACCGTAGCCGCGCTCGCGAGTATCTGGTATACGTAAACCGACTTCGCAATATCGTTGCTTTTTACCGGCTTTCGCGGCACGTCGGATTTTCATAAAGAATTTGCATTTAGGTAGTCGTACGAGCGGTAAGCTCAGAAGATTCGAGTGTAGCATGCTCTCTTCTCATTATTGGAGAGAATCTCTGCTTACGAACTCTCGAAGAACGAACAATTCGCAATTACGTGTCTTGCACGAGTTAATAGAACACGACCCCCCCCCCCCCCCCCCCAAGAGATTGTTTAAAAACAAAAACACGCGCTGATAAATATTTCGCTGCACAACTCAATAATCCGTTAATAAAATCATTATTTGTTACAACTGGCTGTGCCATAAACTGACTGTAATAATGATTCTGCGCGCGCAAACGATAAGCAAAACTACTAACGCAAACAATGATACTATCTGTGAGCGACAACATTTTTCTCGTACATTTTTATGTATGCTCCGGGCACATTTCCGCCGTCGTCCCATACAAGTGTGCCCGTTGCGGCGCGGAAAGGTCGGGAAATATTATGCTAGCAACACGAGAGAGTATGAATTATTTAAGCGCGCGGTGTGGAGGTAGAAGTGCAGAAACTATACCGAAGGCATTGCATCGTTTTGTAATTTCTGTCAGCGCTCGGAATTTTATGGTTACAAACTCACCGCGTTCACGCTACGCGCGCTCACAAATAGATTGCGCGTGTGTGATTCCTTCAGATTAAATTATAATTTTAATCGCACATAGAATTAACCGCACATTCGTATGCGGTACGTCATATGGGTTAAAAACAGTGTCCCGAATGTGCATGTATACTATTTTCTTCAATTTTTTTTTTTTTTTTTTTTAGTAATTTATCTCTGCCATGTTTAGATACTCGAAATTTATAATATATTTTATGCAATTTTTAAGAAAAAGCTTAATATTTAAACAGTATTCAAGAGTTAATATAAACAGGAAATTACAATATAATTCAATTGAAAAAATATAAATAAAAATCCTCTACTTTTTTATTGGTGGTCTCTATGAAATTACGGTAGATATCTATCGCATGTGAGATCCATAAAAATTTCAAAAAGATTTTGGAGAAATGGCCGTACATAAATCTCGAGATTTTCCGATCCTATCTAAAACCCGAAAGAACAGTTGTCGCAGCAGTGGTGCCTTATGGATGGGTGGATAACCCACGTTATTTCCGTAAATTATGTCTCGTGGTACTATGATAGTGGAGTCTCGATCTAGTGATATATTCCGTCAATTAAGGGTGCTCGATAGCCGGAAATTTGTCGACCATGCCGGAAAATGGATTTAGATTGGATGGCTTTCCCAGCAGAATGTTGTATGAGCCAAGATATAGAAGATATGATAGATCAACTTATTATCATTGATGTTATACACTTGCGATTTGTATTATGTTACAAGTTAAATATATAAATTAGGTTTGCACTTTTGATATGCCTATTGTCGTAATTGTGTGTAATTATATAAGTCTAAATAAAAAGTAATAACACGTTCTTTGATATTTTTGCAAAGATTACTAGAATTCTAGGTTTTTAATGAAATTCGATTATAAAATAAAAAGTTTGTAATTATAATATTACTCGTTTATTCTAACTGTTTAATAAGTATATTTACCTACAAACTGACACTGATGTTTTAAGTCTTGCTTACTAAGAAATTAATAAGTTGTAATATAAATTGTTTTTAAGATTGACCGCCTTACTTACATTACGTTTATTACGCGTCGTAACGTTAATTCGACAAGACATGTTCGTTTTATTTTATTTTATTCAAAAAAATTTCAATTTTTAATATGTGACGAATTTTGCATTCTTGGTTCTAATATTGTACAAGGTTGTTTGTGTTTTTTTTCTATAACAATTTCCAGATAGAGATTTATCTCAACTTAGTTGTGGAACTGCATTGGACAACTGCTTGTGTTTTCATGTTCTTACCGGAAGGGTTTCACATTCGACGTATCATCAAAAAATTGCGGCGATATTTGCGTTTTTTTTTTGTAATATGCGATATTATATAATTGTCATTATCTTAAGCTGAGAACGACTCAAATATAGAATCGAAACGTTCTTTGGAATTTTATTACAATTAAATGTATTCTCGCTTCAAAAACAACTTGCGTTTGACTCCTGACCTTAAATGATTTTTTTATTTACATTTGAATCAAAGGAATCTTTTAATTAACATTTTAGGTTAAATTATTTCATTATGTTTATATATTTCTTAGTAAATATGTAATATTCAAAATTTCGATGTAGAAAGTTACTCTAGCAATCTTCAAGCAGATAATTGTGATAATTTCTTCAAAGATGTTGATTTATACACAGGGTGTCTAGTAAGTTTTGACAAAGCGCTTGTGTGTAGAAATAGCGGATTAAACTGACTCGAAAAGTCCTTTATCATTTTGCAATTTTCGCAATAGTTATCGAGATATTAATTACTAAAAATCGCTAAATTTTGATCTTAAATAATTTGTTACTCAAATACTATTAACTTTACAGAAAAACAGCGAGAGACAAAAATTATTTATTTTCTTCTCACAAAATTCTAAGAATTTTTTTAGGATTTTTTCATATTTTTTAAATATCGTATTTTCTCATGTTGGTAAAAATAAGAACATACAGTACTAAAAAGTTGATAAAAAATTCTAAAAAAATTCTTAAAGTTCTATGAGAAGGAAATAAACAATTTTTGTTTCTTATAGTTTTTTTTTGTAAAGTTGATAATATTTGAGAAAAAAATTATTGAAGATCAATATTCGATAATTTTTAGAAATTAATATCTCGTTAATTATTGCGAAAATTGTAAAATGATAAAGGATTTTTCGACTCAGTTTAGTCCGCTCTATACGAACGCTTTGTCAAATTTACCAGATATCCTCTATATTTGTACAGTGGTATATGTGGATATACAACATATATCTAAATATACATATATTTATTCTTTAACCCTTTGAAAGGCAGTGAGACAAATACATCCCACCTTTTTGTTCTTAGTTTTTTCCATATTTCTGATCTATTTTGCAGTTTGTATGCGCATATGAGTACTTTTTAGACTCTTAGGGATCTAAGTTATGCAACTTTTATGAAAAATTACGTTAATTTATTTATTTGCAATTTTGTTAATATAAAAAATTAATGTAAAAAATCTCATTTTTTCAGAATAAATTCGGCTATTCTTAAACGTGAAGAGCTCTGAAAATTTTTATGCGTGTACTCCATATCTGAAACTATTATATATATATTTTTTAAAATTTTCTGCTTCGTAGTTTTTCCGAAAAAAATTTTGGAAGTTTTGGAAAATTGATCTTTTTAAGTCTATTTATTATTTATTATTTATTATTTATTTTGTAATTCTGATATCAAAATCATATCAGATCAAATCGTCAGACCCCGAAAATCCATAGATGACCTATGATTTCAATAATTTGTTTAGAAGAAAAATGTGCTCTTCAAGGAGCTAAAACATATTTTAATGCATAATTTATTATAATATCAAACTTTTATGATTCGATTAACAATCACACATCTTTTATTAATTCGGCACAGTATTTAAACAAGTATGTAAATACTGAGAGCAAGTAAATATCCATAATAATAAATATAAGCGCTCATTATAAATGCATAGATTTGTTTGCTTTTATGCATCATAATTCATTTGTGATTTATTTTAAACGAGTTACAATTGTATAATATATAAATTAAATGGTTAAAATAATTCTTTTCTTTCTGTTAGATAATTTATTAACGTTTATTTAAATTTATAGATATGCAAAGTAATTGTACAGATATTAATAATAATATTGATAATAATCTTTGCAAAATTTTCTGATACGAATAATTAATTGTATTTGTTATAATTTATTCGTTGGCAGTGATATTAAACTGGTTTTAGAATCGTATCTACATTTTTTTTTACGTAATATTTCCTATGCTATAATTAAAATTGTAGGATAGAATTTAGTTTTATTAAGAGGGGTTTCATCTTTGCCGGCCGTAAAATTAGCTCAGTTTTATATGAATTTTTTTAAAGAAAATTTGTTATATACAGAACAATACGGAGTTTTGCATAAAATTATGTTATGCTTAAACAGTAAATATTTTTTAATTAGATGAATATGCATTTTAATATACCAGGGCCATATAATCCTTTCTCCTCTTAATATAATTCTTAATATAATTTTCCATCATCTCTCCAATCGCCGAGCTATTCTGGCTTCTCTTGATGATTCTGATGTGCGATTTGCACTGGTAAGCGCTCAAAGGCTCCGGTACGCCTTTACTGTATTTGAGCTCATAGCTCCGTTAATATTACGAATTAAAAAAAATTCTTTTACAGGAATATTTTACACACATGTAAAAAAAATCAAAATAAGGAAAACAAAATTTTTTCGATTTTTTACGCCTGCAAAGGTGAAACCTCCCCTTAATACATCATTTACTCACCATTTTCACTACTATATTGTTGATCTCTCACTGTGTGACTCTCCCTTTTTCCTCCATATTTGTGGTAGCGGTATGCTCATCGAACCATATTTTCATTCCTGTCACAACATAAACCGATTCATTCAAGCACCCTTCCACTTCATCATCCACATGAGAGTCGTTATACTCAATTCGTACGACATGGATTACTATATAATACGTATAATTTTATATGATTTTACATGTACACGCCCACATCACAACTTTCAGCCAGAGAAAAACATGTAATCATATAATTATTTAGACCTTTCGATAGTTAGAGATACACGCTATGCGTCCTTTTGAAGATGAAATTAAAATAATATTTTTTTAGAAATATCAAATGTGAGTGCATTTTTAATAATTAGAAAAAATTCTCGATAAGAAATGTTACTTTTTATTTATTAAATATCATCAGATATCCTATATAGAGATTATTTAAAGGCATAATACAATTGCACAATTTTAAAACCCAATAAATAATCGTTTATTAGCGTTTAAGTAGTCATGAAAAAATACGAGTATGAGATAGAAATGTGGGGTTTCCAATTTTATCTCTCTCGACGATATATACAGCAGTACATATAATATAACAGTAATTCTCGTGTCCTTCACGATCAGTCTTTCCAGATGGTGTCCCAAAAATGTAATTACTTTCATATGCGTGGCTATAGATATAATCGGTCGATTTGGATGAAAATTGAAACGACCTGGAAAAATTTTCTGAAAATACCTTGATACCAACCATATCGCACGATTTCCCATTTCATACAAATCGAGTTAGCATAAAAATCATAAAAGCTATAACGGAAAGAGATCGCCATTATTGTTTAGTTTCAACTGAAATCGGTGACATTTAATCATATTGCCGAAAGTTATACAGAATTTTAACGAAATGTGTGCAATTATTGAAATACGTGAACAGATGAAAATAGCTTATATTTCATTTAGTAAATCTGAAATATTGTTATGATTTCGTCATAGCAACATTTCACTTTATTATTATTAAGCGTCTTGTTTAAAAAGTAATATATTAAAATTTTTAACAATTTTTATTTTTTAAATAAAAATAAAGATTCGTTTAAAAAGTTAATGTTTTTACATACTAATAATATATCTGTTGACCATCTTTTTTTTCATCTTTTCTTCATCAGTGGGTCGGGGAAAAAGTTTCTTCGTATTTTTTAATTCAAAATCGTATACAATATCTTCGTCAAAAATAAATGAAATTTCAATTTAAAAAGAGAGTTTTAAAGCTTGAAATCTCTTTCGAAAGATTACTATATTTTTTCAGTTTCTGTGAGTTTGATAATTTTTACATCAAAAAAACTCCGAGCTGAAAAAGATGAAAATTTTTCTTTTCACTTTGAGGGTCTCCCACGTGTCCAAAAAAAATTTACAAAAATTTTCGACTACCTATCGTGAAAGCTCGAAGCTTTTCCTACAAAATCATTTTTTAAAAATGTTCCTATGATTTTTTGTTACTGAGTTATTCAGTAAAGCGAATTAAGTAAAGGAACATTCTAACTTTGATTGCTCGTAACTCCGATAAAAATCATCACACCGCAATTTAAAAAACAGATTCTTAAAGCTAAAACTTTGCTCTAACGAATAATATAATTGTAACGAAAATTTTGCAACAAATGAAAAACTTTTGCGAAAAACTTTTTTTAAATACGAAGAAACTTTTTCCCCGACCTAATATATAATTATTAATATATGTATGCATAATAGAACATACATCTTATACGTATAATATTTTAAATTAAGTATATAATCTTTAGTAGATCTTCACAATCTTATTGGCAATAGTTGATCGAAGTTCAATGTGACATGATTCCGAGATTCCCTTTAAATTATAAAATCGCGTTACATTTGCTCTTTTACATTCACCGCACGTTATGTACAATATTGCGCGTTTACGTTTAAAGTCCCACCCCCGTAGACTAATGGGAAAACTAGCGTTGCGCGGGAGTTTTTACCGTTAGATTAAAATATGCAAATAATCCAGGACCGACGCGCTCGTAACTCGGTAGCCACCCTCTCCTCGAGCGTGCAACGTGTCGCGTCGCGGCGCCAACCCTCCCGACCACTCACGAATCCGCAAGCCATCCCACAAGCCACCCACTCGCTCGCGTCGTCTCACCCCTGGGCCCACGAGCCACCTCCCCTTCTAGCATAGAGAAATCCCGCGTGATGTACGTATTCGCCGTCGTGACACCCGGGAATACTCGCGGAGATTACGAGGGTGCAACGCGGGAAGTGCGGAATTACATTTTAATTTCATCGGTAGCACGCTTCCTATTACGAGTCCCTTTACCGCACCCGTACAATGTACGACATAAACTATCGGCGATTGAAACAACCTTTATCTTCGTAAAACAGGACGTTGGAAGATAATTTCTACGTGACAATTTTGCAAGTTCATTTGCACTATACACCGTCAGATTAGAATATTTTAACATTTTAACACATATAAGTTTTTAAGTCTCATTGCATATTGATATAGATATCCATTATTGATTGACTTTACATATTTTATTTCTAACTCTGCTCTTACTCGCCTTTGAATGAGAAAATAGTTTTTCAATTAGACCTCTGATGCATATTAACGAAGAATGTGCATCGATATGATGATTGTCATCATTAATTTTTGTGTTAGACTTAGAACGTGGCTTTCATTACATTAAGAATTATTGTACATGTTTGTTATCCGTTGAGGATATTATCATTAAATATTAAATATTAATCTTTTTATTTATTATTTTAATGGACTGGAAAACTAATATAAATAAAGAAAACACGTTTCCTATATATTATATTTTAACTAATTGGATACTAACACTCCAAAACCATTTTAAACCATTTTATATTTTTGACCTAATTTATTCGCTCATAAATTCTTTGACCTTTCAATTACTATTATTAAAATATTTTAAACTTAAATAGTAAACTTCTATATAATATATTGTTTTATTTTTCTATATCTGAATAATAATCATATAAATTTCTAATTTTATTATGTTGTTAAAAATATTATTTATTACTAATAAACTAATTAAATAATTAAATAATTCAAATATATTGTAATGTGTCCAGAATCTTGACGATATTCTAACCGTAAGATATAAATAATATTTTAATTCCATTACCTATATTGGAAATGGGGAAAAATATACATAATGCATATTATTACATACGATCAATTCACATAATCATAAGCATATTACATTCGTAATTTAGTAACAGCGTATAACCTATTATAATAATTTTCTACATCCCTCGCAAGATTATACACGTTTAAAATTAAAATGAGCTTGTTATCGTTTTTTTTCGGGTAGACGTAAAACATGTACACATTACGTTCACACCATGAAAAAACCCGCCGCTAAACCGAGGTAGGGACCCAAATACAGGGTATATGTGGATGTACAATAGTTGAAAGTATTTTCTGTATGTGGATGGATAGTGTGCGAGAGCATCCATGGGCCACATAGGCGTTTTTGCTATGTGGCGGTGCATACGCGTACCATTTCTACTTGTTCGTGAATAGAATACGATCTACTGCACTATTCCGGTGTCCTTTTGAAGCAGCTCTCTCTCTCTCTCTCTCTCTCTCTCTCTCTCTCTCTCTCCCTCCTCTTTTTCTCTTTTTCTCACCTACTGTAATGAAGGTTGTAATTTCGACAACGTGCACCTGTTGTAATCTAGCGTCGAGGATTTTCGCCATTCATTCGAGCACTTCATGCGAGGAAACGTCGCGGCCTTTATTAAGTTTTTATCGTTGTAAATTCTTTCAATAAACGTCGGGCGTTGGAAGGCGCGAAAATCATAACGCTCGCTTTACGCGCGATGAAATCTCGCGTTGCGACTGTTGCGAGAACTATCGCGTGGTTAGATCCATAGTATGTTATGCGTTTTTTCTTTCTCTTTTTTTTTTTTTTTTTTTTTTTACGTTTCCACAAACGCGACCGACTTCGGCTCCGCATCATAATGCGTGTCGTAAAAGTTTTACAGTACCACCCGTCGCGATTTCCAAGAGGGAATTCTACAAAGTTGCGCGATTCGTTCGAGCGTTTGCGGATTTTTGCTTGAGCATCGGATATCGTCTCTGGCAAGAGATCTCTCGCCTGAGTCGGAAATTTGTTTGACATCGTAAAAAAAATATGCTGTCGTTGTCGGAGAAATTTTTGGCAGGTAATAATACGACGGATCTCGATGGAAGATGCGCATATAAAACACAATCGTAAAAAAAGAGAGTTACATTTGTTCATTATTCTGTTCCTTTTTTCTAAAGTAGAAGGAGAAAGGAAACTTTTATCCCGTAAAACAGTTGCTACAGAATTAAAGTTAAAAGTTGCACGTTTAATCTTGACACGTCGAAACTTGCTCGCGGTGTTCGTCGCACTAACGAATCTCAAATTTTCATCACGTACCGAGGCGCGTTCATTTAAAGCGCGGTAAAGTTGGATCCGTGGGATCCGTACAATCCCACTGAATGTAATCGCGTGACTCAACCTGGTTAAATTATCATCTCCTACAAGGAGTAGCGGATACAAGCATCATCGCCACAATCCAAACATTTCTGAAAGCTTCGCATTTGGAATATCTCCAGCTCGATCGGTTACTCGACGGAGAGGATAACGACGTAAGGCGAAGTAAGAGACAAAGAGGAAAATCAAATATTTGCGAGCTGATGATGTAACTAAGAATAAAACGTTGTTGAATAAACTCCCCACATTAATCGTCACGTGTAATGTTATCCGAGGCATAATAGCCAAACCGAGAGAGAAAACGCGCAGAATTGTCCCGAAAAGTTCTGTACGGAGGCAGGCCGGGTTCCCTTCGCCTGAGTTTCATTGGTATTTCGCTGCATCAGAGGGTTCATACGCGGTGTGTTCACAGGCCGTATTTTCGTCGTCTCACTCGCACCCTCTGCTACCTCGTGTCTCTTTTTCCCTCTCTCATTTCCCGGTCGGCTGCTACTGTCGGGTTTCCAGCCCTTCTCTCATTAAATCATTTGTTCTCCGACGCGGACGTCGCGTCGCCGCCACCACCGCCGCGCTCGCCATTCCCGTTGGTGGTACAACGGCAAAATATCCGGACGAATATTTCGAGAATAAACGTCGACTCGTCTTTTCTTCTTGCGCGAGCTCACGCCTACGTCAAATTCATATCAAGGCGGTGTAAGCATAATTCATTATGATTTTCGCGCCATGCATCCGTCCGATTTATTCCCGTGGAATATTTCTGGATGAATAATGTATACGTATTCATTCTCGTGCAATATGTCGTATTTTAAGGAAAAGTTTTCTGTATCCCCTATTAACATCGTCATGCATTTATAGGAATCAATTTTCGTAATACTTAAACCTCTGTCCTTCTATTATTTTCTACTGTACAATTTAGGGGTGTAGATATATTTTAATTATCTAAAAGTACAAAAATATGAAAAAGAGATTAACGAATAAAAAGAATTCAAGTCTAATGATACAAGTTATTCCGTTATTTATATTATCAAGTCTATCACGCCATGAATTATGTCAAACATTTTTATATCGTAGCCATAATATTTAAAAATTATTTAGATTACAAATCATTTATCCAATATATATGACTTTACATTTAAAGTATGATTTGAAGTTAACTTTTGCAAACCGATGATACGGCAAAAATGTATAATACGTAATGTAGGAAAAATTAATTATTAGTATAACTTCCGTAAAGAGCAGTAAAAATTATTTTATATTCGCAAATATCACGAACGTGCTGATTTTACATGCTGGTGAAAATACCGTACGTTATAAATATTGGATAATACTGGGTAATTGCGTGTAATACGCAGGTGCATTTTCGCATTTACTTATTTTCGTAATTTTTTTCACAAAACCACAATTCTCATGACAGTGAGCAACCTCAATCGACGATGCTGGATACGCATCGTCCGTTCGGATTATGATGACCCATCACCATGGTCAGCTCGTTCAGTTTCGATTTATGGATAACCGATAACCGGATTCGTTCGCCCCTGCTGCCCTTCCTCGTGCAATTCTTTCGGCCACCATGTCAGTTCTCCGCCGTGTGTGCTTTTTACGAGGCTGTACGATAACATCGTGGAGCTACGTCAACAAATTTTTCTCGAACATTGTTCTTCTCGCCGAGAAAGTTAATCGGCTACGAATTGATCTTATGATTCTTGATATTTTTTTACAAAAACCCTTTTATATAATTAGTTTGTTTAAGTTTTTTGCAATAAAAATATCATACACAAAAGACATTATTAATTGAACTGATTCTATATACATATATAACCATTATATAATATATACTTCTATATTTCTTATATTTTTATCTTTAATCAACAGACAATTAATTTATTAATAATGAAATAATAAAACAAATGAATAAATCAAAGTTAAATTTGCACTTAAAAATTTCGTTTTCCAAATAATTGTTTTCTTTTTAATAAAGAGAGAAGGGAGAAAAGAGAAATAAATTTTCAAATAATTCGTTATTAATGTTTCACGGAATAAAAGATGAAATATTTAAATAGAACGATCACTATCTTTCTATGGCTTTACAAAAAAGCAACATCGATGTATCAAGCGATCGACAAAATATCTCTCCAAACAAAATATCCTCCCGAAATTCCCGTATACTCTTACCGTCAACTCGCTTGCCCGTTTAGAAAGCTAGGTCGACCTTCGTGCGCCGTTTTGTTACACTCTGACACAAAGGAGGACATCGAAATGCCAATGTCCAATGTCGGTGTGAATACGTCGATGAATGTGGCAAGCGAGAACGAGCGAAATATAGGTAAGCGAGTGAGAAATATCAGCGCAGTATTGCTCTAACGCTTTAAAGCGCGGATTATCCTTGCGGCTTAAATTCCCTCCCTCTAGTCTCGCCGACGCGACGTCAGCGAGATGGTATAGCCTGTATAAGTCCTCGTTGCATTTCTCCTCGTGGTTGCTACTGGAGACTCGAGCGTTCTTTTTTCTTTCTTTCTCCTTTTTTTTTTGTTGCCGTAAAACGACGCGCGCGAGAGTTGCCGCGAGATTACAGCGAACAACGGACGGAGTTTCGCGCTAATGTTATTAAAAAGCATCCTGAGTGGAAATCCCAACGCGCGTGACGATATACGTTGCGGCTTAAAATTCTTGTCCGATTATGAGATAGGACTATGAGGATTTGATAACGTTCATCGATTATCTAATAAGTGAAATAGGATTGGCCAAGTCGAGAAGCGCTGGATTGATCGCCCGATTTAAGTGAACCATAAAGAAATCTGTAGAGTTTCGTAGTATAGGCATATGAGAAAATGACGAGTAAAAACGTTGCATACCTATATGTATTAATTCACTTGATATCTAATTAATATAGTTAATTACTCAAATGCTAAAGAAACAGACAAGTCTGTATTTAAACACATGCCAAACTGTTGAGTATACGCAATCCGCAGCGTTCTCGTACATGTCCCCGCTAGGGAATGAAGCGTTTTTTTAATCAACGCCGACCAATGGTCATTACGACGTCCTTTTAAAGCCCTATAACGTATCGGGTCGAGTCAGGGCGAGTTGAAACACGGGGCGCGAGAGAACGAAATGACGAAAGCGAAAATATCGCCGCCGCCGCCGCCACCACCCCCTCGAACCTCGAAAAGAGTCCCTTCGTTATGGCCGACCGTATTTCACGTCGTTAACGAGCGTCGCCGCGTTTTGTCGGCGATAAACTCGCGACAGCTACGACAGATACGAGGATGAATGCCGTGCTCTACGCGGATTGATGGGGAACATCAAGCGCCGGTCAACGATTACCATATTCTGAGTGACGACGTCCGCTCGTCGAAAATCGAGGAAAAAAATCTCAGTCATCTCCGGGTAGTTTCACGGAAATCATGGAAATCGAAAGAAGAGAGTCTAAAATATGATTTACAAATATATGCACTCTTATTTCGTATCGCGAATCATCCATCTCAAAGCTTTGATAATCTTCTGTATTAAAATAATTCGTTTCTTTATCGATAATTTTCTAAAATAATAAAACGTGAAACGTCAATATAAACACAACGGAAAGTGTACATAATACGTTTTGGATAAGATATTTTCTGGATATTTTATATCTCTTAAATTCGCAGTAGTTTCTAAAATAAAATTTTTTTTATCCATGTGTCTAAAATATTGAAATTATATAAGAAAACTTTTAAGGATTAAATATTGGAATTTTTAAATTTAAATAGATCTCAAATCAAGGTGGTTCAGGATTAGATTTTTCAAATTTTCAAATTAGTACTTTGTAATGAACTTGATAAGGTTATCAAATTATTATCAGATGTTTGACAACCCTCTCCATGTGCACCGAATGTTGTCCGACCATTAAGAATACTTAACATATGATTAATAACATAGACTCACGAAATAAAAGAGCACATAAATCATAGTATTATAGTTGAATATGCAATAATTCATGCTACGTGAACACATTTAATACAGTCTGTCTTGCAGAAGACATCGCGCTACAATATGGTTATGCGACTCAATCGATGATGAGAATTTATGCGACGATGGTTATTATATTCTAGATAATTTAAATAATGAATCTTTTCCCAGTTAATGATGATAACTCTATCTTGTTCATTCGGCATTTCCCAGAAACACTGTTACATTTAAAGTATCTCAGGACTGCAAGACTTTTTTTCCAAAGAAACATTACAATATAAAAAGAGACTAAATAGTTGAACTGTCGATATCTTTCCTAATTAGACTTCTTGCACGGGGACTGCTCCAAAAGTTTTTCCTACTAAATAAAAAGTCATGCTCAATTTACGCAACTGTATTCTCTGGAGAACTTAAACCTATATTACTGAAGTACGTTAATTTCTACTTTTTCCGTTTGCATAAAAAATAAAAGTTAAGGTTGATGAAGGATAGTTTTTTTTTCTTTAGTTTCAGCTCTCTATTTAGAGATATTACGTTCATTTAATATATCATATAACATTTGCACACCCGCGCGCATATTCATGTGCATATATTCTAATCATAATTCACTAAACACAATATATATCATTATAATTTGTAATGCAAACCTTTAACCACTAACGCAGTGGGGAAATAACTGTTTCTGACCTCTCACATTTGAATTCATAATTGCGTCAGCTGATAAAGTTCGCTTAGAAATGTAACTGAGAGAGAAGTTTCAGCAATTTGGATATACCATTGAGAAGTTAGGATTGGTGAAGACGTAGAGCACGAATCAGTAGATCAGAAGTGCTTTCCAATTAGTACTGCACTCGCCTAGTTTACAAGAATTTCGAAAACTATTTAAAATCAGTAAAGACATATCACTTTCCTTATTTATTGACTGCATAATTTACGCAAATTTCTACTGTTGAAATAATAAATTATATGAAATTTACATAAACTTTCGCTTATGCATTTCCGCCTCCTGCCGGGAATATTTTTCTGAATCCTGAACCCTTCTAATAAATAAAATAGAGAATGATAAACGCAATCATTGAGTTTAAGCGTACTGTGAAGGTAGTTTGAAGCGTACACTAAGAAGATTGAAAAACTTATCGAGATCTGTCGATATCTAAAATGCTTTTAAAGCGGTTATATTGAAATAATAAATTATGGAAAATATTCATATTGACTTTTCAACGTTTACTCCAATTATCGCAACGTGGACGGATGCTTGTTTAAAACAAATAATAATAATCGATTTTATTAAAGTTTCTAGAAAAAATAAATTGAACAATTCACGAATTCTTGTTGAATTTTACTGCAACAAACATAATTATTATATTATTTGCAAGCGTTGTTAACAGAGACAAAAATGACGTTTAAAGATTGGTATTTTAACAAATATTAACAAGTAAACTTAAGATTTTAATTTCAATTTCATTCTAATTGCAAATTCGATTGTACAAAAAATTTATTTATACTTTGCCAGGAATTTGGTAATTTCACCGCAGCGCATCCTAACGTAACGAAGCTTTCGGAAGAGATTTTGTCCCAAAGGGGATGGTCGGGTATTATCTCGCATAGCCCTCGCCTACTCCCGAAGGTAACCTTCGAGACTTTCCTGCATTAACTCGTTTCAGTGGCGCAAACAATTCCGGGCCGGTCGTTAAGGATCCGTTACTACTAGCCGCTTGAGAAGCGAGTGCTTTTGCTCATTGGCCACTTAGTTCTCGACTTGTGTCGCTGATAGTTTAATTAAAAATCGTCAACTTCCAGGATATCACAGCAGACGAGAATAATACAAACTTAAGAAACGTTGGAAATTATATTAACTATTCATAAAGCTGAGATGAATAAAATAACTTAATCTTCTTGAATTATTATATAATCGTAAAGAGTTGGCACAATGTTAAAAAAATAATCGCCATTATCCTTTGCACAATTATAGTCTTAAATGTTAAAACAAAGGACTTGTTATCGAAAATAAAAATCAAATCTCAGATACATAAATAATGACATTTTCGATTCTCTAGTTAAATTCTTCACGCTTTATAATCACGTAAACAATGTGGCAAACTCATTACAAACTTTTTAATTGCTTCTCATTATCAGAACGCCTTAGTCTAGATGCAACGAACGTCGCCGCAATTTTAAACGAGAAAGTCAACTTAGCTTCAAGGTACAATTTTGCAGATTTATGTAACTTGGTGGGATTCAATTGCAAACGCGTTACATACGCTTTAGCAGGGAGCTTAGACGAGGTTAAATGGGACGCTTAACGCACGGCGTCAGGGACGTAATGGCGTGTGTAGTAATAGTAGAAACGGATTTGGCCACGACCACGATGATATATTCGTTTCATTAGCCAAGCTTAGTGTCCCGGAGACCCTACCAGTCGCAATCCTTCCGTCGAAGAAGATCTACCCGTATTTACGATACCCAATCTCTCCTAAGCAGTACATTCTTCAAGAAATTTATCGCATTTGCTATAACTACTTCAAAAAAAAAAAAAGAAAGAAATCTCAAGAATTATCTCGTCAATTTATGCATTTCGTAGGTAACTGAAAACGCTTTCAATTCCGGAGTTGAAAGTATCCTCTTACTTTCCGCGTATCAAAAGCTCGTAGTGCTGTAAGGAGACTTTACAGAGTGACGTATGCCAAATGAGAACAGATTGAAGGATTAGGATACACATACGTTTCGGTGCCCTCGTCACGATTAGAGAACGCGATCAATTACGCTTAATTACAGAAATTACATTACAGGATTTCGTGCAAACTCCAGGAACGTCGCAAACACGTGATCGCAAGTATGCAAATGCGCAAGGTTCTTGCGCGATCTTAAATCGCAACGAGATTGCATGATCTTAAAACAATTATCGAATAATAGAGTGAAAGATTTAGCTTGTCAGTATTTGAAATAAGATAACGAAAATTGTATACAAGTTAGGTAAGTGTGGATTCGCACTACTGGGTGAAATGATAGTCATTTAACATTCCTCCTTTAAAGATTTACGATTAATTATTATCGGATCGTATTAAGACGCGTATCTCATTTATCTGTCTATCGACTTTATCTATGACGTATTCCGAAATTACACAGTTTTCGAATTAACACGACTGACGGTCTTGACAAGATATCACACAAGTATCCAAGATAATCGTCAAGACGTCATTAATCATATTGCGAAATTATAAAGTTAAAATAAATCATAACATTTTCCTCGATATCCAGCTATAAAACTTTTTTAAATTTAAGTAAGAAACTCAACATTTCCCTTAATAATGTATGCACATTTTTTTCATCATCATTTTCAGTTTCGCATTTTGCATTTACACCCGAATTTTAACAACGAATTTAGAGTTGAACGTACTTTTAATGTTAAAGTCTGAATGTTATTTTGTCGCATTACTCAGCAGATTTGGACAAGCCATTTATTTACAGCCAACATTAATCTAGTGAACAATCACGTCATGATTTGTGAAGAAGTCCTATTTCGCTATTCAACGATCCTGAAGGCTCGAGGATCGTGGTAAGCTGTTTCTACCCTTTGTCGTGTTATCCGGAAACTACGGACTCGCACGGATTATCTGAAGAAGGTTCTCTCGTTCCTCAGGTTGGATGGGGTCGACCGCAGGTTTACGTCAGATTGAGACGAACTAGAGCGAGCTGGACGAACGCGGAGGAATATCAGCGGGAGGGAGAAAGGAAGAGAGCGGAAAAGCTGCGGAAACGACGATGCGGAAGTGGAAAAGCTTCCATTGAGAAGGGAGAAGGGATAGGGCAAGAACAGGCAAGCGGAAGACAAATAAAGCGAAGTGACGGGATTTGACGATGTAAAGGAAAAGGAAAAGAAGAAAAAACGAGGATCGGATGAGATGCAGAAGCGAGACTGCGAGCATTAGGGAAATTGAAACGGTTTTCTTTATCTTTTAAAGTCCTAGCTAAAGATAAGGGTTCGTGAAAGGAAAGCATACGTCTCTCGCCATCGATGGCGGTCAACAGGCTCTTTTGTTACATATGTTCTTCCGATAGACATATCTAGCACGTACTGATTTCTCATAAATATATACGCATGATGCTAATATCGAAAGCAGCAACACGTTCTTTTTTTTTTTTCAATCGTAATCGACAGATGCTTAGCAGCGCGGAAAATGAAATTGCAAACGTATCGAGAGTTGTGGAAGTGAATTAATAACTTGATAGATAATTAGTATTCTGTAGACTTTTCATGGGGATAATGATAAATATCAACGTGATATTGACGGTTCCGGCCATTATAGTTATTAATTAAAGGGCGTGTAATTCACATTAATATTATATCATTACATACTGAAGTGCTTGATTCGCGTTGGAATTGTAATCTAATTGTGTGTATTGTAGCGTATCAAATGTCAATGTTAAATTGCATTCCTCTCAGACAATCACTCATAATTTTCCGGCATTATTAATAATTACCGTACATTTCAATAACTATATTTTTGAGCGTACAACTCAGATTATAAAACTCGCGCACTTATTATATCTCGATAATTTCTACTTTATTACGTATCAAATTTTCAATCGCTTATCCGATCTCATGAAAATATACGTTATAAAAATACTGAGATAATTAAATTTCTTCCTCACTATCACATATATATAATATCACATATATATAATAATTAATCAAGGACACCTCACAACAGCTGTTCTCGGTCAAACGAAAATTTTATTAGTGCGCAGCACTCGCACAAGAGTCCAAGATACTATTGCGAATCCTGGACACTCGACGTTTTGGAGAACGTGGTGTTCGGCACAGTGAGTCACAGCGAATCTACTCGCGCGAGCTGTGAATATGGCCGTGCATTTCCACACACGTTTGTAATCTCACGCACATACCCACACACACACGAATATATGGCCTCTATCTCGGTATTTACGATACCGCTGGAGCACGCACGTGCGTATGATGTACGAACCACGGTAAATCTCGCAACAGCACAGCAGCGTGCACCTCCCCTCCCCCCCCTCACCCTTCCCCGGGGGGTTGTAGGTACCTCTGGCTCGAAGGGTCGGTTCGGGGGAGGTTCGGCGGCGAGGGCATCACATTGGACCTATACCTACCTACCTACCCCGCTTTTGGTATTCATGCTGACAGGTCGCCTTTATTGACTGTGGATAAACCGTGCGAGAGCGACTGCCGTCCGGATAGCCGTGCGTGTCTCGACAGTGTAGGCGGGCATACACGTGTGCGAAACACGCACGCGAGTGCGGAGTAGGAATGGCGGTGGGCGAAGAGAAGAGAAGAGAAGAGAAGAGAGCATCATAGGTGGGTAGGCAGAGGCTGCTGCGGTGGTCGCATTCGTATGCCGGCGGCACGTTTGGCAAATACGTGAAGGGCTTTGGTTTTCTACCGCGAGAATCAAACGATGCTGTCGTATTCCAAGCTCGCCAGACGACCACCATCTTCTTCCTCAACCGCCTCCATCTCCGTCTCCCCATAATTTGGCCTTTAATATTATGGGCAATTGATCATAAACCATTTGCTAAACAGCATTTTTCCGCAATGCAGTAAAAAAGTATTAATTCTTATTATTAGTTTCAAAGTTACATTGTGTTGGCGACGGTCAATATTTCAATCACCTAATTCACTTCACACAATCGTCTTGCACGTGATTACACGACAGCCACTTGATTATTAAAATTATAGGACGTAAAGATTCTATCAATTCTAATTAACTTTAGTGTCATACTTTTATACTAGTTTGTTAGGTATCGAAAATTTCATTTTTCCAATTTCAAATACAACGGCATGAATATTTTTATTTATTCTGCAAATCGTGAAATTATAGGTATGAATTATACACAGCATGATCATCTGTATGCGCATATATGTTTGTGTATACGAAATTAAACTTCTCGATATTTATTACGGATAAAAAAATGGCAGAGTTTGTACGCGATTGTAAAGCATATTTGCAAACGAATGTTGCAAAATGTGAAGAACATGTTTTGCAGGTAAAGCAAGATTACTCATACGAAACGTGGGACACGTTTTCACCCTTATTTTAAACTACACGCTTTTGCTTCTACCTTCTGTTAAAAGCAGCTTTGCTTTTATGCGTATTATATTATAAACTTATGCCAGCAGAAATATTTGTCTCATATCGTAAATAAAAAAATATTTCTCTTTTCCTTTTAATTAACAGATCAAAATGAAAAAAATATAATATAATATTGTATAATATTGTACAATATTGTGTTACGCAAAACATATTTGCTACATTTACTATACTCGCCCATTATTTCGTGCAAGCGAACTAAAATTGTTTCGCACGTCCTTGGAGATAACGTTTCCGCACTAGCACCCGCCATGCGGCTCATAGATTTCACCTAAAGCGTAAGTTTCCACTTTAAGCTCATTCTCAGCGGTTCTTGTGTGTAACCTACACCTCTTCGGGGGTACTCGATGTATTGCGGGTTTGATATTACGGTTCAACCGAACATACCTACACCCCCTTGCTTGGTCGTTGACCCATCGGCGTTTTCCGCTATTCCGCGTCTCCGCGTTATTCCATGCCGCCCGTTTCCATTGGCATTGAGTACGGAATACTGTAACGATGAAATTTTGGGCATCCAAATGTCAATATGCGACCTATATCAAGCAACGCGAATTGTTACTACTATGAATTTTAGCTACGAGAGGAGATGAAAAATGTCAAGAAAATTGATATAAATTGGATATAAACAGTTGCAGATCTCTGCAGTATAGATGTTTTCTGTTAAGTATACACTATATTTTACTGCAGTTTAAAAAATGTTATTATTTTTTTATAAAATTACATCGCGAGTACACGTATAAAACTGTGCTCGTATGACGCGTCACGAGCGAGCAATTCTCGGCGTTTAACGTAAATGTTAACGTTAAACATTTAAGCGGCGTCCTGCAGTCGCTGTAATATAGCACGCGCATAAATTACAGCACGGGATTTAATACAGAAAGAGGATTAAGCAATTAAGGCAAGAGGGTACGCCGCGTATAGCAATTTTTGCGAGGAAATCGCGCGTCGAGCGGCTTGATATAAATATTTATGTGTTTGTACCTCTTCTTCCGCACAGTGCGACCGGCTTTATGCATAAATATTCATGCGCATAATATGGGTCCCGATGTGCAGTTTGGTCGGTATTTTAGATTCCAAGGGACTGAAGGACGTTTCTAACTGACAGCTTCTGCATCCGCAAAGTTAATTACCACTGTAACATGCGTGAATTTTACGCCCTTGTTCGCGAGAAAGACGTTATCGAGTATTCAAATGTGAAAACTACATGGAAAGAACGATTTTGCTGATCTACGCGTATCTGCAAATTATACACAAATTTGAAAATAATTTTGTTGGATTATCGAAATAATTATGTAAAACGCTCAACGCTGGTTGAGCAAAATGTCAAAACTTCTTGCAGCATCGCTCATCACGCTTGGATTTCCTATACACTATTATTTTGCTAGTTTTGCCAACAAAATTATAACACGAAACAAAATTATTTTCAGATTCATATCTACAATATTTGGATATTTCAGCAAAATCGCTCCTCCTTTTGTATATTTGCACGTTATGTGCAAAGACAAATAAGTACACACAACTAAGTATTTGTTAGCACGTAATTTGTCGGCTCTCTCTCTCTCTGAAAATTAGCTTTAATGAACTCTAATTGTAAGCGAATCTCTTCTGAGATTATGCTCTTCTATCTACCTTACAATCATCTCGCAAATGTTAATCGCGTATAATTTCCTTAATGTGCGTATGTAGATACATAAGTACATAACACATTCTGTACTAGGTACTGATCCCATTCGCATAATTAAGTAAAATATTCGTGATTTTCGGCCGAAATAACATTTTAATGAGGCGTTTACCTCCGCAACGATTCTCGCTTTACATTTCCAGTCGGTGCATAATTGCAACGAGCTGCACGAGAACTATTGATACCCAATGCTGTAACAAGATTAAAGCTAATTGCGATAGTGCTTTTATATAACACAGATACGTTTTCATGGATACACAACGAACACGAATCGCGCGCATCGCTTCCACACATGCATTATTTATAGTGGACCGGAAAATAGTCACCCTAAAGTGCTCTTCGAATAAATTCGCATCATGAGTAACATGTATAACATGTATAACATGTTAAGCGTAAATATAATTATTCGCACCTGTGTATCAAAATTATAACAAAATTTTATTACAAAGCGGCTTTTTCAAAGCGCGCATATGGCTAATTAAATTCTAGAGTTTTCAACGAGAGTGTAAAACGAAAATCGAAAATTTAATTAATATATAACCGCGTCCCGTGTTAGAATGTTGTTATTGATTAACTCATGTAAATTACTGTCGATGTAAATACGATGAAAAAGGCGAACAAAATGTCAACAAATACAATACATCTAGTGCAACACAATAATGGCCACGAATATAATTAAATGTAAAGCTTAATGTACCAAATTAGTATATACAATGTGTCAATTATTTAATTAATTATACATTTTATCTGTATAACTGAAATAAGTGTATTAGATAACACGTATCGGATAGCGAGTTATCGCGTGTTTCTCATATATGTGTATAGGTATCGTGCATATGGCAAGTGATTATCCAATTTTTCTGCCGATCGTAACTCGCGTTAAATTACGCGTGTTCGGAATGGTGCCATTTAATCGGCGCAGCCCGCAGAGCGAAATCACCTAATTTTATATTATAATTACAAACCGAGCTGACGCTAACACCGATCCCGACCGTGACGGACGGCCGTTTGAAATAATTAGGCCCCAATTACGTCGTATCGTATTCTCTAATTGAGCTCGCCTGCACGTGTCGCGCGCGACCGGCGAGCGTGCGAAATGCCACGCGACGCCCGGTTTGTTGGAAGCGACGTCGACGGTTAGCGCGTTAAGTGGCTGCAATGAAATGTAAAATATGCTTGTTAACACGATAGCTCCCCTCCGGACGAGACGTAGTTTGTAGCCCTTGTAGGAGGGGCGGGGGAGGGGGGGGGCGAAGGAAAGAGAAGGGTACAAAGGCAGGGCGGACCTGCGAAAAGGGCGGTGGCGTTGCGTTGCGTTGCGTTGCGTTGCGTTGCGTTGCGTTGCGTTGCGTTGGTGAAAAGGCAGGATGGAAAGTATGCAGGGAGACTCTGCCACTTTTATTAGAAGCCCGCGTGTACACTTTTTCTCGCCCTCTTATGTCTACATATGTATTTCTATGTAAAATAGCAGTTAAATCCATCTCTTTCTCTCTTTCTCGCTTTCTCGTTTCAATACGTTTATTGCAAAATTTAAAAGAGTTTTAATACGTGTATATGACTATTGTTTTTGTGAAAGTTTCGCGTATGTACAAATGTAACTACGTCTTGGTGATACCAAACGCAGCCGTGTCTTTCTGCAATTGAATGCGGAAAGTTTCACAGCTAGAATACCTACATTTTAAAGGCTAATTAATTTCTTGGAATATTACATCGGTATTTGTACAGTAGAAACATTGAGTTTTACTCGGATAAATTAATGTTTCTTTGTTTCTATTGTAATTACCTCTGGCGAATAAAAATTATTCAATCTCTCTGTCATGAAAATCGTATAAAAGGAGTTAATTTAATCTTTATGTTATTACACAACTCAGTCCTCTATTAACTCATGAATATTTGTGATTACAGGATGTTTGGTCATGCATAAATCATACTGTTATTTAAATATTAAATCATTCTCTCTACGAGTCATTATTAATGTATAAATCAATTTGTAATCAAATTTTATTCAAACTAATCCACATTGACGATGTTATCTTAGCGAAAATTGGCAAAATTTTCAC
This sequence comes from Acromyrmex echinatior, assembly GCF_000204515.1. Next base: position 299,750 of record NW_011627099.1, on the reverse strand, counting down.
GATAAAAATACCAATGATTTTAAAAAATTGCAAAGTGTATACAATACATGCCGAACGTCACATTGCGAAAAATTTTAACGCGAAAACGAAATCTACGGTCGATATCCTCGATACTTTTCGGACACGTAAGCTTGTAACTGTTTTCGTGTAGCAAATTTCTCATCAACATTTTCGTGTACAACAATTCTCGTGTATGCGAACCGATGAAAGTACGCCGGTAACGTTCGTCGGTGGTGCTAACTGCCGCGCACAAATGTGAAATATGACCGGTCGTATCTCTCGTACGGCAGGCTCGTTTTACATACAATTACGATTTGTATCGGGGCGTAATTTTCCTCCGGAACGAAAGATCGGCCTGACTACTCTCTCCCTCCCTCTCTTCCTCTTTTACCGACCACCTCGGCAGTCTGCGCACGACATGCCCGCAGGAGTTACACAGAACGAAATGAAGGTCCTCGGCAAATTCGATTCCTAGCCGTGAAAACGCTCTCTCGCTCTCGCATTCTCTCTTTCTCTCGCCGCTTTCCTGATCTCGTGCGGTCCTTGACATTTTCCCACACACGTCTGCCATCTTTCCCCATTCGCGCGCGCATGAAATTCACAGTTACCTGCATCCTATTTTGTGGTAATTGGCGGCTACCTTTGTCTCCGAGAATACCGATATGCCAAGTCGGAAGAACGACGCAAATCGGCGCTTCCGCTCGGCGGAGCTTATATCCTGTTAGGGATTGTGCAGCTATCGAAGTATCGATTTAATGGTACGCGTTAAAAGCGATTTGTGCGAAAAGTCTGAACTAGTACATCGACTGTTAAAGGCTCTACGCTTCAGAACACATCGATCCTGAATCGTTCTTACACGAATAGAATTTGTAGAATTCCCTTTGAGAGAAATGTAACGGAAACCTGTAACTCGTTTAGAGGAAGAGAGAGAGAGAGAGAGAGAGAGCGAGAGAAAGAGATAGCTCATATTCTATCAATTATACCGAAATTCTAAGAATGAGAGTGTTAACTTGATAGAAGTCAATAAAACTACGAAAGATAACATCCCCTTTTTCGCATTTGAGAGTTTCCCTTGCCTCTTCAATACGAGAATATCTAACAGAGGGAAAAGTAGGATTGACTGGTTAAGAACGTCTGCGAGAATGCAAGTAGAATCGATCGATTGTTTACGCTAACAGTTTGAAAGGGGATCAGGTAGACGCCTAACCAGACTTTCGTCCCGCATTATCTTTAACGAGTTACCGGAAAGTTTCTGTAAGAGAACCCCTGGGAACTCAAGTGTGGCGAGAGAGGGAAGGTAGAAGAGGTGACTCGGAAACGGTGCGGCGCGGCGGGGCGGGAAGAGAGCGAACGAAGGAGCAGCGAGGCGCTTCCTGCAAAGAATATAAACAATGCGTTTTAATTAGAGCCCCTCGCCCCGATGAATGCACAATTGTTGCCCCCGGGGGGCTTTACACTACGCCCCGACGCCGCCCCGATGCCGCGCCGCGCCGTCCTCCATGTTTCCATCTCTGCTTCCGGTAGGTAACGCTGCGTGCCGTGTATATCAGATGCCCCTGACGTGGATAAAACTAATTTTTCCTCTCGCCTCGGTAGGGATGTGGTTCATTTTTGCTGCATACTAATAGCGCCGGCTATGTGTTACGGCAATATGCAATCTCTATTCAGTGTGTGGACGTTCAAGTAAAGTCATTAATCAAAATAATATTATAGAAAAAAGATTGCGTTTGTAAATCCTAAATAAATAAATTATTATTATTATTATTCGTACCAGCCATAAAAGATGATTCGTCGCTCAAATTATATTTGATAAAAAGTAAATTCTACTCTACAATATATATGCAAAAGTAAATATTTTTTTATCTCTCCTATGCTTTATTTACAATCTATGTCTCCTAGGATAATAAGTAAATTTTTTTGCTTGATTAGGACAGAGAGGAGATTGCTCAATGGCTGCCTTCCTTCCGTTTTTAACTTGATTATTTTTGAATGTATAGAGGTTGTTTAGCACTTAAAATTAACTAAGATCTGTAGGTTTGAATCTTTTCAGTCTTATCGTCTGTTCACTTTTTGAGTGTCTTGTTTTGAGTAATATTTTTTTACTAAAATTATGTATTTCTTCTCTCACTGTACACATGCGAAGATCTTTGTGAAGCACTTCGTTGGTAACGTACCACGAAGCATTGGTAACAATTCTTAAACCCTTGGATCGGAAACGCTGAAGTATTTCAATGTTAGAGTCGCTGCTCGATCCCCAGAGTTAGATTCCATAAGTTCATACTGACTTAAGTATAGTTTTATAGATTAATAATTTATTGTCCAATGTCAGTTGTGAGTTCCTGCTCATCAGCCAATATAGTTTGCTGAGTTTTAATCCCAAAATATTATTCAAATTTATAAATATATCTTTAATATAATAAATGAAGAAATCTAGAAAAGAAGACTTTAAGTTTCGTATTAATACTGTCTATCATCAAATGAAATTATGATAGAGAAAAATGTACTTTCTAATGTTGAAAAGAAAAATGAAAAAACAAATCCATAACATATCTTTCAAAAATTTTGAAAATAATACGTATTCCAATAAAAATCACATATATTTTACATTCAATATGCACGTACGATAAATGCTATCTTTTTTGAAACAAAACTTTGAAATATTTTATTTCATTCTCTTTTCAATAAAATTAAATTCCAGCAAATTTCTAGAAAGAAAGCGTGAATCCTCTTCATTATTTAAAATTTTATATAATGTTACTTTTTACACGTTTTACCGAGTTTCATTATCGTTTCTCTATCGGAGGGTACGAGAATGCTCGCCGCAACAAAATTCCGCAACAATCGACGGTAAACGTGTCTTTTACCCGAACACGTGACAATAATTCCGTTTGGGAGAATCGCAGGTTTGTATCCTCGTGCTGCCTTGATGCCAGCACATGTATGCATGCGTGAGCTCGAAGGTCCTAGAGCTGTAGCGTACGACACACGTGACTGGCTTGCATAACGCACCGCCTATTGTAATGCGCAATGACAACGTCGTGTGTTAGCTTGGGTTCGATGATGATGGTGTTGTTATACCATGGTATGGTTGCCCGTTGTCGTTGGGTCTCGCTAGAATTTCGCGATAAAGCAATTTATTCGAATCAAGGAGTAAATCGTCATTTACGTTCGATTAAACTGATCTAAGTAAAGTATTCTGTTCAATCGTAAAAATATATTTAGATCTGATGATTTTTTTTTCGCCCTCTATTCATCACGATAAAAATTGTAGTTGTTAGTACAACGCAAAATATGTCTCGCACACTTTTTCTAAAGTTCTTTAAAAAAAAAAAAAATATCAGATTAAAGATCTGATTTTTAAAACAGTTTAAAACGATAAAAAATATTTAAATTGTAATATATTTAATATATTCGTATCATTTTGATGAATACAAATGGAATCTTTAATCATGGAGAGTTTATCAATTCATCACATTCCTGTTCTTGCATAAAGAGAATGTTTATTAATTATTAATTATTAATATCAACCCTTTACGCACAATTGGGTCATTCGTGTCCTGTACATATTTCTTTTCCGCGAATACTAGTAATAATACCTGATTAAATAATAGTCTCTACTCTTTTCTTTCTTTTAAATACACAACTTTACAAATACTTTCTAAAGATGTTAAAATATATGTAAGAGAATCACTGAATAATAATTTTTATACATATTTATAAAAATGATAAAAAATCCGAAACACGAATCTATCGCATGTGTAGCAAAAGATCGAAAAATTCTGTGTAAGGGTTAATAATAAATTTTTATTAATATTGATTAATAATTGATAAAGCCAATAATTAAACACATAAAAAATTCGAAAAATAAATTCATAAAAATGTACAATATTGTTACAGGTACAGGGATACAACTATACAAGTGGAAGAAAACGCGGTGCTTTGGAATTTAACGGGAAGCAGGTATACGACAGAATTTTTTCCTTTTTTTGTCTTAAATTTTTCAAACGAATTGCTTCAAATGACTTTCGCATTTGATGACGCGAGTAAATCGCATGAGCGAATCGGCTGGCTAATCGCGTAATTATTTTTAATCTTTCGTGTGCACGACGCCTACGCTTATCGCGCTTCTGGCGGTAATATCGCATTATAGGTACGTACGTACGTAATGCCGGGGGTTATTATTCTCGCAGGAAACGACGACGATGAAGCATGAAAACTTAACTGGATCATAAAGGACTGGCGCGCGGTTGGAAGCACCGCTTTACGAGCTTTTCTGCATTCGCGAATCGTCGCGCTTCACAGACTGCTTTTCATGAGGCAGCGAACAAACGGCTCGCGATCCACTGACCACAAACGAAAACGGTATTCTTCTTCGCCCGCGCTATGGTTAGTGATAAACCCCCAAGAATGTGCGTGGCGCGATGCATATGCTCGAATAGCCCGCAACGACGTGAAATGTCGGTTGACAATATCGAAAACGACCTGCTGTTTCAGCATCGAAACAACATTGCACGCGATCGTCACAATATGCACCATCGCATCCGTATAAATATACCATAACGGCGATACCATTACAAGTATAGTACTTTGTAAGCGTTACTGATAAAATATGTATTATTGCTAAAAGTATCATATTCATTCGTAACATTTTTATCGACAACAATCGATAATTATCTTAGAATGTTACTTTTTTTAAATAATATATTCCGACAAAAAGATTCTTACATTCAAGAGAAAAATTTTCCCTTCTTTAGCATAATAATAAATAACGTAATGTTCAAATCTGCGCGTTTTAAATTTTAACGTGACGATCAGTGAATCAATATAATAATTAAAATTGATGGCTAATATTTTTCTTGAATATCTTAAATCGCGTTCTTTCTTGTCCACACAAAAGTGCAACATTTAAAAAGGCGGATATTTATCTTGCGCGTGTTATATCCTTTTATAACGTTTTATGTGTAATTTCGAATTTAAAGTGCCATAACGAATTGTAAATTTTCATCAATTTTCCTCAGTGATGAGGAAGGATACACTATCTTTCGTCTTTGTCGGCATCTCTTTATTGTGCCAGTAGATTTCTTAGTCTCTTACGCGAACGAGAATTGAATTGTTGCCGCGTTATTGTACATATTGCGCGGCGTTATAGCCTTCGGAATTGGGTCAAACAGTTAACGATCGGTATCCAGGTTACGAGTCAAGCCCACCTACGTGAATGCAAGCGTCGTTCTATCAACACGAAAGATAATCGCTTTTGGCGAAAGATTCCCTGGCGCGCCATCGATTATCAATACTTTCCACGTTCTATCGAAGGAAATAATTAATTCCATAAACCACAAGATGTCGAATATTATGGGATTTAATTCAAAGAACATTTGGCAATGGTATCTTAAAATCGCTGTTCCCAGGAGCGCTGAAATTAATTCCAAGATATATATCAAATATATTTGCATCATAATTCTCGTCGTATAAATAATCGCGAGAAAAGGATCTTGAGACTTTCAAGACTCTTACAATGTATGTATCTCTACAGAATTTTAATTCACAGAAATTCATTTTTTTATATATTTTATAATATATATATATATACAAAAGTTTTTTCGTGTTTTTATGTTTTGTTTTTTTCAATTTTTATTTCTACTTATCGCTAGTTTCGTGAAATAAAATACGAAAGAAAAAATATAATTTCTTGCAACAAATACGAAAAATTACACTAGTCATTGCAACAATTTTCTAAACAATTGAAGGTCAATACGTATATATCTACCGAAATACAGAGATATATATCGAGTTGAAATTTCCATTCGACGAAGGCCGTACGTAAATGGCAGAGGTAGAGACAAATCGGATGGTTATCAGGGATTGCAGAGGGAGAAGAGAGGAAATTGTTATACCGAGGCGTCGACGGCTATGGTCGCAACCGCAACAACTGGAGAAATTAATATAAATCTCATTTCCTCGGTACGGATACACCAAGTATTGTCTTACGTGTTTCATTCTCCTTCTTAACCCCATGCAATTCGAGTATTTATTTCTACTCGCCACTGTTTTATGGAATCAAGAAAAAAAGTTTCGCTACGATTAAAATCCTACTGATTTAAATTAAATTAATTAACTTACGCTAAATTTACTAATTAATTAGAAATTATCGTAATTAATAAAGTAATGAACTCTTAAATTCTTACAGCACTGTTTATAGCGATGCTTTTTAATAATATACAATATAATATCGACGCGACATTGTGGATTTCTTTATAGACACGCGAATGGCAGACAAGGGAATGCACCCAGCACCATGCGATGAAATCAAAATCGCGAATACAACGACTTTTGATTAACTACTCATCGATTGTGCGCCATGCCATACGCCATACGGGACGCGATAGGAGGAGAATGCTGATAAGAGCGGTGGCGACGCACGACATGGTAAATAAACGTACGATTAATTAACAACAACACCCGCCGCTGCCGCAAGCTTGCCGTCGATATCACAGTAAATCAGTGGCGATGAGAATATAATAATTGAAAATCGAAAACGCATGGAACACACTTGCACCTAATTGATATATCGTCAAGTTTTTGTCGATCGTTGTGATTTATCGTGGGTGTTTCCACGAGAGAAATGTACTGTGTACCGTTTACGCACGTTCATCGGTCGTTTACGTTACTAGAATGGATTCGTTTTCCCTGTTTCCCCCTCGGTGCGGTACAGGGAAATGGTATTTTTCCGAGGGCCGCAACCGATCACTACGTCTCGCTTTATAAATCACTTTCTACGCGAAACGCGAAATTGTTTCGTGCAAAATCTACACGCTTCTATTGTAGATTGATTCCCCGAGACAAGCGCTTAATTAGTATTTTGCAATTAATTCAACGCATATTGCATCTCTCATCTGCCAACTATGTGGTAAAGTGTGATTAACGCCAACGCGTGATATAATAGCCAATTAAATCGGTGATCAAACGACTTTTTAAATGAATTCTCATTTCATTTCAACACACTCACACACATTTATTTGTATCATTAAAAATATATTATTGTTGCTGCAGGATTCTTTTCCATGAAAAGAGAACTCTACAGTCAAGAATTGAGTTATTGTATACATAGGTACACACACAATATTTGTATCTAGAAACAAAGAGGTGCGGGAAGGAACTTATTCACATACGTTCGTTTCGAATATCTCCGCGCGACCATGAAGATACAAGTAAACGCGACGGCACGCGGCACACTAGCGAGCAAAATACTGTAAATGCGCAACGGCACAAATATAGATCTACCACGGTAGGAGAGGATAGAGAGAAGACGAGTTGCAAGCGTTTTCCACAACCCCCAGGTGCATCAACGGTCCTGTGGCAATGCCGGCAGAAGTAGATGAGGTGGAGGAGAGTGAGAGGGACTGAGAGGGAGATGGCAAAAGGGAAGGAGTGGATGGTAATATAACGCGAGGAATAGAACTCGGTAGACTCGGTTAATTAACGAAACCCACATGGGACAGGCCCGTACTCTGTCCAGGCCATAGCCTTCTCCTCCTCCACTATCTCTTGCTCTTTCGCCATTCTCTCGCTCTATCTCTTCTATTTCGTGTCATCCCTTCTCTCCGTTGTCTTCCTATTTCTACCCACCGCTACGAATGTGCTTGTAAGGTTGTACGTAAATAACTGCGCATCCTTATTCGTTCCTGTGTTGAACGCGTAGAAATACGACGACAGTGAGTAAACGAGACGGTGGATAAAGTTTCGGTTGCATAATGGAAAATATCGGTGAAGGGGGGGAGAAAAGATTTGTTCAGTCGCGCATGTGTATTTAAAGAAATTCTCATTTACTCTCGTTTACTCTCGTTTACTCGCTCAGTTATTTTCGAAACCGTGATCCACCTTGCGTTCCCGTATCATGTTATCCAGATATGGAATGCGGATAATTTCTGCCGGACAGAAGTCCGGGGGTCGTGCCCGAGAATTCTGACGAGCGCTTAGGCACGCGATATAACGTGCACGGTATGATAGTTCCAGCGACGATCAGGATGTGGCTAAGTGAAAACGGATAAGCGGATACTATAGATTAAATAGAAGACGTGATACTATCTGTTTTCCTTCCCGCGTTTAAAACGTTATTTTATATAACCGAGAATCAAAATATTTAATTCTACATTATTTCAATTAATATTGGTGAAAAAATCTTTTACTACTCGTTGCTTGTAAAATACGTTTAGTAAAATTTCGACGTTTGTATAAAATAGTGCTTAATTTTTTCAAATTTGGGAAAATCACTTTGTGATAAATTTTATACATGAAAAGTTTTTAAATTAAGATAATTTATTCATCGTAGTCTGACTGAATAATAAAATGTTCAATTTTCTGAAGAAATAGTACAAATTACAGTACAATTTAAAGTGCATAGAATGTTACATTTTTTTTTTTAAACATAAGGAGGTTGTGCTAAAATTAATTCTATTCAAATTTTTTTGTCTAATTCGTTAATTTGGATGTTGTATCTAAACGAGCTTGTCTCTAAAAGAATTAATTAAGAATCGATGAGAGTATTACGAACAACGGAATAAATAACAATTCCTTTCTCTACAACGTACAATCGCTGACTACTTCGCATTTACTTTCGCGCCCCTCTTCGATCGAGATTTAATTCCCCACAGGTCGAATTAAACGAAACGTCAGTGAAGCGTCTATGTGACGTTCCACGTGGTCGAGGACGACGCAGAATTGTTACCCCATTCTAGCAGTCGCGCGCGCGAGAGGGCGGGAGAGAAAGAGAGAGAGAGAGAGAGAGAGAGAGAGAAAGAGAGAGGAAGAGGAAGTAATAGCAGATGGGTGCAAAATAAACAGCGAAACATTCGTGTGGGACAGTCGAACGGATAGATGGGCAAACCGACGGCCGTGTGGAACAGGATGGCGTCGCTACTGTCTGAAAGACGAACGTCCTTCAATTATCCGTACGCAATACCGCACATACTCGCCGTAACGAGCCCTTGCAGTAAAACATGTCCGTACTAAACGTTTCTCGTGATGTGCTGTTTAAATTGTGCGTGCAATATAAATTTCCAGAGTAGAGAAACTGTCCCTGAATGCTTTTAAACCATCGCATCGTAAACCTGCTCTTTATGTCTTTTATTAATATTTTTTTTTATCTAACTGTCATGAAACAATCGTGAAAATATTTTTATATCCTACAAATGTTCGTGTGAGAATAAATATTATCAAGAATAACATAAATATGTAAAATATGAAATATCTAACAAAATGCAATTTCACAATTTTTTTATTTGTTCGGGATGTATCCTGTAAATCACATTAGAGTGATAAATTATTTCGAAAAACTCGATTTTGTTACACAGATTTTTATTGCCCGGAGAACATTTGAATATATTTTTTTGTCGTGTGGGTGCGTCATATTGCTCTTAAAACCGATAAACTCTAGTGTCATTTCACCAGAGAACGAAATGGTCAAGGAGGCGTGAATTATGAGGTCACGCGGCGTACTATGTTATACCTATAAATCATTATTTTTGGATTTCGTAAGTCACGATCCCATAAATAAATCCACAGTATTCTTTTGGCAATTTGCTTGTTTTTTCAAAGGCAGATTTGCAGAAAAACATTATACATATTATGATTTATATACGTGTTCGTTTTACATATCTTATCTAAATTTTCTCACTTGAACGTATCTCTCTTATCTAAATTTCTATCTGCGTTACACTCTTGTTATGTAAATTTTTGACTGCATCAGCCAAATCTTATCATCTCCAGGATCTTACTGTATCAATTACATTTTTATAAAATATTAAAAGTTCTATACACGATTTTTTAATAAATTAAAGTTGCATTTATAATATTTGTAATTGTTTTATTTTTCTCCTTCAAATAATTTTTATTACTCGCTACTTTTTAATTTAATTTTAATTTTTGGATTAATTTAAAAAGCAAACTACAATGTAATAACGATATATTCTATACATATACAGTAAATATAATTTTTTTATTCGATTTAATAATTTAACGAACAAGTTGTAAAAATTCTTTTTCTTTTAATTGCATAATATAATATAATCTAAAGAAACAAAAACTTAATTTTTTTTCTAGATTGTGAGCTATTTGATCGCGTAACTTTTAATTTGTGCTAAAAATATTCGGGCAATCTTACGATGTACAATGTAATATGCTGCCTAGACATGTATAGCAGTTATTGCACGGAATTCAAACGTACCAACATCATCGTGTACAGTGTACACGGAGCAAGCAGAAGGAGACTATGGAAGCTCAAGAAGTAACACGAACGTGTGGCGAATAGAAAGACAATAGAGAATGACAGACGCACGACATGGAAGACCGAGCGAAACCTGACGGGATTCACGAGGCACGTTTCACCTTTGGAGTTTTGCAGGTATACGCCGAGCCTCTTGAAAGCACCGTCGAGTTCGCTCCCTTCGCTCTGGTCGAGGGTTGAGCTTCACTTCGGAGAGCTTAAACCGAAAACATAATCAAATCTCGCTGAGAGCTGCCGCGGTGCAAAGTTACTAATTGCTTAATTTCCCTCGCTCCACTCCAGTCTTCTTGTCTTCTAGCATGCTCCTTCGATGCTCCGCCTCTTTCTGTTCTTCGTCTTCAGCTTGTTTTATTTTATCGAATCTACTCTCATTTTTTCATCCTTCTGCCATCTATGATATTATCGTGCAGCTTTTATTTCTTTATGTATTTTTTCGTTTTTCTATTTTTTATTTCTGTTTTTCATTTATGTATTTCGAGAGAATATATAATGCATACATATATTAAAATAAAAACTAAAATAAAAATTAATAACTAAATATAATACGTTATTGTTACAAATATATATATATGTGTGTAATATATAATATTATGTATTAATATAATATATTATGTAATTTTATATTAAACTATTAATTTTTATTTCAATTTATATTGTAATATATATTATATTTCTTTGAAGTATCTAATAAAAAATCAAATTTCGTATCGTAAACAATCGTGTTTACGCGTGAATTGATACAGTTTTCTGTAAAGTATCACCGAGAGATATAAGACAAGTTGCAGAAAGATCGCCAGAGGCAACGCGTGGTAGTTTCCTCTGTGTGAAGGAAAATTGCATGTGAAGAAGAACGTTGTCGCCTGTCGTCAAGTGTTATTCTATCTCTCCTTCTCTGGTTTCCCAACCTTGTCGCGTTCATTCTCTATTCTATTATATCGCACACAAATTTCCTATTGTACCACGGAGCAATTTTTAAACAGCGGAAAAATAAATAGATTACTACAAACTATTCCATTCTAAAACAAAAAAAATGTAAATGTAATCTTAAACTAACAATAAGTTACAATCACTAAATCATTTATATGGCGATATATTGTGTGTATAATATGCAGATGTAAATTTTCAAATTCTTACATATCTTCAATAATTACGACTAATAGCATTTTTCACTGACAGGGACTGGTATGTATTCAGTGCATATTAAAGCTGTTGTACACTAACCTAATCTGAATAAAAGTGAGATATTTCAATTAATAAAATATTCAATATATATTTTATCAAATACCACAATAAAATGTATTGAGGTCATTGAGGATTTCGTGGTTTAATTTGTTTCTATATTTCTATTAAACGTACACGTTTACGTTGATTTGTGTATAATGACTTTGAAGTGCACTGAGTAGCGCATCAATTCTGCCAGCGAAAAACGCTACAATTTTTAAATTATAAATTCTGCCGAAGAAAATCAATGTTAAAGTAAGAAAACGTCATTTTATCATTTATTTATAAAACTTCGACAGTAAAAGCTCAATTTCTGAAAAATCTTCAACATGTTTATTTATTATTCCAATTTTTGAAAGTTACGAATTTATGTTTGTGAAATCAAATAAATATGAAATATGTTTTGGCATACATGGTATTTGTTTCCTCAGTACATATTTATTCTATGGACGCTATATATTATCGCGATGCTGATTATATTATATATTCTTATGTCATTAAAATAAACAACTAAGAGTCCAATGGGAATACTTGCTGCATACTAAATCGTTACCAGGCTTACAGCACATAAAGTCCAAGCAATCGATCTGCTGAAGGGCAACGAATCGTGCAAACGCGATTTCATGCGAAACGAGCTCCGAAACTACCTGTCACGTTTCGCGCAGAGAAATTCTCATCTTCTCTTCACTGTTCGCTATTCACGAAATAGGGAAAATTTTGAAGTCAATTTCCGATTTCTGTTAAACACTTGACTGACAATGATTTAATTTTGATTTTTAATTGTAATTAATGATTATTTTCCAAATACTCTTTTGTAAGTAAATATATCCAAGTGTAATCAACAGTAAAGACAATAAGACGCAAGGTGTAGTAAGTGCGTTAGTGCGCCAATTACTGAATTAAAATAAAATATGTGACACAAACGTTCGCAACGTTGTTATAAAGTTCAAAGACGTACAAATTACAATGTGGTTTTCCCAGGCGTTTATTAACGGCGCGGCGTGAGTACCTTTCCTCTTACGAACAGGCAGCCATAAAGTTCTACGGCGGGGGGGGGGGGGGGGAGTTAAGGCAAATTTTCCACCTTAACGTTTGTCTTAAGAAGCACCTTGCGTTTCTTTCGTCGCGAAGGTACTACCGCGCCATCGAATAAATTTCAAAATGCCGCGGTAGAAAGTATAGACGCGAACTCTCCGCTCCGCTCCGTAACGGTAATACTATCTCGGAATATACGAGGCAAAGCAGAACGTGAATTTTACTGCTGAGCTTTTCCTTAAAGCCTTCTTATATTTCTTTTCGTAAAGTAAAAAACATAAAGGAAATGAGGAAAGAAGAAACAGGTAGACGGACAAAGCAAAGTACAAGAAGGGAAGAGAAGAGAGAGAGAGAGAGAGAGAGAGAGAGAGAGAGAGAGAGAGAGAAAACATTGACGAAGTAATAGCTACAGACCTCGTATCCGTGTACCTCCCGCCCTCGATATACACGTTTCGAGCCACCAGAGTAATCGATCTGTCGGACGATACTCGTGCCAATGAATCGCTCGAGCGCGATTTCACGCGAAACGAGCTCCGAGACCACCCATCACTTCCCGACAGAGAAGGGAACCTTCGACCGTGCAGGTCACCTTCGGTGAAGGATGGTCCGTTCGATCGCGATAAAATGATCCCTCCACCCAGCTTTTGGCCGATTTAACAAATCGTCCCAGTCCGGCGCGAGACCTTGCTACGGGCTTCTGGCTCGCCTCTCGTTTCTTTGCCGAGAAAACGAAAGAAAAGAAAGAAAACCGAGTTAAGAGCGCTGAGTTTCAAGTTTTTGTATGTACCGTACATATAATATCAAAACGCGAATTTTGAACGAATTCATATACCTTTTGTCAATTGCATATTGCACCGGAAACAATTATCAGTTTTCATCGTCGCTCTTGCATAATTCGCGATCTGATTAGCGAAAATTAATGTAGTCTTTTAAACTTTTTTTTTTTATATATATATTGTATTATACACGAAAAATATATATCGTATTCGAAATTAAGCTCTCGATTAAAGAAATTTGCATTTTTCAACACGAACGGTTCAGTAAACAACACTCAATTGATTCTTCCAGATTATTACCTCTACAAAAAATAGGTGGTAAGTCTCTGAGAAACGACGGTCGTACCATGCGGGCGAAAATGTAATAAAGGAGAAGACACTCGAACGAAATAAATCTTCGATCTTTCCCTTTCACGACACTCGATTCTCTCCTTCGTAATAAAAAAAAAACAGAAGGAGGCAATGGTCACGTTCGAATATGAAATACAATTCCCCAAGAAAGCTTATATCGACATCACTAAAATTTAAAAATTCTTATTTGTTATTTCTCTTATATATTTCATTTGTTGTGTAAACAAGACAAAGTTTTGACCGACGCAAGGAAGAGAAAGAGAGCGAGAAAGAAAAGCTTTTTAAAAGTTTAGGATCTAATAAAAGAGACAAACTAGAATACTTTTGAACATGATAAGTTAATACAATATTAAATGATATATATTTTATGTTTTCGATACGTGGAGGAAATGAAATAATAGACGAAAGATCAAAAATCTAAATAATTTTTAACCGCACATTGCAGTCTCTTCGAAATAAAAATATTTCAAGGCACATAATGAGATATTTAAATTATTTTATATCTCGCATATAATTAAGACAACTTTTTACATTACAAATGTAACTCGCTTTTGTCAAAGTCAAGATCATGATATCTTCATGTTACGGATATCTAGTTGCGCATACAATGCGGATATCACATAACAATGTACTATTAGTAATACATCCTGCACTGGCTTATCGCATAATATAGATCACATATATATGATATATGTATACGTTATAATTATTTTAAATTATTGATAAAGACAAAATATCGTGTGACATATATTTAATAAAATAAAATTATTTAAAAAAAGAGTTCGATTAGTCTATCAGGCCTGTCTGAGCCAAAACGACGCAAAAAAATTCAATGTAAGATTTTAGAAACTATAAAGTATTGATAAGCGTAAAGTATTAGATGCGTATCTAACTTTACAGTCTCCAAAATCTTACCCACATTGAATTTTTTTGCGTCGATGGCTTTGGATCCGATATTTTGGATCCGGAGTTCAAATTGGACAGGCCTGATCTACATATACATAGTTATTAAATTTTTGTTTTTTATCAGTTTTCAAAACTTACTTATAAGCATATATTTCAACTAATTCACGGCAGTAATTAAGAAGAAAAGCTAAGATTATCTGTTTTTTATTCAAAGATACTCTAGGAATATAACCACCAGCAAAGATAGTCCACTTTTCCATTCTCTTACATTCCACCTACATTTCCATTCTCTTTGTCATCTTTAGTTAAAATTCGTGAATTCATTTAAAAATTAAAATTAAAAAGTAAAAATTAAAAAGTTTTTATCTTGCTCATTCTATATCGTTATATATATATTCATACTATTATAATAAGATAAAACTTGATTGTTTTAAAATAGTGAGATATTTGTATGAATTTTTCCAAAATTCTACGAAATTAAAATCATTATTACATTAAAAATTCTTTTATCTCTGTAAATATAAAATCTAATTTTTTAAATTCCATATTTATGAAAAAGAGTATCATAAATGAATTAATTAATTACATATGTACAATTTTAATATTGCTTCGTACTAATTAACTTTTGTATATACGTTTGCTAATTTGAAAAATTTGGCTGTAATAATACTATAAACACTAAAATATCTAAAACATTTCGTATAACGATTAAAACCACGCAATTATTATTTTTACAAATTTTTTCAGAATCATGATGACAATCTTTTGATAGTTTTTTTCGTCTGGCGAACTGCGTCGCATAACTATAATCATAACGTGTCTTATCGGACTCGCTTAAGTATTATAACTAGGGGTAATGTCGTTAGTGGACAATGCCTTTGGACATACGAAGAAGTTTTCAAGAGAAATAGAAACGAAAACAAGAAAACGCCAAGTGTTCAAGTGCCCATTAGCTTCTACTACTACACTCGGCATTTAACTCTTCGATGTAATCGGCCATTGAAGATGACGATTTATATCTCGTTATGTTCTACCACGAGCGGAGAACGCTCTTTGTTCGGCCTATGGGAAAAGTGGTCTCCTAAGATACATTTTGCGCTCCCTAATCTGCGTACTACGGGACCTTCCTTATCTCGTGGTTCCTTTCTACATTCCTCACTCCACCCCTTTGCGGTTTTTGACCGTCTTACTCTTATTTCGCGACTTTCTGCTCCATGGTCGTTTCCCGAAAGGATCGTCGAGAGACTCAAGGAATCCGCCTCTCGTTTCAGAGCGAGAGAAACAAACGAAACACGAGGAAATCGTCTTTGCTATAGCGTCGCGCCTCCCTCTTGCTTTCCATCTTCCATACCTCGTCCCTACCATTTCTATGCGGTGAATTCGTTTTCCGCAAGGATGAAAGAGAAGCTCTGAGACAACCAGTACCGAAACGAGGAAATTTCTTTACAAATATATGTCTTTTGGGCTTACTTTCTTTATCTATAAAATAGATAGAATCTCTCGCCTTATATAAATGTAACAAGAAAATATACTTTTACGTGTGATATACATACAACACGATGCATGTGTGAATATTTATTATAAAACGAATTATATATATATATATATATATATATAATTTCATAAAAATATATAATATTAAATGTAATATTTAATAAAAATATTTTATTAATTATTTTATTTTTTTTATGTATAAATACTTATATTTATATATATATATATATATAAAATTCAATTTGTAAAATACATTTCTCTCACAACAACATATAATTTTATAATACAATTCTTGCATATTATATACATATATTTTTATTAAATATTACATTCAATGTATTATCTTTTTTTTTATAAAATTAATTCTGTCTCTTCAAATGAATCGTTTGTGGTATCTCCTGCTGTTTCATTTTCTTCCCTCATTGCAACTAGAATACCGTGAAACACTACATTTCGGGTAGCAGTAACGACGACGGCAGTCGTGAATGAAGAAAGGGAAGAAAAGGAACTCTTGTTTATACGACTAGGAGCCACGATGCTCGCCCTTGAAGAAAACTCGATATCCTTCCACGCCTCGATTCCGATCTCCTTTGACCGTTTGCTTTTACGTACGTACGACTTCCGCGCGGGCGGTCTCGCTGCAAACGAGTTTTCGAGTTTCTCCCTTGTGGGTAAAGGGGATCGAGAAATTCCACAGGTTGTCCCTTCTACGGCAAATGCCTGTGTTTGTTCCTTTCGTTTGGTCCAGCGCTTATCGGCCGTATCGCTGGCTCGAGGCAATGCCTGTTCGAGAAGATCAAGAAACCGGAATCGTACGCTCGCGAAAATCCCATTTTCTCGACCGGCTCTTTGAATCCGAACTTGGTGAATCGAAGTTCTTCCAGCCTTCTGTATTTAAGGCCATTATAGCCGTTGACCCGGCAGCTTAATTTGGTCGTCAGTTGAATTGCTATACGCCCATTCTTTCTTTTTACGACTTGCGTCAGGATAAAGCTCCGCTCGAGGAAAACATTCGCGATATATTCTATTCGATACGTTATTGTCGCACTGTGGAATGTACAAGAATTCATGGAAAACGCGTAAATTGATTCACACGATTTTCATTCTTATGCAGCGAATGCATGTATACTTAAGAAATTTCTATTTTAACGCAATATCTTTAGAAATAACTGTCTTCGTTAAAATCTTTAAAATAACAATATAAAACATCGTTTATTTATTCAACCCCGTTCAAACCAGCGCAGCGCAACGAGAGAAGG
>NW_011627099.1:231600-282377 GCF_000204515.1 Acromyrmex echinatior | reverse complement strand
TGAGGTTATCCCATGGATGTCCCGAAGAATTGGTTAAACGCGTGCTAGTTTTATTCAATGAATTCTTGCGGCAACCATACTACGGTCTCGTATACATATGTATTCACGCGCAGCTCAGCTCAATTCGGCTCGGCCGTTTCTAGAAACGCGTTAAGTGCACGTAAGCAAACGCTTCCCTCTTCTCGAGAACGTCGTAAGGTTTACGTTTCGGCTCCTCCGTTTGCATTCCGCTGCGTGGTTGAATATTCCACGAAAGAACCCACCCCAATCTACCGTCCTGCTCGATCCCCGCCCTACGTCGCACCCTAGATATCTCTGGAAACCGCCAAGAAGAGAGGATCTTCAGAGACGTTTGAGAGACCGACGCCGCGCCGCGCCACAGCGAGAGGGTTGGGCGCGTGCATAATTCAGTAGTAATGTTGTGAGTATGCTCCAACCGTCGCGTCGGCGCGGCAAGGCGGTAGAACTACTGCGCATTGCGTTGCATTGCGTTACGTTGCTTATAGTCGGTCGAGTTTCATCAGTCCGAGAGTTGCCGCTATTATTATTATTTACCCGCCCTTCAGCCAATGGTATCTTTTATGTCGGTTATCTCTATTGTTAGTAAAACATTTCGCTGATGATAACGAAGAGTCGAAGATGTAATCCTTCAAATTATAGAGCGCACGCGTTAAGATTTTGAGAATCAAACCGAAGAGGCGATTGTATTTGTAACTAAAAATTATCTATATATTACTATAATTATGATTATTACTGTAATAATAATAATAATAATAATAATAATAATAATAACAGTAACCATATTTTTATGGTTGTCCCAAAATATAACTGTAAAATTATAGTCACTTGAATCATTTTTAATTTCAATTATTTTATGATTATCAGTCTGACTATAATTACAGTCGTTTTAGGTTGCCAATTATATACATTTGTTGCTAGAACTATACACATAGTTACTGTTGTTATTATTATTATAGCAGTAATCATAATTACAGTAATATATAACTACAAACATTTTTCTCTCAGTGCGTATTATTTAGTTTTTCCTTTTTTTTCTAAATATCTTGATAAGATACACGATATTATATATATTCGATTTTAATTAATGCGGATTGTATCTGAAGAATTTGAACGAGGAATAATGTATTGAGTTGGCAAACAAAAGCTCAACAAAAGGGACGGCGGTAACTTGTCTCCTAAATAAGAGACTAGATCCCAATTGGAGAGAGATACTCGGTGGAAAATAGAAAGCTCCTATTGGCAAGCCGATAGCCGAACGAGCTTGTGAAGCAGACCCGTAGCGGACCATTGAGATGCAGCCAATGTGAATCGTTAATTTAAGAGGAGAGAACTAGTTTGACTTAAATATTGACTCGACTGAGTTAACGCGGGACTAGCTTAGAGGCAGTACGGTCGTGTATGTACTTAGCCTTGCATGGGCGAGGCTCTGCCGTGCAAAGAGGAACCGCTGTCGTGCGCAAGAGAAAATGAACGAGGAAAGCTGAAAACAGGAGAGAGACAGTCGGCAGTATGTACAAGTTGGAGGGAGGGAGAGAGAGGGAGAGGGAGAGGGAGAGAAAGAGGAAGAGGGAGAGGGAGAGAGAGAGAGAGAGAGAAAACCACGCAAGCAACGGAAATAGAGGATGCAAGCAAGCTGTCGGAGACACGTAAAGTAAAACCCGTATCTGCAGTCTGACAGGCCGACTGCACTGCAAACATTTAGCTGCCAAAGCTGCCTCGAGGAGACTTTCATATTGTTGTTACTACTTAACCGCTACTTGTTACCGTTACTTACAGCTCCGTAGCTTCGTTAGCACGCGGAGGACTGTTTCCCCAATTAAAGCATGCGAACGTGCAACTGCTGGTTGGATGCAAAATTACATTAATATAAATGAAACGATATATTTCGACGGTCTACTATTATATAAGTTAGCGTTGCGATCACCTTGCCGCACGTCGAATAAAAATGTCTAATGTATTTAAACTTGAACGTCATATAAATTTATATAAACTAACATTACAAACTGAAAAAAAAAAACACTTTCTGAAACTCCTATTTCAATAGTTGTAAATGATCATTGTAGAGATTACTTATCATATTTAATTACACGAGTCTATTTGTTATTGTGAATAAAAGAATAATATCGCGTAATGAAATGATGATAAAACAAAGTTAGAGTTTGTATGACTATCAAATCTGTATGATCCTTCGATTCTTGCAGTATCACAGAAAAAATGAATCCACACATTTGATAACACGGAAAAAAAATGTTTCTGGCTACAGCTAATTCTGATTAGCTGAAATTGCATTAGCTACTATAGTTATGAAATTTGCTAATACATACAGAGGATTTACTGCTGTAGCTAATATAAGAACGTGATAGCACAGTCTGTTATAGATCAATTTATTTAGCAATATAAAGTTAGTTGTCATAGTTATCGCATATGTCCATGTAAAAGAAAATTGTCTCTACCACAGCTAAATATGGTTTGCTAAAACTGTACTTGTTACCAAATTGTTTATTACACAGAAAACATTTACTGCAATGATCAATACATCGACTCAATAACAGCAAAATGCTTGTCTCTTACAATGATAATATTTAGGCCTAATAACTAATGGAGATTAGACACTTCGCAGACACGACGTTAAGTGTCTATACAATGCTACTGAATTAGCTGCCAAACCTAATCTTTAGCTTTGGCAGCTAATCTTTTTTTTCCGTGTTAATGAATCGCTGTACCACCTGCTCGCCTAAAATCATCCTAGAATGGCTAGAACGTCTCCCAGAGGAGCCACGGGATTATATATGTATAATTACATGCCGCAATAATGCACGCGGTACGAGGTCTGCGGCGCGGCTTATTCTAATAATCGCACCCGTTTGAAATTAAAGTCCGGGTTGTAATTAACGTCACGTCGCGCGGTCACGGACGGCGGGATATATATGCGGATAATCGCCATAAAATTACAGTAAGTTTACGCAAGAGCGACGTAGAGTGGGAAGATGCCAAAGGATGGTAAAACGTACGGAGCGGAAGGGCTCGCATCGTTCGCACCGCTCGCACCGCTCGCACCGAGTGACCGAGGGCGAAGGGCGAAGGGCGAAGGGCGAAGGGCGAAGGGCGAAGGGCCAACGGCCAACGGAGGCGCGGTTGAATTTAATAAGTCGTAATGCCGGCGCGCCATTCTTTCGCGTGCGCGCCTTCTGCCAGGTCTGCCATGGATAACGCGCTTGCTTTCCCTGCTGCAGTCCTTTCCTCACGACTTTACGGTATGGAAATTCCATGTGGATGGAGACCCGTTGCTCCAGCTCTCTGGAACAAACGCGTGACCCAATTCGACGTACGAGCCGGGAATTACCTACATGGTGCGAAGTAATTCGTGAAACGATGTAGAAACGACAATGGCGACACAAGCTAGCGCAATACGATAAAAGGCCGTTAAAACTACTGCCAACACGAAAATTGCAGTGCTATTTCTCGTCACAGAAAAAAAAAATGCGACCACAAAATCAAGTAAAGTTGAATAAATTGCTCAAACAGGGCAGTTTGAGTAACAAACAAACAGGTCATTCGTGAGCTGTTATTTCGTCAGTTTTATCTGTTTAAATTAAAATTAATGTATTTCCATATCGTCATAAAATAAAACAAGTATTTTTTTAATAATATTTCATAAAATTTGTAATAAACTCTGTGTTTAAGTGTTTCATTCTTTAAAACGTGACAAAAACACACACACATACATACATACATATATACGGAGAAAGAAAAAGCAAAAGAAAAAACAGAAACAGAATATATACGCAATTTCTGAGAAGTGTTGAGTTTTATCAATAGTTAAAAAATTGGGTTATCGTCACAACACTTTTCAACTTCACATTGTTCCCGTGAAAATCTCTGTCCTTCCGATAACAAAAATTCACGCAAATGGAAACGAAACGATCGAAATTCGATCTATGTGACTGCATGAGTCAGCAATGCGGAAAGTTGAGATATACAGAGATATACAGAGCGAAATAAGTAAAAAAATATTCTTTTTCAAGATTATCAATTGACAATAATTAATCACAAGTAGATTTATGAAAATAACAAGGAAACAAAATAGAAAGGATTCTATTTGTATCATAAAGTAATTAATTGTGATAATTTTCTAGTTAAAATAAACGACGAGATTATTTTGCACATCTTCTGTGACCTAATTTCACAATAAATCGCAATCTATCTAGAATTGCAAAGTTCCTGAAAGAAAATAAAGTAAGCACAGTGGTACGAAAAATTATTGCACGGAAGAGACTTAACGGAAGAGGAAATATACGTCGAGATCTTTAAATAGTGTACGTCACCTAAATTTTCCTTTTTCACGAAAACCTGACTAATTCAGCAATACAGTTTCACGATACAATTTAATAGCTGCATTAATTTAATTCAGCGATTACATCGACACGCATAAATTGCAGATGCAAATATATAAAGTCAAAACTTTTATTCCGTAGTAATGCGACAATTTATGTATTTATATATTTTATAACAATGTAAAATTAACGTTTTCCTTTTAAATTTTCAAAATTAAGTATCTTTTAATTTTCCATGTATAACAATATATATACGTACTGCTATATCATATAGCATAAAATAATATTATTTATTTTCGCTTACTTCGTTAAATGAAATTTTGTTACATCGTGTATGATTGCAATTATTCAAAAACAAAACGTAAACGCGTTTTCGAAAATACGAGGAAACTATTATAAAAAATGAAGCATGTTTCATTACTTCCCTTTCACTAAATTATTTCTTTATTGCGGTTTATATAAAAACTTTTCTATATAGGAATATACTTATGTGTTAATTATTATAATTAGCACAAGTCTATGGATGATTCTGATGCCCAAGATGATTAGAAAAATATTTCAATTCGAAGGGAGTTGATCCTCTCCGATTTATATGTATAATGTATTTATCAGAGAAAATTGTGAAAAATACAATGCCTACGTATGCAACTCAAATATCAGTTGATCGTAAATCTGCCACGGGCAAATAGATTGACGTAATTTTCATTGTCCCGAAAAACTCATGCGTTTTCGCAGCATACGAATCCGTATATATACGCTCTTTGACATATTTTATTTAAACATCCACCTACACGCACGTAAACATCTACTCTAGATAAATTGACGCGAAATATCGTGCTGTCGATAATATTCATGGATAAGTTAGCAATACGGTTACATTCCAATATTATCTGTTACGTAACTAATATTTTAATTTTAATATTAACTTCAGGAATATATACGTCATTTGTGTAATGTCATCAAAATATAACATGAAAATTTTGAAATGTTTCCAAAACCGTTATTTAACAAACCGCGATCTCCTTCTTTAACTTTTCCTGCAGATCTTTAGAGATTTTCTTAGCTTTTCTGTATATATTCTCTCCTCGACATGAAAGCTGTGCTTTAGTACGAATACATCGACGAAATCAATATCAATTTTGGTTACGAATGCAAAATTCAATGACGATAAACTTCACCCCAATTTGGACGTAAAGTTATTACTCATGCAACGTGTATATATACTATACGCCACTTATTTAGAGTAGTATTTTCATCTGTGCTTTTGAAATAGCGAATGGCAAATTCTAGTGATTCTTTACATGACCTGACCGCGATTTTATAATTTTCTTTTTTTCATTCCTATTTGCTTCCTTCCTCTATTACAGTATACAAGAGATAAAGTATGATAGCAATGAGAAAACGCGCGACATCACATGATCAGGAAATATGGTAATGTCTCGGAACCAATAGTAATGCGACAACAAGACGACAGACCCGTGTATGTATACATGAACCAACGGTAGGAAACATATGAGTCGTTCACGTACGTTGTAAACATATAAATTAATTTTATTTACCTGTTTTTCATGTGGATACATGAAAAAGACAATTTTGATTAAATAAATTAGATTAGATATGAATTTAAAAATAATTATTTAGGACATTAAAGCGTGATGCTAATGCTATTAAAGATTTTTATTCTAACAGGCAACGACCAGCTTGAGCATCCAATATAATTATTTAGATTTATGGGTTAACATTATTATTTTCAAATCTGTATCTGGTCTAATTTTTAGATATTTCAGCGAAATCATCCTTTCAATAATCATCGCGGAAGATTTTTAGATATTTGTGACATTTATAAAAAAGATTGTAAAGAAAATATTTATCTGTTTGATATATCACAATATCTTAAAATGTGGAAATAAATGTTTTCTTTATAACCTTTCTTCTAAGCTAATAAATGTCTTAAAAATTGTGTGAATCGTTACAATAAAGTCTATGTAATAAGTTATATTAATATATATATATATAATAAATTTAAATGATTTTATTGTGTGTTCCAATGTGAGCTTCATAATTCTTAAAAACTTTCGACATTTTTAATAAAGATATTTTAATAGAAACACTCACCATACATTCTCTCTCTCTCTCTCTCACTTTTACAAAGGCAAAAATTCAGAGCTTAATTTTTATAAATTTTTTTTTCTCTGGGAAATCGGACAACGTATATTTTTTTGGATGCACCAATGATAAAAATAAAAACTGACGAATGCAATATATAAAATACGCGCAAAATACGCGAGAAAACAGTTAAAATTCACGATATCTCTAATTCTTCGAAACGCAAACGTGTATCTCAACTCTCATTTTATTTACACATTTTTCTTAAAAAATAGTAAAAGAAATAAGAATAAATAAAGAAAAGAAATAAAGTGATAAATAGTAAATATTCACCGATTGTCGCAGATAATTCAGCACCAACAGTATTCTCTCTAGGATTGATCCGTTGCGACGATATACTTAATACTTCTCGATACACTCGCGGATAAACTCGCACTGCTCAATCATACTCGCGAATAACGCGATTAACGCGAATAACGCGCAGGATAATGCGATACGCGTGTCAACGCGTTATTTCGACGGAATTCACGCGGCCCTCACCGGGACGCGGTCGACGTGGAAAAAAAGAGCCGGATTGATAGATTAAAACGACCATATATTCGTTCGACGTTCAATCTCAACACTCGATCATGCAAAACCCGCGTGTTGACGAACGAGCACTTCGGACAGACGAGGTCGGGAATATGGAGCAGGTGGGAGCAAAATAAACGCACGTCCGTTACGTTGGCGTTAAGTTATTCGTCGCGACTTGAAGGTCCTGAAGATCGCGCGACGCGACGCGACGCGATAATTTCAAGAATCGGCAGTAAACATGGCGGACACCACACGGGCGAATTAAGGGCTGCCACACACAAAAAACTTAAGGAAGTTATCCACACAAACTTGCGTAGTCGCATGTAAAATAGGACAACTTTCTTTATGCACGTGTTTATGCGACTATGCAAGTTGTGCGGATATATCCTAAAGGCCGCAGCACAAACTTTTGCATAACGCATAACGCATAGCGAATCAACTAATTAGAATTTTTTCTTTCCTCCCATTTCACGGAAAAGAAGCATTTCGATTGGTTGATTCTCTTATGCGCTATGCAAAAGTCTGTGCTGCAGCTATTAAGCCTATTCTACAATGTGCTCTTTTTATTTCTTGTTTTTTATCTTTTGCTTTTTTCTCCTTTGCAACCGTTTTATTTTAATAATAATAATAATAATATTATTTTTTGCTACGTATTTCTTGTTTCTTTCGAACTTTTATCTTGGGCGAGAACAAAAAATCGGATAAGAAGCAAAAAGATAAGATGTAAAAAATAACAAAAGGCAGGAAATAGGAAACAAAAAGCACATTGTAGAACAGGCTTTAGGATTACAGCATATAAAATTTTGTAACAGTGACCGTGAGACGTAAACTTAAGCCGATGAGCCAATCAGGATACTGCTTTAGATCTACGTAATCTAACGGAAATAGAAATAGCAGTAAACTTATCCATAAAGCGAGTTTTAACCGATTGAAATTCGCCTTATTGCGAGGTTGAAGTGAGAGTTATGGATAAGTTTACTATTATTTCCATTCCATTAGATTATAGACTTAAAGCATAGACCTAAAGCGATATCCTGATTGGCTTAAGTTTACGTATTACGATCACTGTTGCGGAATTTTGTGTGTGCAGCCCTAATGCGTGATATACAATGAACAGTAACAATAGTGGATTAAGGAGTAGACAATCGACCAATCATAGTTGATTATCCTCCTTACATTCGACTATGATTGGTTGATTTCTACGCCTACTCTTTAATCCACTGCTGTTGTTATTGCCCATTGTTGTAGATCACGCATTAGGACCGCGATACCGATTTTTGCATAACGTATAACACATAGCGTATAAAAGAATCAACCAATCAAAGTTCTTCTTTTCCATGAAATGGAAAGAAAGAAAGGTTTCATTGGTTGATTCTCTTATGCATTATGCAAAAGTCTGTGTCACGGCCCTAAAGCGGCGTCTACAATGAGATTTTAAGGTGTAAAACTTAAGTTTTAATCCTTAAATTGTAAGAAATTGACCAATCACAGTCGAATGTAAAAAAAACAATCGGCTATGATTGGTCAATTTCTTATGGCTTAGAGCTTAAAAAACTTAAGTTTTACCCCTTAAAATCTCATTGTAAACGCCGCTTAAGTCTATGTCACATACAAAAGCGTAAAAAGCAGTAATATATAAATAGTAAGCAAATGACTGATCAATTACAGTAGAGATCATAAGGCCAGTAGCAAATCCAATGATTACCTTACTGCTTTACATTTTTATATGTGGGTTTTAAGAGACTGCGTATAATGACAGGAATAAGGAATAGAGAATAGAGAATAAGAATTTCAACTTATCAGAAATCATATATTGTGGAATACACAGTTTCTGACAGCAGCCCTTAACGTCGAAACTTGTGTACCGGACACCACGAAGAATTGTGCTCGTTCCGATTGATATCATGTTCAAGCTTTAAGGACTACCGCAGACAAAATATCAGTAACCATGAGACGAAATTTAAGACAATAAGCCAATCGAGATATTGTTATAGATCTACGTAATCTAACCGAAATAGAAATAGCAGTAAACTTATCCATAAGGTAAATTTAACCGGTTGAAATTTGTCTTACGGATAAGTTTACTGCTATTTCTATTTCCATTAGGTTACGTAGATCCAAAACAATATCCTGATTGACTTATCGGTTTAAGTTTATTGAAATACTGGGGTCTACAATAGAAGTTGTAGCGTTCGTAAGATCGTAAGTTGTAGAAAATTAATCAATCACAGTTCAATATGAGGAGAATAATCGATGATATGATTGGTCAATTTTCTACGACCGCTATTTCTATCGTAGACCCCGTATTACGAAATTTTGTCTGCGATAGCTCTTAACGCTCTCCGACGTAGTTGGCGAAATTCGCGATGAATAAACATTACGCGAAACGCGTTCGTATTATTAATAGACTTTATAATACTGAATATGAATTTTTCGGGACTCACTGGGCGACAGGCGACAATTACGAGTTGTCCATATTTAATTGGATCGCATAAATTGATTAATATACGTTTGAAAAGTTTTGAGCCTCAACTGAAGATGGCATTATTCGTCAAAATCATTCTGGTACTACAATCGCACATATTTTACAAGATACCTGTGAAAATTGTAACCATTTTGGTTCGCTCAGTTATTGTTTGAGAGTCATTTATGCCAGTCCTGAATATAAGAATATCGACTATGAATACCGCCCTATGATCCCAAATTCGAATATATTTCTCCTTCGGATTGTATTATATATTTTATCAATTAGTATTTAAATCTAAAATTGAATTAAAAATTTATAATTTTTGAATAAATGTTAATCAACATAATAGTACTTGCATTATTTACAAATTGTTAAACAATTTATTAAATATAATAATTAATATAATAAATTTTCTCGATAATAAATATCGGTATCGAATATTCGAATAACTTTCAAAGCTTTGGACTTACGCGGAGTATAAATTTGGAGATTAAAAGCACGAGGGATCAAGCAAAAAAAAAAAAAAAGAGGAATTAAAACCCAACATTGGATGCTCGATATGCGTATCGGAATACTGCGTGAAAGAGCCTTATCCGCTGGTAAAAGCATAATGAAACCATATATATCGGGCTCGCTGCACGTGAAACAGCATTAAGCAATAACCAATAGGCCGTGCAGTTATCGCGTGCACGTCAAACGT
Source organism: Acromyrmex echinatior (assembly GCF_000204515.1). The sequence continues at coordinate 272,176 of NW_011627099.1, read as the reverse complement.
CACCCCCTGCGTAAAGCGGATCGTCGGGCAGCCCTCGCCACGCTCGTCAGGAGGTTCGATTCCGCCATACCGCTGATTTGCGCTAAAAATGCGCCGCCGCTGGCGTTCACGATTGACCGGATAACGCGGTCCCCAATTACAGCCTCGCTTGTGGCGGTGACGCGGAACATAATCGGCTTGACGTTCGCAGCGCGATGCAAAATGTACCCTGCCCTCCGTGACGGCTAATGACGAGAGCTCATCTTCACGGACCGAACTTATTTCGCGCGCGATCGTATCGCGTAATTACGCGCCCGTATCAACCCCGATCTTTACGACGGACTTTTCATTAACGTCCCTCGCGGAAATCGTTATTGCGAGTTTGTTAAAGCTGCAGAGAAAAGTTATTTTATCGCGAGCGTTTTATCATCATTACGATGCTCAGAGATGAAAAGCTTATAAGCTACACACGGTGTAGATTAAAAGCTTTCTTTTAAAGAAAAAACTTAAAGAGTGCAAAACTATATGCGACAAAATTAAATCTTGTCTATTCGTTTCGCGTAATGTGTAAATTACAACGCTTTAACATTCGTATAATTGTACAATCTGTACTCTTAAACTACAGTAGTATAATAGTAAATGTTACAATTGCCTGACACTTTAAGACACTTTAATGATGTGACGTGGAAAATATAATTATCGAATTCGTAATTTTTCTCTCTACAAAAACATCCGAGAATGTCGCTTTGCTTCGATAGTAACGAGACGACTGAATCTATTGTTGCGTGAAACAGTGTTAAGCAATAAACCGATCAACCGTACAGAAACATCATGTAAACATTAAATGTCCATCCTACTTGCGATGTTTCTCTCGTGTAATATACATATATTGATATATCGATCGAATATTATAAATTCTTCAAGATAAAAAAAAGTTCATTGTGTAATTATCATTTAAAAAAATCAGAAACAGAGATAAATTCAAGTTCAATATAAACATCGATTGTTATGTACGTCAATACGAAATAAAATTTCGTAGTGGGGAGAACTTGATTTGAAGCTATCAATGGACTAGAGAAGTAATGGAAAAGAAAAGAAACATATCGAAAGAGCAGCAAAAATGATTGCGAATCAAAGAAAGCTCCAGTTGAGTTCAAGTTCCACAAACACGCGAAAGAATCGCATTTGATAGAAGAGGACGATCCTGATGCTTACTCCCAAATGTAGTTGCGGGCCAGAGAGCTTTCATCAGTCACCTGTCACTACCCTTAGCCACTATCTTCAACCCTTTTCAACCCCGTGCTGCCGTCAACCTCATGCCTGTGTCCCATCCCACAAATATAAAACAGCTTAGGAAACGCCGCGCCAAGTTCGAAAAGCATCGATATTCCCTTGGCAACTCAATTTATAGTTATCGTAAAGAGAAGGAAATATCAATCGAATGTCAGTAGCGTAAATAGCGCACAGCGAAAAGTAGTTTATTCAGAATATTCGGCGTGTAATCACGTTGAAAAAATTGTTATACTTATTGTACTGTGCAAGTATATCATCTCTCGTTTCTTCATTTCATATTTATACGATTATTTATTTAATATCACAACAAAAATATAATTGTAATTTATCAAAATATTAATTTTTAGATAATTGACAAGCATGGAAGTATTTCGCGCATACTTTGTTTTTGTAATAACATTCATTTTTATTTAGCGCGAATGTAAGGTCTTGTTAGAGATGAGAAAATAAATGGTATAAGCAATAAGTACAACATTATGCTACAATGAAAAAAGATGTATCGAATATTTACGAGTCTTTTGATTACTTGTTTCAGTATTTGCTAGTTTGCCTTTTTATTTCAAAATCCTGTAACGATGTATCGATGCGCACTTATTATCAAAAATATTATAGAATAAATGTCATAAATATATATATCGTGAAAGTTTGTAGTAAAGAGGTTCTTGATAAAGGATACATGAGTAAGTTATTCTTTTTATTCGTTCTGAAAGATGTAAGGGGACGAATGACCCTTTCGATATGAAAGACAAGTTTCAGATTAACAGTAACCAAGAACTATTGTCTTTGTTATGTATATAGCATCTGTATTAAACGTATATACATATATACATACTATATATATGCATATATATATATATATATATATATATATATGTATGTATATGCTGACCGATCCCTTTTTTTTGTTAGTCTCTTATTCCGTCACGATCGATCGGGGATCGCGCAATTTCAGTTAATGAAAAATATCTCTCAAAGCAGTTTACGTGGATATTAATGTACTCTTATTTTAGAATATTACTTTCAATCTTTCCACTGAAATTTTTACTAAATTCTTGCTAAAACGAAAAGTTACATGACGCATATTTAAATCTTTAATACAAACAAATTAAAAATTTAGAGAAACGGACATATGAAAAATAAAAAAAATTCAAAGATAAAAATTTAAGAATAAAATTAATATATAATTTGCCGCTCTCTTACAATTATCAGAAAATCAATAATATCATAAATCTGAAAATATCTCGAAATATAATATCGAGCGTCAAAGATCTATTGTTTATATCATTGATAATATTGTAATACGCTTGTATGTAAAGAAAAATCATTACAAATTCAATGATAAAATCACAATACAACAATTTCTATAATCCAATATGTAATACATGTATTGATAAATAATAAATTTCGTTATTCATTCTCATGCAAACTATTGTTAAATCATAAAATTAATGCTACAAACGTTTCAACGATTTAATCTATAACGAGTACTTTGATAAACAATATATTGCAGTATCAAACAATAACACGAATTGAAGATATTTGAATCAGAAGGGTATTCTTATTTTAAGACAAATAAAAATAAATTACCGAAATAAACATTATATTAAAGAAAATTATATTAAAAAAAATGGGGCTTGTTAAAATCGCAACATTATTTAAGAAATTATTTAAAAAATGAAAAACCAGACGGAAATCTTCACATCCTACTATTATTAAATAAAGAGAAAATTTTCAGATCCTCTCCTTTCTAATTCTATAATTATAAAATGAAATTCATCATTTTTGTCAATTTCTTTATTACAATTAAAAACGATTTTAATCTCAACGCAGTTCGCGTATCTGCCTGATAAAAATCTTACTTTCGGAGAATCCAATGGTATATGGCTAAAACGAAATTTGGCTACCTGCCGACGAGATCGGTAGGAAAAGAGGTTCGCATACGCGGAAAAAGCGGGTGTGAATATTTAAAGCGACAAACGATTCGTTTTACTCCCGTCGCGCGGTGCTTAAATGCCGTCGTCGCCGAAAAGCTCGACCAAGCTCGACCAAGCTCGACGAGATCGCGCAGCTACTGCTAACGCAAATACCCGAGCGAGCGCATTCGGGCTCGCTATGGTGCGCACACAGTGCACCGCAATTCGTTAGGGGGAATTGGCGCATCAAACTTTCCTTTTTATTTTTTAATTCGCTGCCTCACCGACCGGTGAGCGGTGTGGGCAGAGAACGCCCCGCGTTCTCATCCCCCGTTCATCGTGGCGCGTAGCCGCGCTCTTTTCATTTCGTTTCGCGATTTATGGGCTGTGCACTCGCCGGACTGGCTGACCCCAGTCACGCTGCTCGGCAACGAGCGTGATTTACAAGCGAATCATAATCGACGAGAAATCGATGCGATTTATCGCGAAATAACGAAACGGAATAACTCGTCCGCCCACGCACACGGCCCGTTTCCGTTTCCTTTGTGCGACTGTCTGCCGAAAATCCATTATATGAGAGTAGTACCATCGCCACTCGACGCCTACTTGACTGTCGTGCAAATATCGAAAAGGCAAGATCGTATTTCGATTTCGGCGAAAGCAGGGTTAAGTATCTGGCTATCTGGTATTACGTCGTTCGTGCCACGTCAGCATAATATTTGTGAACCAAGTTGTACGATGTTACGAACTGATGAATATGAAATTTAGAGCATGCGGTAACGTACGAAATTATCATCGGTTTACCTACGTAAATTTATTATATACCTAAGGTCGGAAACTAATGAATAAACTTCAGCTTTTTCATTCAACAGCAGAAATAGAGAAAAGAGAATTTAACAATTTTCAACTATAAACTCAGCTTTAAACAACTTGAATTACGAATACAACTTTGTTCACACAACATTCATCGAGTAAACGTGTTTGTATTCATTTAGTGAAAAGCACTACTCTCTTGTGTATATTAATTTTATTATTAATAAATTAATTTATTTATCAACATCAAACATTAACCCTCTTCATTAACGCAAATAATATTAAATACAATTCTTTCAAATAAAAATGTTTTTTAATTAAATTAAAAACAAGCACGTCGTAAACTGAAACTAATGTTAATTTGGCAACAGTTAGAGATGTTGTGCGTTTCATCGAAAATTGAATCAATTTAGTACTAATATTATTTGCGACCATAATTAATCTAAAATAATATAGATTATTTTTTAATGTAGAAAATATTGATAATATTATTTTCTTTTACATTAAGGAATAAAGATATCAAATTACTTTAGCTTTTGCTACCCTGCTTAACTTACATCAAACATATACGACATATAAGTCTTATTCTCATTCATGTTATTAATTTTGTATTATTATTCTTAAATTAATATCTTGCTTCTATTTTTTCTTAAATGCATTCTATTATCGTCCACAGAACCGTTGAATATAGTATGTAAATGTAAATGTATAGGATTGTCTACAGTATGTGTTGAATTTGAATCAGTATATATGCTAAGCCTAAATGATTGTGCGGTCATCCCTGCGAGATATAGTAGGCATTGCAATCTTAATCTTAATGTTTGACAGTTCCATCTGTCTTTAAATATTAAATTATGTATTTTACATGCTTTCTTACTTATTATTTATGATGTATCTAATGAGTAATTTCTAAAAACAGGAATTGAGAAATTATCTTTAAAGATTGCTTTTAAATAGGCAACATTCATTTCATTACAAATTTCAAATGCTATTATGACACACAATGATATTAGAATATCTATATGAGAAGAAAAGAAGCTACAAAAATAACTTCTCTTACGCTCTCTTATAATAAAATTATAAAAATATAATTACAATAAGAATGTGTTCTCTAAATTATTAGCAACATAATCTAAATGCATAATCATCATTTCATCACTCACGTTTCGCTATCAGCAATAATTAAAGGAACCTTTTAGCACGATTTTCCAAAGCGAAAACCGATGCACATAAAAATTTACTAATTACTTTATTCCAAGCGTGCAATACGGCAAGAATTCGAAAAATTGAGACGTCCGGACGCATGCGTGACATTATTTTATTAAAAAATATAAAAATGTGTCGAGTGTCTTTAACGAGCGTTACTCGTCTATTAAAGCTGAATTAACGATGCACCTGCCCGTCCTAATAATCGCAAGTCCATTTATGATAATCGACGGCTTGCTAAAATTTCATTCGCTCTTCCATTTAACCGCGCAGTTAAACGAGATAATTAACTTGTAATCGCCTCAGGGCCCAGGCTCGATTCACGTCTACCGCGCTTCCTTAATTGGACGAAATCTCTCCATACTTTTTTAATAAATTCCCGTGATTGGCGTATCGATCGTCCATGCAAATACCGGGTGGCCATTGAATTTCTAATATTCGCTCTCCAGAAGTAGTACTGCTTCGCTGGTTGGCCCTGCTGATCGTACAATTTGAATAAGCGGTTTTCTCCAGTACCATCTCCTCAACCGCGCGGTTCTCTCCTCCCATCTCTGTCTCTTTTTCTCTCTGCCCCTCCATCCATGCTTTTCGTTCGTGCCCACTTCCGCCGTTTCCACTGCCAAATACCGGCTTCACACTTTTGCACTTTCTCTTCTATCTCTCCCCTTCACTCTTGGCCTCGCGCGAAACACGTATGCGCACTCGTTTCGGATGTTAACGGAGGTCGATTCGGGACTAACGAGCAGGCGATCCAATTACAGAATTTTCATCGGAACACATTTGCCGGGCGTCGAAGCCTGCTCGCTTTTGTATAGTTAAAGCGAATACTTTCGCACTGTGCTTGACCGGGTGATATTAGCGATCGGAGTGGCTGGCGTTTAACCGATCGATCCCAATAGCCAGCAAGGTGGTGTGCGAAAAATTACAGAGCGACACGCCGGCAGATTACAACGATCACCGATGATGGTGAGCGACGTATTGGAATTCCAACATTTGTACCAAAATACGATTTATTTTTAATTCCACGAAACACGTTTTTCTGCGGCAGACGTATTTAGTTTTAGTTTGGATTGCGTCAATATTTGCAAAAAATATTTTGCAACGGGATAAAATCAAACGAAACAACACGAGTTAATAACTCAACGCGCACAACATCGAGAGATGCCCTCCGCTTTGTGATTTACGCTTTCCGCGTATGACGCTGTTGTCGTTTTGTCATTATCAAACAATGAATAATAAAAAAAAATGTTCCATATCCAAGTAACAATTTTTTAAAAAAGCAGAATATGTAATAGCGCAACCAACGTTATTTGGCTTGCTGCAAATTCTCCGCGTTAAACTTCAAATTAAACTTTGAATGACGATACGTCGACTTTTCTCTTATCGAATTTTCTCTCCTGAATATCATGGAGGATATAGTTAATGCAGAGAACTGGATACTTGGAAAGCTATGATCTTCATTCGACATTCAATTTGCATTTAAATATCTACCAGTTGAAATTTTTCACAAACTTTTATCGGATTGTTAAAGGGATTTTCAAATAATCGATATATATTGTGTAGCAGCACTTGCTAGATACAGGATGTAACTAATAAGTTAAACAAGACTGCTCTTTGAATAAATTAAATACGTAAGACAACGCTATATATACTCATCTTTTTTACTTATTTTCTCAATATAATATCTCGCAATTCTTTAATCAATATAATTAAGTGTCTATTAACTTCTATTTTAATGCAAAAGGTAGAAAAGAACAATAGGCATAAACGCCGTCGTATGTTAAATTAATGCTCAGAAAAATTACAAATCTTAGATAGCACTGCTTTAAATCAGTTAAACCAAAATTACATTCTCCCAGTTATACAGTTAAATCATAAGTTATGAATGTTATGTCAAGACATTCACACATATTATGATATTAACATGGAAAGATCGTTAATCTTTGTTCTTCCTTGGCAACGTGATAGTGCCATAAAACTTGGGTAATGACAACGCGAATTTTCACCGACTCTAAAATGAGATTTACCTAGAAAATTACATTACGGATTTCGTTTTCGAAAATAGTACGTGACCGATTAAACGCGCGTTTAGAATCCACTTACGAAATACTTCTCGAGAAATGCCTCCATGTTTCGTAACACCTACGGGATTAAACTTTCGAATGCAGCACGCTAATTCCGGAAAGTGAGAAGCTTATTTGGTATAAATGGAAATTCTCTACGTAGAGCTGGAAGAAAAGCCAAAAGACGATTTTACTACAATACGTTTTCTCGACTTTCATAAATTTCAGTCTTAACGTAATCGTGTGAATGTTCAGTCGTATTAAAAGCCGCCGGATACAACGAACATGGCGTGGTATTCAAATTACTTAATCAAATTCGAACGAAGAGATGTTGTTATAAAAAATTGTTATGGCTGAAATATTTGCATATTTCACTGCTTGCACCTGAAATTTCATTGCAACGAGTAAAAATGCAATCAGTCATAATTTTTCTCGCGCGGGCATTTATCTCGAGCGCGCAATTTCGTCAATCGCTAGCTAAAGATAAAGTCATAACAAACAACTCGTTCCTGATCAATAGCGATGGTATAGTCGATATCGGGCACTAATTCCCGCTCGAAAAAGCCTCATTTTTTTTGTTGTGTGACGCGACGCGGTTTATCGGCGTATTCTGGGCTTCGCCAGAATGACGAACGCACCTGAATTTACAAATTTGACCAGTCCGAATAGCGTACGATCCAATCAAAAAATCAAATTGCGATCGTCACCGTTTATCTCTTGAACAAACGAATACGTTTGCGATGGGTAGCTCGTCGCTGAGAGAGATCATGGCAAAATATTGTATATTCGTTATGAAATCCAACTTCGGCACGATAATAGCGAAACTTTAAAGACCGTGAACAATTTCTATTATATTTGCACCGATGATGAAAGTAAAATAAAGCTTCATAATTGGAAATTTGACATAACGCGAAGAAATATTAAACGTGGTACTATATCGCTATATCTTTTATACAATGTCGGATATCTCATATTGGGTCTTTCATATATTTGCATGTAACTTTGCAAAAATATTCAGACGAGTTATGTTAAAAAGGAACATTTTACGTGTCGATAAACTTCAACTTGTACTTTAGGTAGCGAGTAAACGACCGCTATCAAGTAAAGTATCGTCTTGTAGAAAATAGTAGTACCTTCGTGTACCATGAACATTCACAATAATAGTTTGCAAAAGGGATGCATCGTCAGTTAATAATGGCATTCCGAAATCCGAGGAATAATTTTGGAGTTAGTTTCAACAATTTTGTATTGGCGGTTTTGTTTTATCGATTCGAGATAAAATGAGTGATGTAATAAAGGAATACCAGTGATTCTAAAATTTCACTTTTAAAATAAAAAGAAAAAGAAGTAAATGTACCTCGAATAATTTTTGAAACTCTCGCAATTTTCGTTGTAAAAAAAAAATGAAGCAGTAACGAAGCAGGATCGAGATTTTTCGAGATAATAGGGACATTTTCGTGATAATGCATAATGGTCAGGTCAAGGTAACTATTTCAGCATGAGATAAAATCGCGAAAGGGTGGTAAAGTGACGTTGGCAGGGGACGCATAGAGGATAGCGGGAATGACGGTAAGGGTAGTTGTAACAGGATTCCAGTATCGGAGGGTAATTTCACGGTTCGACGCGCACTCGACTAACCGGCCGACCACTGGACTATATATATATATATATATATATATATATATATATATCCCCGGCACATGGTTCTCTAGGTGCGGGTGCGATGGCGATGCCGTCGGAGGCCGTTTAGTTCGTAGATCTACCCGGTTGCATTTAATATCGACGTCGCTCCTCTCTCACGCTTGCGGCATGGCATCACGTTTACGTAGTTTCACGAAGCCGCGAAACCGTAAAGTTCTCGGACAGACGCGGATTGCAAAACGCTTCCTCACTCCGCGAAGTGTGGCGGATTAGACTTTCAATCAACCACGCTGCAACCGCATTATTAACGGTCGAAGTGAGGAGGAACAAGGAGTTAATAGAGTTTACGATCTTATCGATTGGCATGCAAATAATGAATAGGCGAGCGTTCAACTATTACTCGTTGTACTATTCGATCATTGGTAGTAGTTGATGTTGATTTATTATTATGTTAACCACCACAACTCTGTTATTAGTTTGTTAATTTCTGATGAAACTGATATAATGGAGATAATTCTGATGATCCGTATGTTCATACTTCACATTTCACATTAAATTAACCATGTCACATTCACCACGAGATAAATTATGCGATCTTCATACATGAGATAACATCAAAATCAAATGATTATATCGAGCACTAAATATATAATAAGTTGTCTATAAATATACGAATTCTTTAATTTTTACATATATCATTATATATATGCAGGGTCTCATAACTATCACATTTCCTCTTAAGGGCATATTGTTGAGGTAATTTTGAGACGAAAATTCTAGCACAAAAATGTCGAGACTATAAAAGGTTTTGAATTATAATTGATTAAAGATAATTTATAATTCAAAAATTATTATAGCCTCAATATTTTCGTACAAGGATTTTCGTCTTTAGAATGTTGAAAAGAATTCAGTAATAATAATAGAGGATATAAAAATAAAATGGTTCTTTACTTATAAACAATTAAAGTTAGCATATAATTGAAAAAATTATTGTAGTCTCAGCATTTTCGTATTAGGATTTTTACCTCAAAGATACATTCTTAAGCAGTAGTTGTGAGACACCCTGTTTATATGTATTTGAAATAACGCCCACTAATCATATAGTGCTATTTCTATTTAAAAAATTGAGTCGAAAAGCTTTGTACCATTTTGCAATTTTCGCAATATTTTTTTAGTTACCCAAAAGTTGAGCAAAATGTCTAAAATTGACATATGAGACAACTTTAAGATATCTTTAAGAAACATCTTCAAAATATTTCACAAAGAACTGCATTGAAAGATAAAATTGCCTTAAAATTGTCTTATACATCGATTTTGTTTATTTATTTGGTAATAATATTTTAGAAATTAATATCTCATTAACTATTGCGAAAATTGCAAAACAGTAGAGGACTTTTCGACATAATTTTTATTAAGAACAGCACTGTATGATTAGTGGGCGTTTATTTCAGACACATTCTTATATAAATTTTATTCGAATGTCTTTAGGAACATAAATGCACTGCATATTAACATATCATTAATATATAAATTGTTTGTCATTATTTAAATAATGTTAAAATTATTGTTAATATAAATGTTATTATAAATATAATGCGCAAGTATGTAAACTAGAGTTATAAGATTTTGATTTTAGATAAACAATTTAATATATTGTAAAAACACATGAGACATTTTAGAGATTTATAAATGTATATATCTTATATCTTAAAATATATGGCAAAATTCGAAAAATAATATCAAAGTCACACAAAAACACATTTGCGTGAGACACAATATTTTTATTAATAAACAAACAGAGAGACTGAGAGAAGTTACTCTATAATCAATTATTGATGTCACGAGACGTAGTATATTACGTTCGTACCATGATTGTACATTTGCACGTGCGCATGCAATCCTAAAGCCACGAAGCCATAAAGCTTCGCGATAAATCGACGAGGCTCTGAACCGAGAACATCGAGTCCCTTGGGAAAGAGAAGAGATTCGATAAAATCAAAATACATTCCATCGACGATAATCGATCAACAAACCAATTCTTTTTGATTTTTACTTTCAGATATCAGCGAATACATAGATCGAGTATCAAAATAGAAATTGAAATATTCCACAATTACTTTTCGTATATTATCAATGTTACAATGTTATAAATGCTATTATGTAATATTTTTTTAAAGAAATTACATTATTTAAGTTTCACAACTGACTTTACACTATATAATTACATTCAATTGCGCTTTATATACCTTTAGAACTAATTTATAGAAAACTAATCATAACCTATGGCGAAAACTAACGAATCTGTATATCTGTCTACTTTTTAGAGAAACCTTTTCGTCCAGAAATAAGGCATTTCTAAAATTGGAAATCTGGAATCGCAATTGTCCATATCTTTCTTGCTGACGATACGTTGTGCACAAGGCGAAGCCCTGAAGTCATAAAGTCGGTGTAAATCGAGTGGACCCTACGGGCTCGCGCAGTCAGAACTGCGCGTATAAAGTCTCGCGAGAAAGAGATTCGATAAAACTAAAATACCCGGACGCCGCTGGGTCTAGGCGAGATTTTTGTCTGTGATACATGATCCACCCGAGGTGAAGCGTTATTCCTGCCCGATGCTCTGACTCGATAATACACACGGTTGTTTCCAGATTCATTCCTGATACAATGATGCGGCATGCTACGTAGAACATTAAAAATAAGAGTGAAATATTCTCTCTCTCTGAATCTCTGAAATATTTTATATTTATATAGTTCGTCGTATACGTGTAATTCCAATGAAATGGCAAATATAACTAATGTACGATAGGTTAGATAAGAGCAGACGGTCGGAGCATAGGCAATGCTGCAACACATCATGATTTAACCAATTGGTTTTGGGATACAGGTAATGGACCAATTGGAGGCTCAAACCCAATGAACGACGAACGATGCCCCGAAACCTGATTATAAAGCATGATCCGGGCACGTACGTTCATCCATCATCCACTCGAAACGAGACTCGTCGCGATATCGTAGAACGCCGAGTGAGGAAGGGGATATCGGGTCAGAAAGAGAAATGCTTGCGTGGATGGAGAGATTGGAGAGATGCTGGTGGGATTTGAATCCTACACTGCTATTACCCCCGTTATATTGTACCTACGTCGTACGGATACGAGCTTTAGAAGTACCTCGCATTATATGACTTATGGTGTGCGCGATGGGGGCGACGAGGCCATAGATGTAGAGAGGAGGACGAAAGAGCAAACTGATCTGCGAGTGTTTGTACCCTATACGCGTCTATTCATCTGGAAACGGAAAACGATTGCGCCGCGTCGTTCGTCTACATTGCCTCGGCTGCCATCATGCTGTGCTAGAATTAATCGCGAAATGATGCGTCCAGCACCGGGCGAAATGTCATCGGAACCCGTGACGGTCTCTCCTGTTGTATGCGCCCTCCCGACATCGACGTTCTGTTTTCACGATTATTCCACAGCTCTTTATTGCTTCACAATATGAAATTATCGATACGTTTTAAATTAACGCGGCATTTATCATTGCCGTATTACTAACTAATACATCTCATCTATACTCAAAGTAGTAGATATATATTTTTATTTATACATATACATGTGTATCCTTAAAACCACACACACACACGCAGGCACAGATTTTAAAATTAAAATAGAAATAAACAAATCGACAAATAAAAAAAAATGATAAAAAAGACATTCGATTAATTCGTGAAGAATTACTTGATTGCTTATTTAATTTCTATGTCTTCAAAGTAATCGTTTTAATCATAACACGATGTTGAAGGATGAAAAATTGCCACGAAAAATCAATAAAATATCTCAAACTATCTAAATGAATTTACGAAAAATTAAATGCAAAAGAAGACATTATAAAATTAACGTCACATATTACATCCTTTTTGCGGATAAAAACACGATAATTGTATTGCGCGCAAGTTAGACGGTAGAAAATCATTGGAACGACACAGCCAGTTAATTACGCTAATTAGATGCGGGTCACTTCGTTCAATGTACAGTTTTAGTTATCGACGCGCTATTGTTCAACGCATAATTTCAGCCTCGATGCGCCGTGATTCATCGTGCGAACACAAATTATTTCGCGCCAAAGCTTTCGATTTACCTGTCATGCGTCGCGCCGTTTTGTTCGCAGCTCGTTACAACGCGACGAATCGCGGACCGCGCTGCTTTTATCGCTTATAGGTTCTCTCATCAACGCAAGATCAATATCTAATCAAGTGTCGCGTAGTAGTTAGAACGGACGACCGGAAATTAGTTCGGTTGCGATAAAAACTTCGTATCCATCAGGAACGGAGAACAACGGCGATACCATGAAATATTTTAAATGTAAATTTAAATATAAAACACTTCAATTTTTGAATATAACAATTTGAATATAAAAAACTACAATTTTTGCAATTTAAATGTCCAGTTACTTATCCGGATGTAACCACGAAACAGTTTTTTGCTGTATTGACTTTTTTATAGATGCGCATTTAATCTTTATCACATGCACGAAATACAAGTCTGTATTAGACAAAAATATATATTTTTGTCTTATTTTATTAATGTAAATTCTTAAAATTAAAATCTAAAAACATTTCTATAATCTTATAATTTAATTAATAACTGGAAAATTTTAGTACAATAAAATGATGTTCTAAATAATTTAAATATGACATAAAGATCAATATTCAATTTTTGATATGAGAAATTATAAAGTTTACATAAATTAAAAATATTATAATATATTATAAAAAAAATACAATTGGACACAGAAATGTAAACTATTTTCCGACAAATAAGAAAATTAGAAGAATGAATCAACGTCAGATGGAAACAATCGCGTTTAGAAGGATTTTAATAAAAAATTCAATTTATTCTTAAATTTCGTTCATTCATTATTACTATATAGGGGCGTAAGTACATAATTGCAGAAAAAATATAATATAAAAAAATAGAAGAATAACTTAAATTTGTATTCAGACTATTCAATTACGCAACTGTACATACATCTTCGTGTCGACGATATTGAATATCTTTTACGCGTCCTTAGAAAAATCGATATCTCTACAACTTTAAGGTACGAAGCCTATTCTCGCCACCGTGAAAATGGAAGCTCACCTTTCGTTCCTCGTAAATCTCGGCGAGAGCTTACGAGCCAGCAGCGGAATGAAGAAGGCATCGCGTGCACACACAGTACTGTCGTTCGATGTTACCAAACACATACTCAGTGTCGATGTACAAAGAAAGAGAAGGAATAAAAAGAGATGAGGAAAACGATGCCACGGAATGTCGGACGAACATATCTTCGTCCCGGCGAACAAAGAGGGAGTGAAGTCCTTGGTGGTTTCGCGTAAAAATAAACTAAGCAGGGAAACAGACCAGATTGCGTTTCGTCAGCAAACGATTTCGCGAAAATAGATCTGGGTTTCGTTCCGTTCGTTTGCGATATAAGCGTAATATACGCGTTCTGCGAGCTTGTACTAGTGTGCAAGATCAAGGATATCGTCGCTTCATACTGTGTGATATCCATAAACCATCGAGAACATTGTCTTCTGATGTCTTTCGAGAGGAAAAACGAGGGAACGTGGACGCAACTTTCCTATTTGCGATCAAACGATCGAATCTGTATCTCGATTTATACCTCGATCCGAGCGCAACTACGAGCAAACGATGCGCTAACGATATGGCATGGCATGGCACTGTTCTGGATACCAGTGTGTGGAAACAAGGTAAAGATGAAGGCTTATATAGCGATAAAGGTAATACTTATAAAAGAGTATATGAGAGTCATAACGCCATATGCTTTGCGTTCTATGGTCTGGATCTGAACTAAGGAACAAATTTGCGCAAAGTCCTGAAGCGAAACTAATCGAAATATAATTTTTTTTATGCAGTCATAATCTCTTTCAAAGGTTGCCAGTAATATAAATTATTTTTTATAAACATATTTTTAAAGGTTAATCTAGGATAATCTAAAGAACGTTGTAAGAGAATAAAATATTTAAAAAAATCAAAATCACACAAAAAGATCACATAATAATGACACAAAAATTGCAAAAGAGAGATATATCGTAAAACAAATATAAAATAGTTATACTAGTAGAAATAAAATTAGCGTAATTCTGTTTATCAATTAAATTGATTTTAAAACCTCCTCTCATCTTATTTGTCTAATTGTTATTATAAAATCGAGTAAGACGTTGACTCTCGGTGCTCTACGAATACGAATGTTGCACGCATCACTCTGGTACGTGGGATCGTAGCACGTACGCGTAGCGATAATTGCATCAATCAATAAAATCTGAGCATAAGACCTTCCCTCGTGGAAGCTACGTGCGTGTCGAGTTAATATCAGGGGTACTCCACTTGGCAGGGATGACAAACGCGGACGGAACGGTCAAGTAGCAAGCGTCAGTACCACTTCCCTCGTTCGATCGATCGATCTTGCCCGCATCCATAGTGGCATCCATGGTTGCGAGTTGCGACCCTCCTCCAAGAGGAAACGGGTGATGTCACGGGACGCGCGAATGTCACGGCAGAGAACCCGGAACACCCGGAACGGACGTGCGTGCGTGCATCATGAGCGGAAGTGGGTATGCGTGCGTGAAACGCACCGAGCGAATTCTCGAGACAGTTTGATGGATTGATACCTTTGTGTCCTTGTTGCGTACGCGCGTAGCGTAGAAGCCGTAAGTTCAATGCCGCGACCTGGCATATACGCTCCTATATGGAAGATATCACCCTTATACGCGTATTAATACCGTATGAAATACCGTATACGGTCATGCCTGCGTCCACAATGGACGCAATGGAAGAAATTGTTAGGATGGAATAAATATTTACAGATAAACGTGCCGAGATAAACGCGCGTTCGCACCCGCCCACCAATCCTGTTCACATTGGCCGATTTCGAGAATAATAAATCTCATTCCGACGACTAACGCAGCGCGCCCGAGGAAATCAACGGCTGTATAAAAGGGGTGCCGTGTGCACGACCAGTTTTCCATTGAATATTCATCGAACAAAAACTGTGCCAAATGGAACAAGACAATTCTTTAGAGAACTATATGGTCTTGCCAAATGAGTACGTATATAGGTAGCGAAGATTTACTTTTACGCGATACATTCTTTCATTTACATTTTATCATTTCCTGCAATTGATAAAAACTTAATTTGTGACATATCTAGTTAGAGTATCTCTTGCGTTAAAAGTTGGACACTCTCGACAAATGTCGTAACGATACGAATATCTTCTATTCATTCATTTGGTACAAAATGTGTTTATTGTTTAATGAAAAACTCTCATTTTCAAGTATGCTGACGAAACCATGAAAACTAACGAAACAACGTATAACAGTAAACGCTATGTATTAATTATATAATAATTAAGTGAGTACTTACTTGAGATACTATTTCACTAACTTCATCATAACATATTTATCATTCTTTCGATTTCTCTCTATTTCTGCTCGTTTTCAGTATTGAAATATTACGATTATATTAAATTTTCTCTTTATATATTATATATTTGACATTTTAATTATTAATTTATATTTATTAAAAATTACAAACGAGAATGTCCAAGAGAAAATATTATCTATATATGTTACATTATTTATACTAAGCCTATATCTCTACTAACGTTTGTGTAATTAAAAGTCTCTCGTACAGAAACTTTAGCTTAATATTAATTACCACAGAACACAGTTTCCCTTTTCAAATGCAGTTCCTTTACCTTCCGTTTATTACGAACCGTATTACAATACTTTCCTCGATCACAATAGTTTCCCTCCGTATAAAATCTCCGTCTTGCGGTAATAAGAAGGAAACCGATAAGCCTGGCACCGAAATCATTATCGTTTCGAGCAACATTACGTCTTTGTACATTCTTCGGGTGAGACGGGTTGGAGGAACGTAAAGAATAGAGATAGGGCCGTAACGAGTCGAGATTTCTACGATGACCCACCGTGGCACGTAAAGGAAAATACAACCAGATGAAATAGTCGGTGGCTTTTTACCCGCGGGACGCGGACAGGGTAAAAGGCAAAGCTACCAAAAGCCGGGGCTTTATTGCCTACGAGGCCAGGATCTCGTGTGCAGGATGCGAGATTGTTTAGATCCCTCGTCCATAGACCTGGGGATCGTAAGAAGGCCGGGGAGCCTATCTAGGATCGTACACTGGCTCGCCCCTTGGATTATGGCCGCGAAACGATTCACGTCGTCCGTTTTCGTAGCTCGTAAGCGACGCTGCTTATTGTAAACTTGCACGGGACCGTACAAAGTCCTCTCGGTAACGTTTTGTAGTTCTTATGAGGCTCGTACTTTTTCGGATGATCTGTCTGAAGATTGTACGACACAGCCGTCTTATCTTCCGCGGGTGCACGCGTCCTACAATGTCTAAGTGCTCGCGGCAAGTCTCGTTGAAACCATAAGTGCGAATATAGATATGCGAATATCTTTATTGAGGGCAACCATAGAGCTCTTATTAAAATAATCTTATAAATAGTCGATAAGAAAATTGCTCGTAAAATATCTTATATCTTTTACGACATAATAGCTGCACGCAGATGGAATAGATGGAGCTTAAGCAGAACATTTTAATATTTTACTTTCGTACGAGAAAATACAAAAGTCATGTAAATTTTTCAAAAATTCTTTTACATTTTTCCGCTACTTATTTCATGATAAGATTTTTTGCAATAAAATTTATATTTCTAATGTTATAAATTAAGTCTAATTTTATACGTACATACTTTCACGTCGTGTTTATATTCAGTGTTTATATCAGAAAAATTAAAGAGGGGATCTCTCAAGGGGATCTCTCAAAAAAAGATATTTTCTCTCTCTCTCTTAAATATATTCTAATAAATGTTCTCATTATTTTACATACGTATTCCTCATACGTCGCGATAAAATCGGCAAACATTCTTCTACCACCAAACTACTATGGTCGTTGTGTCTGGCGCCACATACAATATATATGTTCAAACTGAATAAATGATAAAACTCTGACACGTATCTCGTTCTGATAGAGTCACTGGATATTCCACAGGGTTTCCCAATTTCACTCCTTTCTTACACAGTTATATGTTACATCTTTTCGTTTTTCTCGGGTTCGATAGAGCCATTACGAAGCTAAATCGCTGGCAAAATCGATGATATCGAGACGCATGAAAGTAGGTATCGGCGACTTCATTTCCAAGATCGCTGCAGTATTTTCGCATCGACACGACCGCGTTCTCCGTCAGCCTCTTCCTTCCTTCCTTCCTTTCCGTTTGCTTTCCTCCAGTCCTATCTTACCCGGATGGGTAAGAACCGTTGGATAGTAAAAGGCAACGAAAAGAAGAGTACGAGAACACGTCGCGTCGCGTCGGCCAGTGTCGATTGACTCCCTGAAGAGACCTGAGACGTTTAGAAAGCGCCGGGTGAAAGATCGAGATTAGAATCGAATTTGCCCGTGTCCGGATCGAAATCGGGCCTGAAAGCGGATTACCTAAGCGAAGAAACGACAGAAAGTTCTTTGACAGCTTTACCCTTTATCCAACTTATCCAAATCGCGGCATTCAAATCGGTTCGATGCGCGAAATATTCTTTTCTCCCTCTTCTCCTCTATCGTTGGCGACGGGGCGTCTGCTAGCGAGAGTTCCGAATCGGCCACTTATCAAAAGTACCCTTTTTTTTTTACCCTCTTTTCTCGTATCCGTCGAAAGCACTTCCGAGAAAGTACTTGGAGGAAATATCTGAAAATATCCGCGACGGTCGTAGGCAAAACCGAGCAAAAACAGGATGCATCGATATTCGCCAGAACTTGCGTCCCACCGTCCGTTGTAAAGATCGAGTCGCTCTTTCGCGACGGGTAAAGTTTGCAGCAAGAATCGTTCTAAGCTAAATTCCCCGGTAGCCGAGAAGTATGCGCGAAACGAACGCGAGGGGTGAGAGGGAAAAGGGGAGAAGAAAATGCCAAAGGGAGAGACAGGAAGAAGCGGCCGGCGCAGGATAGGATTCTGTGGCGCAGCATTAAAAGTTGGCAAGTGCAAAGTTTCTTGCGGGATGATCCCGGTAACGGGCGTGCAGTAGCACTCTTAATCCCGTTACCTGCAGCCAATTTTTCTCCGTCTCTTCTTTTTTTTTTCGTTTCCTGATCCTCTCCAGACGCGCCGTCCCCTTGTCTCTTCCTCTTCTCTTCCCCCCCCCCTCTCGTGTTCTCTATGTCGCCTTACACGCCAACTGCTCTCTATGCCGTTCCTTCAGTCTTTCTTATCCGCACCCCTGCATAATGTCTCGTGCTACTATCATGTTATTCTTTTCCCTTTCTGTGCCTTACAGCGCGTATATACCTTTGTTCATTCGCTTCGATATGCGAAAAATGCAAAACATTTTCATTTCATCGCATATAATTAAAGTCTGACCGAAACTTTTGCCGAAACTGAACCGAAACATTTGGCTCCATGTCAATTTCAACCGAAATCGAAACCAAAATTAAAAAATATAAATTCTATAAAGGCTATATCGCTGTAGAGACATATATCATACTTTTTCTTCATAAATATCATAATTTATTGAAATAATAATTAAATTTCGGCCGAAGTCGAAAACCGAAATTTCGATTGTGTGTCAATTTTGGCCAAAGAATATAAGTACTTTTTCTTCATAAACATTATGATGTTTAATTATTGAAACAATAATTACACATACTAAAATTAATATTTAGAAGAGCTATATGGTTTCAGTCAAAACTGACACGTAATGAGCGTTTGTTTTCAGTTTCAGTAAAAGTTTTGGTCGGACTCTACATATAATGCACGACGCATATAACATATACGTACTAATAAAATCGAGCTATATTTCCAAATAACCGCTTCAAAGTTAGATCTATCAAATCTTGTCTTAGAAAATTGCAATTTTTCTAATAAACGGACAATCTAATAGCATTTTAAGTAGCGATGAAACATTAGAGTGTGTGCAAAGCAAGTACGTAAAGCAAAAATAAATGTTCCTTTAGTAGAAGTTAATCTTCAATTCACTTCACATTCTATCTCCTAAATTTATCATCTATTTTTGTTTGCTAATTACCATCAGTAAACTATCAGATTACGTATTCGAGTGCAGCACTATAGAACTTCAAATAATGAAAAATAATCTCCTATAGACTTTATAAATACATCCTATTCTCTTCACCGAGATATAGCGTAAAAGAGATTTCTCTCAATAAAATGAGGATCCCGCCATAAATATAGTGGAATGTAATCAAGCTTCGTGGTTTCCATGATCCTTCAAACCAACTACGAGGCACGTTCCACACCAGGAAATATAAGCTACCCATCCAAAAGCAAATAACAACGGATCACACGAGTGATATTGAAATAAACATTTAGCGTCACGCGTATTCACTCCGCGTCTGGTTTTATTTCCTTCAAGTAAAAACGAGACGCTTAAAAGGGCATTATTACGTGAACGCAAAACATTAGAGAAAGTATAAAAAATTGCAAACTGCAATATGTTAAAATAGGCACAGTTCCAGGCAAATCTAACATAGAAATTGTGAAACTGCGTTGGGAAAAGCGGAACGAAGTAACCGGAATATTTCATTAACGGATATAAAGATACAATTTTCTCAACACTAAGTTGACAAACAATGTGAAAATTATCCGTTTTAATTAAGGGCAATTCTAAGGCAATTAGTGGCAATTAGTGTCGGGTAAGCAATTTAGTGCAAGATTAATTTAATTTTCTAGATGTGACGGAAAGATATCGCACGGAATTACTTTAATTTAGACACAATATTTAGGAATATGATTAAAATTTATTTAATCCTTTGTTGATTACTGCAACAACTCTAACAATGCTAAAAAATAATTATAAAAAGCATTTACATTCTTCAACCTTTTACAGATAATATATATTCGGATATTGTAATCTGTCAAGACTAGAAAATGACAAATTTTCTGCCCGTGGCAACTTACTCTTCTACCATTTTAATCTTACGATCGCGTTGGAGCTAGCGGTTTTAAACTCGAAAGTGATGTCTGACGCAGCTTCCCCATCGATGGCGGTTCACTTATCTGATTCCACCTTTTCCGCCGTCGTGGGATAAAAGTATCGGACTAGCTCGGCTACGTAAAAGACGTAGGAAACGGGTACTTGAAATCGAACAAAGGCTTTCACAGTAAATGGTACCGTGCGTATATACCTGCTTGAAAAACTCTTCCTTCGGCTATCCTTCCGATTACGCGCCGTTCGAAAACTTCTTTACGACGGATCGAGGACGACGACGCCCGGAACTCGTTCCGAAACGACGACTTCCCAGTCACGAAATTGGTGAAGTAGCGTCGGGAAAGCATACTCGCACGAGACTCTTTCGACAAACGTGAAAATGCTCTGACGATCTGAGTTTTATAGCTTCGACGTTCAACAAATTCAAAGAATAAAATGACAGGTCGCTACATCGCTTATTTCTAATAAATATTTTTGAGTAGCTTCAACTTTCAAGTCATAAAACAAACATAAAAATCACTAAGCTTCAAAAATGATAATAAAAATTTAATTTCAAATACGTGTTTCCATATATTAACAAAACTTTAATTTTGAAGCTTATTTAAGAAGAGAAGTAGCGTTGACAATCAAGAGATTGCCAAAGAAGATGTGGTTGGTTATGTAAATAATAAAAGAGCTCATAAGTTTACATGAATGTAAGTAATCGAAAAATTTAGAAAAATCAAAGAAACAAGGGATGAAATATCGTCCTGCGCAAAACGCCTTGAGAAAATCGCGTTTAGAAAATTTAAGTACGACACATAGACGAATCTCACGCTTGCGTCCACAAGACGTGCAACAACATGGCATACCAATCTGTGAGCTTATGGTACGGTCTCACACGATTTATGATTTTCTCTCGACAGCAGGAAATCCCTCCTACAGGCCGAAATATGATTCTACTAGAGCGCGTGTCGTTGCATTAATATATGGTTCTCTATTTTTCTGAACACCTTCCAAGAACACACGCAGGGTCTCCTGAAATATTGTACATGTCTTTGATTGAATGAGAAATAAATGTTGATATTCACTTTATTAATAGTATAATAAAAAAGATTTCGTTTAAAGTTTAATCATTACGAACAGAATAGCAACTGCTTGTCGCTATTCGGTGACCCTTCCCACTTACTCCTATTTACAAACAGTCTCTTTACAAACAGTCCAGGTGATCCTAGACACATCGATTATATATTGGTGGATCGTATTCAATTCGAATAAAATAATAAATACATATTTCTATACATATAATATAGATGTCGTATGTACGTTACAACGATGTCGTCGATGTCTAACGCTGAAATAAATTGGATTAACGGCATTTGGTGCATAATAATTATTGCCTCCACAACGCATCGTCGGGCAAATTACTCCGACAGGAAGACCGGGAAGGAAGTTGGCACGTCTGGCAGAGAAAGACAGGAGATAAGGGAAATGAGAGAAAGACGAGGCTGATCAGCGCGTTGTAATTTAAAAAGTTCCTTCGTCCCCGTGAAATTGATAAATCGCGCGAGGCGACTCTTGCCTTCTCGTACCTCTCTTCCTCTCTTCCTCTCTTCCTCTCTTCCTCACCCCTTCGTGACGGGTCTTCGGGCGGGCGCAATCAGGGATAATCTGCCTCTAGGAGTAATAAGTTGAAAAGTCCATTTTTCTACGGTTCCCGTCTTTCGTTGTGACTACCTTGCGCATTACTCCTCGCGCGGTTGCAGCATCTGCGATTTCTTTAATTTCATGGAACGAAGCTTAAATAATTCTCCGAAAGTTTTCCTCTTCCTTGCAATGCTTCGTAATCTCAATTACAAGATTGCAATTACACACGATTACGTCATGTATCGAGTAAAACCTAGCATCAATGTATGTATAACATATACAGAGTGTCCCAGAATGAATCCGTTAAATATTTCGTGTACTGATAAAGCCAACTGAACTATAAGTCAAAAAATCTTCTACCATTTTGCAATTTTTGCAATAGTTAACAAGATATTAATTACTAAAAATCGCCGAATATTGGTTTTCAATAATTTTTTACTCAAGTACTATTAATTTTATAGAAAAATAGCAAGTGGCAAAAATTGTTTTTCTTCTCATAGAAATATATTTCATATTTCTAAAGAAGATATTTTTAAACATATTTATAAACATATTTTTTCAGAATTTTTTAGTACCGCATTTTCTTTGTTGATAAAAATAGTTGCCAATAAGAAAATGCAGTACTAAAAAATTGATAAAAAATTCTGAAAACTAATATTCGGGGATTTTTAATAATTAATGTCTTGTTAAATATCGCGAAAATTGCAAAACAGTAAAGGACTTTTCGATTCAGTTTAATCCGTTCTATTATAGTACATAAAATATTTAATGGTCATTCGGGGACATCTTATGTATAAAAAGCAGCAAGAAGCTTTAAGTATAGACTTATCTTTTTAAGAATGCAATACACAAGCAAAATTATTTACTTTCAAGAAAGAATAAATATATTTAGATTGAAACATTCTAAATAATATAAAACTTTTTCCTAGACAATCATCGTTAAAAAAATACAAATTGAAACAATTGTATCTGAAAATTTTTTTATGAATTCTCCATATAAAATATTCTCCGTATAAATACATAAAAATTGCCAATCAATAATTTTGTTTCCTTAATATACAAATTCACACGTTTGTGTATCGATTCTAGAAATCGGTCCGTGTTTTCTCCAAATGGTATACTCCCTCTAACGTAGAATACAGAACGCTCTATGGATAAAGGTACTACAAAGACGTTTCCTCGTGGGTATTAGCGTCATCCCTTTGCCGAAGATTGATGGAGGTGGCCTGACAGAACCACCCTTCGGTCTTCTCTGTTTGCTCGTTCTCCGCCGGTCTGTCGCGCCATCCCTCTTGCATGAAAAAAATCATCTTCCTCCTGACGCTTCTCTTCAGACGTAGCCAACGTCCTTTCCTATAAACGGTTGTAGTCCGTGTCGATAGTTATTACGGAATTGTTCGGAATAGTTTGATGATATCAAAAGATATTAAACGTGAGTTAAGGTACAGTTGGTGAAGTATTTGATATAACGAAAAAATTGCAAAGGGTATAGATTGTCAAGTATAAAATATAGAACGTAACGTGGAGGATAAATAAAGGACATCGCGGACGAAAGAATGAAGGAAGAATCTCAAGTACTAAACTTCATAGCATTACGTTAATATTATTCTTTCACAGGCGACACAATGCCATCACCCATTTAACTGAAAATCGAATTCCAGTCGTTAGAAAAAATAAAAATATTAAACGCTACGCAAAATTCCATCTACTGATACTTGTTATTATATTTTAACTTAATAATAGTAAGCTTCCTGGCTAAAACTTGGCAGTGTCACACCGTGCGATGCAACGTACTGTGAATCAGAATATATGTTTCACCGATTGAACTTGTTATGAGAACAACTTCAATGCGTGATACGGATTCGTACAATCCTGTACACGTTAGCCGTATCTATAAGTATATCAGACATATTCACCAAATTTATGATACGACCGTTCGTAGAATTTCAAAAGTCAGATTTCCAGCTGTATGATACATTCCCGTCTTCTTGACTCGTGAAAGTGGATTTGTCGTCTCACAAGGGTTCACTAAATTTTCCAAAAACTTATCATCCCGCAAAATATACAGGCACGTGAAGAACTTTGCACGCTTGCCACACGAAACGTACGTATCGGTAGTATAAAGAGCAAAGGAAAGTATATGGTAACCATCTCTCGCAAGGAATATTGATTCGACGGTGAGCATTATGCGGACCTAGTTACGTTCGGAATACGGTATTAGTACCGACAAAATCAAGAAAAATCGAGCTGATGCTTTCATTTTTCTTCATTAGAGCGATACATCAATTATGCCATGTACTGACTGACAATTATTTATTATACCGGGAACAAACGTAAAGTTTTATTTTTTTTTTATCAAGAATAAAACTTTAAAGATTTCAACATACATCGAGAATTCAAGAATTTATTTAACAAATAAAAGATTTAAAAATATGTAAGCGCGATTAATATTTAAATGTATTAAATTCAATCCTATTTTCACGATGTTACTTATGAAATATTTAATAACGACTTACCTGGAATATCTTATAATTAGAGATAGCTAACCTATTTATTTAAAGTTTCGATTATTTATTTAAGCACGAGAGAAATTATTGCTTTCCAAATTATTCCCTGCACAAGAAAGATTTTATTGTTCCTTGAGTATTCAATAAATATTTACGTTTCACGAATCTAATGAAACGGAACCATGAAATACAAGCAATGATCGAGTGTTCGGTTTAATAGTTTCATAGCAATGACACGTAGCTAAACGTGGCAGTTCGATGAGTGCGAATTCAGATACATATGACGTCAAATGCTTCAAGCAAACAGGGAACAAATGGGTTAATGGGCTTTCTGAAAACGATGGGGAACTATAGGGAATTCCATGTTTCTGTCAGTAGACGTTCATCCTTCCTCTATTCTCGCGAGAGCTCAGCTTATACTTTTATTATCATCTATATCTTTATCCTTTCTCTCTTTCTGTTTTCTTTTTTCTCTGTTATCTTATATCCTTCCAATTATCAGCTTTCGTATATCTTCCTCCTGTCATGTGTGCACACATATCTATATTTGTTAATCGATCCGAATAGAAACCTCCGGCCCATTCTCTGTTTATTCTCGGAAGTTCCGATTGTTCGTTCGAGGACCATGCAACGTTTAACCTCGATTCGCCTATCGGGCCAGAGTATCCCGCCGATTAAACTCGTCGAACAAGCCGACCCGAGAAGGTCGAAGTTTCGGCAGTTTGCGTATATCTTTCATAGTACTAAAGCGAAGCTTCTTTCTTGAGAGACTAAGCGGATGTTTGCGAATCTATCGGAAGTACTCACGAGTGTAGTTTTGAAGAAACTAACGCTCCTCGTCATTATAACGTGTACTATTCAAACATCGTATCAAGACATCTGTTTTATATAATATAATAGAAAACTGCGGCATGCGAATAAATGGTTTATATAGATAAGATGAAATTTCATTAAAGAATACTAAGTATCGTTATACTCTGGAAGACAACAAAAACTTTAATTCTACTATTTCATCACACAATAGTGCCTTTATAGAGACGCAATAGAGGTGAAGAAACGCAAGTTAGGAAGGTAGCAATCTAGTCAATCGAGTCAATTGAGCGAACGAGCTTAACCACGCTGGAAACACGAAGTGGTTGCCGGCGGAAGGAGGACGTTGCGGTACGGAGAGGCGGAGGAAAGGAACGACGCGACGCGACGCGATGCGACGCGACGCGACGGAGCGAGGCAGGCAGACGGGCCAGGAATTTATCATTTCGTAGTTGAAGTGCCGTAGTGGCGACAAGGCTGAAATTGCAGTATTTGGGAGTCGAGTGGAGGCTCGAGAGGAGAGGAGTGGAGATTGAGAGAGCGACAGAGGATAGAAGACAAGAAGGAGGCAGGCTTATGTAGGAAGTATCTGGACATGGAAAGAGATGGGAATGAAGGAGGAGGAATGGGGTACGTCTGGGGATTGCAACGGAAGCAATGAACGCTAAAGAGAAAGAGAAAGAGCACGAGAGAGAGAGAGAGAGAGAGAGAGAGAGAAAGAGAGAGACAAAGATAGAATTGTTAGAGTGCCACGGAATGCTATTGGAGAGAGAAGGGATTCGATGGGAACAAGCTGCGATTGTAAGCGACGATTCTCTGGTAGCCACTCACGTCACCCTCTCTTGCGTCTCCGTTAACCACCCCCTTTCGATGTTCTTCTCTTTTGCTCTTTCCGTCCTGCTGACAGTAGTTGCAGCCCGTTACTAGTCAGCCGCGCGACTGGCTGACTATACCTCTGCCTACACCACTACCGCAGTGCGACAATTTGATAGCTCGATCGGATACTGTGAGGCACACATCCTCGTGGTCCTGTTCTCCACCTCCACTTTCTCCTTTTCTTCCTCCTCTTCCTCCTCCTTTTACTCCTTCGATCTGTTCAATCCGACGTACGAATTAACAAAATTATTGCACTTGCAACTACTGCGGACTCATTAAGCATCTCTCACTGCAGATTCGTTACATCAATAGAGAAATTTTCGCTTTTTGATGTTACGAGATAGACAAAAAGAAAAAGAAAAATAGAAGAAGAGGAAGGGGAAAGAGAGAAATATGATGGCATAAACGATGAATTGTTACGGCGTTGAGTTATTCACGACCCATTTGTGAGTCAAGTATGATAGATTGTTAGCGGAAAAAAAATATACTGACATCACTACTGTTTCTTAACACGGTCTAATTATCTCGATATTCTTCAAGTTAAAATGTTTCGACTCTCTTATTGCGAAAAATATACATATACATTTTATACATGTAAAACTACAAAAATCAGACTGGAATAGTGTCTAAAAGTATTTTAAAATTTTCAATGACTAAAATCGTAGATACAAATGTATATATTTATTCGCAATTATTTTTATGCTCGAGAACATTTTCCAGAACATTAAAATACGTATGCTGTGAGTTTTAGAGTAACATTACTTCGTGAAAAGAACGGTGTCCATTTATGCTTAAGAGTTAACACTCAACTAAACCGAATAGGATTAGGGAACGATAGAATTCCTTATTCACGATCGAACATATCTGCATCCGTCATCTTCCTGGGATCCCAAGTTCAAGATATGTGCGCGATGTATATACTGCCTCACGTCATGATAGGAAGAGAAGGAGGAGAAGGGGAGCGTCAATAATCCGGCTGTTTCACAAAGGGACGCGACGGCGGCAGGATGAATCGCCGAAGAGGCACGACGCCGATACCTTCACCGAAGCAAGGCACCTCGAGGCAGTGCTCCTTCCAGGCCACGCCCCGGATGCCTTTGCCTACCCCGTGTCAATGGGGACGAGGCCTTATTAGAATCGACGGTAATTCGACGACGGGGAAGTTTGTTGATGAGGATTCTAGCTACAGGCAGTCGTTCGAAGCTGACGTCGGAGCTGTGAAAGGGGATCATACCTTCCTCATACAAGAAATGTTTCGACATCATAAATATCTATTAAAAAGAGTATGAGAGAGAAAAAGAGAGAGGAGAGAAAGAATAAAAGCTTAAGGATAAACAAATCAATAGATGCAATCACTAATCATTTCGAAATCTACATTTGTATATACACTTTATTTTATGTTTTTACTTCTAAATTTAAAAAAATTAAACATTTTACAGAAATATATTTATTTCTAATAACATATTTAATTTTTTTAAAAATTATTCATGTAATACTATATATTTTTTTAATCATACTTATCTTTATATTGATAAATTCATAATGTCAAATTATATCAAATTAGGTTATCATTGTTTCTTTGATATCTGATAGTGTAATGGTCATTATTTTCCCGTATTCCATCAGTCACATTGTTACTATCCAATAAATTTAATAATTACTATTAAGAAACAAGTACATTTGTAATTTGTTTAATTTACAATCAATTACTCGAGTTGTTGTACATATCAGTTTGAGTTAGTTGAGAATTCTTGCGGATTTGAAACAAAAACTCGAATCCCTGAGGAAGGATGCTACCGTTGAGAGCACGAAGCTTCGAAAACTCGTCGAGTTTGGGTACATAGGCGCAACGTTCTATGTTTCCGTAACTTTAGACAAACTCTGATTGCTACGCGCGCTTTTCCTGATGTACAGGGTGTGCCTGTCGCTTTTCCTACGATACTTGTGAATTTCTACACGTCAACAACTGTAAAGTTTTGACAATAAGTCGAAAGATTAATCGAAATAGTTCCACGATGCTCTATTAAGACATTTTTGCGCGTACATAATTAACGATGCAACAGCGTCATTAGGCTTCTCTAACAAACTTCTTAACGTTATTAGCACGTGTTCATTGCAATAAATAGAAAAATATAATAAAGAAAAAGGAGGAAAAGGACACCAACAATGCCGCTTATCTTCGAGACATTCTGACAGTCTCATTAATTTCACGAGGACCCCACAAGAATCTCGCAGAAGCTTCCGTTGTTTCCTCGGCTATCACAACACTCTCTGTCACCCCTTCACACTAGATTCCCCCATTATTAACGTCATGGCGTGGTCCGCCAGAGTGAAGTACACAAAACGCGGGCAACCCGAAGCCCAGTGACAGGATCCATTAGAAGCGGTTTACTTAGGTCCTTCAAGATTAGCCTGCCGCCCTCACTTGCGGCTTCTCGGCTCTCTTTATCTTTCGTGATACTTAACACTACGATTCTAGTAACTATATCTTGTGTCAAATATAAAGCACAATTCGAGGATATTTATAAAACGGAAAAAAAAAACACAAATTTATAAGAAATTTAAGACAAAAAATATATTAAAAACAATTAAATTTCAAATTACAGCTTATTAAACTTTCCTCGTTTGTGCAACATTACAAAAATATTTTTCTCTGCTAATTTATTAAATTAAAACGCTGTTACCTAATACCTTTTCTTATAAAAAATGTATATTCTTTCGATAACGTGTCTTAACGTGAAATTTTTTAATTGTTTACGGAATTTCAAATTCTGCGACACGTGGCAGGTAATTTAGTATCGTAACAGTATAATAATAAGAACCTGGAGAAGCCGCTTTTCGTATCTTCGCAATTGCGTTACGGTGTAGAGTCGTTTACAATGAGACGCTTTAATTAAAAGATTACGTTCCGCATCTCAAGGTAACTTTGTTGCGCTAATTCTGTGTGATGCATGTATAGTGCTAATTCCTCTCGTTCTTCATTAAAGGTGCACGACTATTTTTTTTTCTCTGCGATGTTTTCTTTCTATGATGTTTGTTTCTGCCTGCAATCCTGTCGTTGTAATAAACAACACAAGTGTTTCCTATCTCTTTCATTTGTCACCTATCTAACTTCAATATTCATGGTGAATCGTCCGTGTTCATATCGATTCGTTCGAACGATAATTATGATACTACCCTCGTGACGGATTTCGAAACGCCGTGCCCCCAGGAAAAGCGTTTTACGCAGCGCGAACGCGTTAAAAAACCTTCCGGTCTGCCACGAAGATTGATGATCAAGCCCGCAGCCCATCGGGCTCGAAGATTCGCTCGGCAAATTTTTTTTTATTTCTCCCTTCTTTAATAGGTTACGTCACTCGGGGAACGAAAACGCTCTGGGTAGCACCCACGGCACAGTTGGTCTCAACGACAAAAGAAAAAGACGGACCTCGCCGTGCGGCGGATAGTGCCCTTCGGTGCTTACCGTGTTTTTTCGTCATTACCCGTCGTCCCGTTACCAAGAGGATAAGATCGTGAGTCGAGTTAGCCACGTAAATTGGCTTAAGGGATTTGCGTCTCGATGTGCTTGATAATGTATGTCGACGATCAGAAATCGTATTCGTCGTTCGATATTATACACATGTATCGCTGCTAATCTTTTGCCGATTAAATCTCTTAAGCAACAATTGCACGAGAATAAATCGTAATTTAATAATTACCTATTTTAATGCATTCAATGTGCGTACTGTATAACAAAATTTTGTATTTTTATTAGGCAAGCGACACGTGAAGAACTAAACAAATAGACTACATTTTGATAAACTTGCAAAAAAAAAACCCTGTTTTGATGGTTTTGACTCCGCCATATATTATATCTTATTATCAATAATAGGATATAATGTTCTTTCTATTATTTGATTTATTCTTATTGATTTAATTTCCATTTATAGTTGTATATTATCCAGATCGTAATCTTAAAATAAGATATTCTACAAATAATTATGAAATTATGAGCGATATTAAGAAATTTATGTAAATGCATATCTAAAATTCGCAGTATTATATTACTAAGAAAATTATATTTTATTTATGAAGGTTGTCTTGTTAATTACTTTTTGTAAATAATAATAGACATCAGTTAAAAAAACTTTGGAATGTTACTCAGAATTATATTAAAATTAAAGTCATTAGAGAAGAATGTTCTGTTCAGCATAGATCGATCTGAAAATTTCATTTCAAAATTTTGATCGAATTTGGCAATTGCAAGATTAGGTATTTTATTTTTGTAAAAAAGGTTTTGTTGATTATCATTTATATACATACGGACATATATTCTTGTTTCAACGTTTCCCATCAAAATTATTACAAAGATTTATACGCTAAATTAACACTGATACTTTTATGACTGTACATAAATGAGAATCATAATCGTAGCGTTTAATTCTGTCAATAAATGAATAATTGGGCTATTAAGACAAAATTGTTGCGCCTATAAGAAGCGGACTTGCAAATGCATTATTTCGATCGATCAGCCTGTTGGCGCGGTGCGGGTAGAAGATTGAGATATTTATAAAGGCAATCCCTGTGGACGCAGCATGGGGAAGAGGATATAAGCCCCGGTGGATGAGGATTAAGGGTGCGTTTAAGGGCTGTTTACGGTTTTGCGGACGCCACGATATCAGCTTGCGCGTATAAGCCACGATGCTGCGAAATTTCGGATCGTGGTTTATGGATAGCTTGAAATAGGAACGGGGGAACCTAACGGGTGATGGGATAAACCTTCATTGCTACTCTAGTAGATTGCGAGCATGTGATCGATGCGTCTATAATAGCGTTAATTCGTGAGATATTAGTATACAAGGTATTAGTGTATAATTTTTGAAAAGTGCGTTACAATTCAAAAAGAGCAAACCTTCTCAAAAAAGTTCCAAAAAATTTAAGTGAACGAAATAGCTAATATTATTTAAAAATTGTAAAATAAGTATAACAGGATCTTACATTTCTAATTAATTATTTCTTACACTTAAATTCTTTTTATCGAATTTTTAAAATTATTATATTTATGCAGAAATAAAAGCTTCGAGTCTTGTGCTATGTTAATTTAGTGATTTTTTCAAATTTTCTTTTTTCAAGAAACAATATTGTTAATGTTGCGATTTTATTATAAAAATCAAGTAGATTAAAAACGAACATGTTACATGAACATGTAAACACGAACGTTATTCTTCGGAATCACTGTTAGTTTTCGTTATATAGTTCCGTCTAAAATAGTCTAGTAATACATTTTCTGACATGGCCGACATTCAAATATGTGACTACTAATATTTGTCCTGTCTACTATATTTGTCATAAAATGATTTGTCGCGTTAGTTTTCTACTACAAATTGGACGCGCATATACGTTTTAGAATTGGGTCCTTCATCAAATCTAAAATTAATGTTTCTTTATTAACAGTCTGTGTAATTAGAATAATTTAAAAAAATTGTATTAATTAAAAAAATTATTAAAGCAAGAAATTGCTTTATCATATAATTCTGCTAAGTAAAAAATATTATAATTATATTTTGTCGCATACTGCACAAAAAAGTATATCGAATCTTGATATACAAAAAATGTAATCTTATTAATTTTATTCTTCCCATCTTAATATCAAGTTAACTTCACTACAAAGTTCGTTCAGGAAATAAGTTTAAAAATATGCTAAATCGATACTGGGCGCATCCAAGTCTACACCATTGCAACCTGTCAACTGTCGTGTTAAACAACATATTACATCAAGGCAAACCTGCGACTAACTACAATCTCTCCTGGGGTCGACACGGCATCCTGCGCAACCCAACTTTCTCATAATTCGTGTTGACAGCAATCTATTTATCCGGTGACTGACGAGTCTTCGAGTCTTCGTTGCAATTTTCAAACCGCGCTATTGATCGTAATTTGCGAATGTGAATCTAATTTCGAAACGGCGACTAAAGTAACAAAGATTAATTGAGCGCAATGCGTATTATATATGATACAAGTGTTGTATCAAGTATAGATTAAGATTTCACACTTTAATATCAATCATCAAGTAAGTAATCAATCAAGATCTAGAGACACGGTAGTGTCTCACGGCTAAGACAAGAACTGGTGCGAAGCTTCATAGCTCGAGACACACTGCCTTATGTACACTTTAGAATAAAAGAAGATTATATTAAATAGTAAAAATCAATATTTTTCTTGTATTTCGTTTCTCGAATCTCACATTAATGTTTACATTAGTATTTACAAAATCGAATTTTCAATCAAATTTTTAACTATGAAATTGTAACAGCATCACACCCTAGATGTAACGTGAAATAATTTTACACAATATATTGTACATTAGTTTCATATACGGACTGAATTATAATCCCTTTAATTCCAATAGCAACCGCTTAGTATTTAGTAGCTTAGTATTTATTCTCTCTACAATGGTAGCTTTGTCTGTTCGTGTTTAAAATCTCTCAAACATGTCATACCGTAATCTCTATTGGACACCTGTACACATAGCTCAGGGCTACGTGTGCCCGCGTCTGCAAACGCGCACACCAATCCGTTAAGGCGCTACTGTACATGCAGATGCACCCGCGATATTTGCGTTGATACGCTCTGTCGCACGGGCTTTAATACTAGCAACAGAGAGCGTGTTACGAAAGGGAATAGGTCGACGGATTCTTGAGATTGAGTTAGGTTAAGGATGGACTGGTATTTCATCCAGTAAGCAGTATTCCGGCACGTGTCGCAAGACGTTTTGCGACTGTAAACACGACCATAATGATTTAAGACGTTTGCCGTTTCGTATCTCTCTCTCTCTCTCTCTCTCTCTCTCTCTCTTCCTCCTTCATCCTTTATTTGACGCTCTTTCTTTCAAAGAATGTACTTGCTCTAATCTTTTCTTGTTCTTCTTCATTTATCACAGTCGCCGTTAATTCATGAAGCTGCTGCACGCGTACCTAGAATTCCCACCACAATAATTGAAACATTTCTAGCCCGATTAAACAATGTTCTACATTATCCGGATCGCGGTATTGTTATGTGAAGTATAGCGATACGGATGATACCGCATGAGGTGAAATTCCATATCATTACAGTTAGTTGGCCACAAAATTTGTCAGTTTTGTTTTGAATTGTTATGTAAGGAGAAATTTTGAAATAAAAGCGGAAAAAGATTTTACTGTATAATTTAAAAGAAGGAAAAGTCTGGAAGGTATAAGTAGTAGCAATAAAAATAAAAAAACTTTGTAAGATGTTCCAAAGATCGTGCTTACATATTCCATGGTTGAACAGTAGAAGAATATCGAATAGGCTTCTATTCCAATATTTGAAAAGTATCATTTACTGAGCGCAGAATTTTCGATAGTTGATCGCGACTTTTATAATCTCACTTTATTTTTATATGTATACTGTTATTACTTTTATTTGAAATCAATTTAAGTGACAAGTGTTTTTGTGCGTGTACTTGACAAAATATTTTGCTGACTTTGCCGACCATCGCGTGTCCTAGTCACCCAAGTGTGAATCGCCCAAGGCCAACGAGTGTGGATCAGTGGACGAGCAACAGCCAGGAGGTACCAGTAGATTTTGTAAAGTAAAACGCGTGAAGTGTAAGGCCACGTGCCGAACGTATTTCGATCTGACTGGCAAAGAGGGAAGAAAATAGGATGGGAGCAAGGCGTCGCGACGACGGGCAACACAACCACACCCTACGGACCCGCTAGATCGATAGTCACAACCTTGCTAGAGCAGACAGAGAGAGAGAGAGAGAGAGAGAGAGAAGGGAAGAGATGGAGAACGGGTCGCTCAAGAGAAAAAGAGGAAAGGAAAGAGAGGGTGAGACAAATTGCCAAGAGATCTCACCATGCTACCTCCGTCCCGTTTCTTTCTCCTCTCACGCGTTTTTCCTTTCTTCTCCCTAGGTTCTTCTCTACCTCTACCTCGATCAGTTTACCTGCCGCCTACGACCAATGTCGCGCAAAGCTTTTCCGACGTCTCTCGACGCAATCCGACGTATGACTCTCGTACTGTCGTTTCGATGATTTCGAGAGAAAGAAAATTTTTGGTATTCTGCGAGCGCGTGCGCGATCATCGCGATGCTGTTATCGGTTTTATATCGAGCCGATAATCTTGTCTGCTGTTTTATGAATAGTGAACCACCTTCGCGAGAACAATCGTTTGCTCGGTAGCAATTTGCGTAATTGGAATTTATATAATTACATTGCAATAATGCGATTGCTTCTTCCCCTCTGTGCACACGGATTAAGTTATCATAAAATGTTACACCAAATTTCCTGCCTCGAGTATACTTTCCAATTACGCAATGCGATTACGCTCTACCGTAATAAGAACTTCTCCCCCGTCCCTTGCAAACAATCGTTTTCAGGGGTTTACCTTTTTTTCCATGCTGCGCGAGACCTTCCCTCACAACACAATCTCCAAACGACTATCCGTTTATCTTTCTTCTACATTTTACATCTCAGACTATTTTTTTTATTATACACTACAAATTTTTCCATCGTAGATGGTTTGATTTTGATTTGATTTGTGTTGCGCGTTTGGCCTCTCTATCAATAATTTTATTTTTCAAATTCTATTTATATCAAAGATACCCAGTTCGCGACTAAGAAATTTTAAATTTATCATTTCTCAATTATAATGACAATTACAAGATGAACGACTTTATGAGTCAACTTGGCTCGTCTTTGTATTTACATATCTACGTCTATGCTTCTCATCATATAGCATTTCTACAATAGTCTTGCAGCCTAATTGTTGCAAGAATGACAATTCATGCTTGGAACTTGTGCTCGGTTAGTCACGCTCGCAGAAACGACAGAGCGGAATAGCTCGGTGAAATGCAAATTAGAGATAGTTAACTGCGATCCCTCTGCTTGTCGGAGATTTGAGATGATAGCAAGCATCTTATTAGTATGGCACAATTAGATCAAGTATGGATATGGATAGATGAATGCGACAATTTAATATAATATATCGCTATTACCACATACACACACACACACACACACACACACACACACACAGAGAGAGAGAGAGAGAGAGAGAGAGAGAGAGAGAGAGAGAGATACATATATGCACATATATACGTGTATATTGATATATGCTTAGAGCAGAATGAAAGCTCAATGAAAAGAGCTTTCATGTCGTGACAGGATGGAATAACATACGTCCACCGCAGTGATGAATTTCGGTGATGAAATCGTATTGATCATAACGCTCACAAAAGAAATTATTTAAGCTGTTACGCATCCAAAATTAAATTCGAAAAAATTTAGTGTGCATGACATTTTTGTTGGAAATAATGGGTTTCGATCGTGTATATCTACATTTTCGTGTACAATATCTTTTTTACTTTGAAATGATATATATATAGATATATATATACCAATAGGAAATGGTTCACTAGAAAAGATCCAAGCAGTTTAATTAATGAACTGTTATATACCGATATATAACAGTTCAAAAGAACAACTTTACGAATATATTTCTGAAAGCTCATTTACGTAAATATTATACAAGCTCCCGGTGTGAATACAAAATAGAAATTACGCGACGCAGCACAAACAGTAACGACTTGGTCCACATGCGAGGATGGCGACTCTAGTCGCGAGTTTCTCAGGATAAAATCCCAAGGGGGGAACCTTTCGTAATAGAATATCACGCGGATAGTTGAAACAGGACGATCTCTTCAAAACTGAATAATATATCAACAATACTGAGAACTGTTTATGACTAGTACCCCACTTGTCTCTAAGGATTTTCCTATCGCTGGAATTGTGCGCGCATAATCCTGAAAGCCACGCTATTCTAAAGTTTCGACAATATTAAATTTAACAGAACAAAAGTGATTATTCGATGGTTTAATGCTTCTGAACTGTAATTCAGTCTGCGCAAAAATAAATAATCGCATAATGATAAATTGTAAAAAAAAAATTGAAAAAAGACGTGGTTGAATAATATTTAGTATATATAATGAAATTCATTGTAGTAGTGGCATTCATTGTAACAGTATTAATATCTATAATGCTGCAAGAATAATCTTTTACGAATTATAAAATATGAAAATTCCCCTCATTTAATTATACGTTTAAGCGATAAAAATGTGCAAGTTAAAGCTGATTAAGTTAAGTTACTCGAGGAAAGTTAATTGATCGACGCAGCAAAATTCCTAAAAGGATTATACAGAAAATCCACTTTTAACGATCCTCCTGTCGATAAATTGAAATTGATCATTGAACCGTAGCGCGTCATCCTGATCAGTATTTTTACACGTGTTCTCTGTCTCAGAGCGATACTCGCTGTAATTAAAGATACACACGTTCCTTCCGGACGCGACATTCACGTACGCTCGCGACATCCCAGTGCTCCCGCAAGCGGCGTAACTTCACGAATATGTCCCCGGGGATAAATCCCGTGTAGCCCGTGTTCTAACCCACGTACTACCGTACTGTGCTACTATGGGAATGTGTTTATCCCGCCCTTCCACTGTTCTCCGCAAAATCGTTGTTGTTTTCCGACTTGCGCGCAAACCGGAAATGCACGCGTCGACTATCGGCCGCATATGATGCAGCGCGTGATATCGCTTACCGTAAGTAGCATATGCTCGCAATCCTGCGGAATTCTACCTCGCTTTATAGTTTCAGATCAGTTTTTGATAAAAATAAAAATAAAGATCTACGAAATATTCCAAGTTGCAATATCTCAGAAGGCAAATTTTAATAATCCTTCTAAGCACTCGTAAACTCTCATCCAAATGTCTTATTTAAAAAAAAAAAAAAAAAGAACAGTATCCCATTTACAACAACAGATTCAATTAAAGATACATAGAAACCAACTGTCTGCTAAATTTTTATACAAAGTTTCAATCATTTTTCCGACACGAGAACTTCAATGTTTTTTTTTTTTTGCTTAATTTAATTCGCCAGCAACAGTTTTGCTTTTTAATGCTCGCAGCGGTAAATTAAAAAGTCGAAAACGCTTTGACAGCCCAAACTAACAAAAGAGGATTAACTACGATGGCGAATGCGACAGCAGGCAGCGGTGGCGGTGGTGGCAGCGTCGGTAACTTTTTTCCGATATAAATATGTATGCGAGCAACGCTGGCACAAGCCAGGTCGTAATCCGTAGCACCGCTAATGAAGAAAGATCGATGACAGAAACGAAGAAAAAAAGGACGTCGCTAGCACAAAGGGTGATTCGTTTCATTTTCATGGGGAGATCAGCGTTTCGTAACTCGGTAGCAATTTACAGGCGTTTTGTCGTCGCGACAACGACGACGGAAGCGATCTGTGCCACCCCCGCCGCCGCGCCCGTCGGGATATCGCGATCTCCCGACGGGATAAAACAGCGTGAGAAGGGTGAAAAGGGGCCAGGATGGGAATTAGGGGGCGCGCCGACCAACCAGCTGGAGGTAGGAAAAATCGAAGAAACGAAGGGTCAAATGCCACGTGATGGATAGCCCGCTGTAGGAGGTCCAAGCGTATGAAATTGATCAGCCAGCCAGAATCATTCGATTCTACTTCCTACCCGTCCTTTCCCTTTCTCCTAATGTTGTCCAATCCTCCTACTTCTCTCTTTCTCTCTCTCCTTCTCTCGCCTACTCGTTCGCGCTTGTCGAAACTCTCGCTCCTCCACCCTTTGTTTCTTTCGTACCATTCATTTTCCTTCCGCGTCGTACGACGTCGATAACTCTGATTCTCCCGGATCGCCCACCTTCGTCTCAGCGGTGTTTTATTTTCACGGTCCCGACCAATGGCCGTGGTCCACGGCCGATTGCCGATGGCAATGCTCTCGAGGAAATTCATGTAGCATGTAAGAAAAATTACGATTCTTCCGCTTTTCCGTTCAACAGTCGGCTGCTTAACGAGGGAGAGAGATGCCGGAAAATATCGCGGCTTCTATATGGTTTCTCTCGAAGTAAAAAAAAAAAAGAAAAGAAAAGAAAAAAAAACAAATTCATTCTTTATGCAACCTGATCTGAATCCGCGGGCCGCCCAGCTACGCGCATGGCGTGGGTGCTCCGCGCGCAAGAATAAATCTTACATTTTAATTTGAGAACAGCCCGGAGTCGATTTAAATCAGGAATAAAATTCATACGGAATTTTCCGAGTAATTTCACAGCGTGGTCCAGAAGCCAGTCTCGAATACAAACTCGATTTATAAGTGCAAATAAACTTTCACGAGATTATAACGCCGTCTGCCGATAATAATCTGGCGGTACCGAGTGAAATCAATTTCACGTTTCGAAGCGTCCACGAGCTTCTGTTCCAAGTTGTGGCAAATGCTCGAACGATCGCGGAAATGGGGACACCCTGTACACAACGAGGCGATAACAGTTCGCGAGAGTTATAGAGGGAGCGAAGTTAGTGAGCTCCAACCAGAGAACACAGAGGTTGATATATATACGATAGAGTTAAATAGACAGAGAGAGAGAGAGAGAGGGGGGGAAGGGGGCAAGGAGAAGGGAAAAGAGAACACAATGACGAGTGAAACAAGAAAGGAGAGGTCTAGCTGAAAGCATAGACGCAATGAGAAGACGAAGGAAGACGTAGTGAGATCGCAAGTCGTCTGATAGCAATAAATACCTATCAATGCCAGACAGAATTGCGACAAAGTTGCCTTTCTTCGCGACTCCTTAATAAAGTAGTATCGATTCAAGAAGATACGTTCTTTTAAATATTCATTCGTATCTCGCAGCGAGCCTACGAAGATGTTCACAATTGTGCGTAAAATACATTCTATATATAAGGATAAAAAATATATCTCTTGAATCTAAACTGATATAAACTTGATATAAAAGGAAGCGAGAGATCAAGAAATAACAAATAAATATATTTTACGTGTAATGTTGTTGAAACGTAAGTGCGATATCTCCCGAGATACACTCCTTAGAAGAGAAGGAAAAAAGACATAAGAAGCTTCGAAAGTTTGGCCAAGAAAGTTTGCAAAAGCAAAAGCATACTGCTGCCACCAAACGACCTTCGTCCTGCACACAGCTTCGAATTTCATTTTGGAACGTTGAATCTTATTAAGAAGTAAAGTCGTTTCGGAGAAAGTTGGCGAATATTGTGGACGGGGTTTCCTTATAAATCCGTGGCTCAGCGCGATATTTCTCGTTGGTCTCGAAAGCCTGCCTCGAAAACTCCAATTTCGGATGGAAGTGATTACAAGGATATTGTCACCCGGAAAGCTCTTACGGAGAGAAGTACTTACTCCTTTGCTTAAGTTAACGCTTTACGATTCGTAATACTAAGTGTCTGCTTGTCCTTGACGACGCGCGACGTGGAGATTAATAATGATCAAACCAGAAGCAAACTTTATTGCTGCGCGTTCTGTTCATCGTGCTTTGTGCCCTCGGCGAGACTTTTTTCATTACTTTTTGTATTTTCATTAAGTGCAACGCTAAGGATTATACTGTAAGAAACATCTCGCGCATAAAAATCGTTTATCGAGGAAACTAACACGTGAAAGATTTTATTGATAATTGTCTTTTGATATTGCTAATAAACATTCATTTCTTGGTAGTATCCTGAGAATTTTCTCAGTATCCTGGTGAACCTAGTAAAAACCTAAAGCAAAAATTTTAATTTAAAAATTGCTATATAATGAGCGTTTAATGCAAATATGTTAAAGTTCTTAATGAGTATAAAATATCATGCAAAATTAGAAAACAAAACATAATACCGATATCTAATCTAAATTAAAAGGAACTAGTTAAGTTAAACGAAATAGAAAAAAATAGTAGAAAAAAGAAATTTAAAAAATTCTGACAACATAAATCTTGGATATAAACGTGCGAAAATGGAACGCTTGCGAAAACGTAATAG